>VZRO01006733.1:327722-347415 GCA_013397915.1 Daphoenositta chrysoptera
ATGGAATTGATTTAGCCGAGTTTTGGGTGGTGGTCGGAGTGGCGGAGCGATCCGCCCTGCTGCCGTGCCACGCTGGGAGCTGTGGCAAGGGGCAGGGGAGAGAGGCGTCATGCTCTCTCCACGGCAGCAGCTGGGGCGAGATGAGCTTTAGCTTGTCCCGAAACCTGTGTGCGGTGAGATGCCAGAACCAATTAACCTCATGGCCAAATCCAGGGAAATTAGATTTCCTTAATTCTGATTCTCACTAAGTTGTTTGATTATCACGACGGACAACCCTTGGCAATTGGTTTTTTCCTGCCGACGGCATCTTGTTGCCCGTGGTACCAAACACTGCTCAGATTTGGCATAGTAATGACCCCCTGAGCACCGTCCCTTCTTACTTACTGTGCGCAGCATGGGTCAGTGCTTGACAGTGTTATGACTGAAATTTTGTGCAATCTCTACCTTAATACCTGGGGCCAACTATGATCTGGGTAATATCCAAAGCTCCAGTCTAAGTGTGAGGCTTGTCTGGCTTATCTTCACATGGGACTGGAATTCCAAGGCATAGTAACTGAAAGATAACAGGGGACAGTCATTAAAATTTGTGGCAGAACCACTTCCCTAAACGGCAACACAAAGTATCCATAAGGATGAAGATCCTAAAAGCAGCTGCAGTCAAGGCATTATGAGAGTGAAGGGAACTAGCAGTAATTGCTGGTCTTAAGTAATTGGATCATTGAGATTTCATCTAGACAGAAAATTGAATCCCTAGGTCTGGTTAGTTCAGCTTAGGGGGGGGAGAGCCACAGAAAGATAAAGCTAGACAACCCAAAAAGAAGGCACTACACTGTATAATGCTTTTTTGTCTGACTAGAGAGCCTGGTGAACACAAAAACAACAGGACCACGAAGTTAAAAACTTTCTAAACTGCAGGTCCCATAAGGCATCCCAGCTGCATTTCTAAATCAAAACATTTTCTGTGTCACATCCTCCATCATAAAAGTACACAGGCAAAAAACCATTTCCAGTATAAACTGCTACCAGTAATAGGCCACACGGGCAGGTTACATTTCTCCCTTACTGTAGTTAGTCTTTTAGTTCAGTGGGACAGGTTAGGTAACAGAAGGCTTTATTGAAATTTTGAAGGCTTTCTACCGAGAAAGTTTAGGTGCATGAAAATTAATAATAGCTGGATGTTAAAAAAGCAGATCATGTATTTACTCATTGTTTCCAGGCTAATTTTAACTTCACTGGTTAAATTGTGGGCCTGCATGAATACTTGTTCCTGTGTAGAGAATGACAGAGACAAGCAACGGATGATGGAGAAAACAGTGAGACTTGCTTTTTTTCTTTGTCAGAGCAGTGCTGCATTAAAGTTATGTTGTAGCTATGGTTCTAGAGCAGAAAAAGTACCAGGGTCCTGGTCATCTTTTCAGCAACTTGTGTGCCATTCTATTTACTTTAACAGGAGTTTTATATGTAGAACTGATTGGACAATTGGGTCTTAGATAAGTACAGAGAGCTTTGCTTACATCGACAGGATTATAAATCCACCAGATCAGGAATCAGGAAGGAATTTCCCTCACGAGCATAATGTCAGCAACATAATCAGGGCAAGGGAACAATCTGCCAGCACAGAGAAAGGATCTGTTAGGACCAGGTGGGTGTATACTACACACACAAATTTCATTCAGTTCTAGTGGAAACATATTTTGGGACTGTATTCTTTCAGGCTTTTGTTGTTTTCTTCCTCCCCTACCCTGCCAAGAGTCACTCAGAGGATGATCATGCAGAAGTGCAAAAAAATCACTGAGACTCTCTATGTATGTATAGAGGATTACCATGTGCAATTAACTGACTAGAGAGAAAATTAAGGTCAGTAGAGGCTAAACATATTTCAAAAAATGAAAAAAAAACCAACAAACCTCCACCCTATTTCTCAGACTCAAGAGAATAACTCCCTGAGAACAAAAATTTTTTTTAAATTACAACAATAATTTTATTTATGTGATTGTTAAGAAAGAATCTAGCCTGTTTACTTAAATCCACTTACTTCAGGGAAATTTTCCATCTCTATTTAAATAGATGTCTTTTTCTAAAGGTGTTAAATGTGAGCCAAGAGAGAAGACAGACTAAATAGCAAAAGAGAGCATTTGCAAAATCAGTGTACAACATAAAGGTGGACTGAGCCAGAATGTACCTGCCCATCTCTCTCTGAACACTACATGGGAAAAGGTGTCTGTTTTGTTGCAGGAATTACCATAGAGCTCATTCACTCTGGGAAAGGTGCTGTGAGGTTCAGGTGATATGACCTATGCAGAAAGGAGGGACAACAGGAGATTTAGGTGATCGTATGAGCAAACATCAGGAGAGAAGAAGAATTAAGTATTAAATTATGGAATGGTATTTTTGCCTGTCTATAATATAGTTTAGAGCAGTCACCTGATACCCACAGATGTTTGGTTTGTTTCCTTTTGACCTAGCTTTGGTCAAAAAGCTAGGGTAATTATTTGGGTAATATGCCCCTTACACATGAGGACATTAACTTTTCCTTTTGTACAGAATAAGAAGTTACCTAGCAGCAGTCCTATAAACATGATACTGTCATCCTTCTGAGAATAATTGAAAATTCTTCCTTCAGCAGAGGGATGTTAGAAAATTTTGCCCTGATTTCTGTACCAGTTCCTTTTAGCACTGCTTTTCCCACTGTGTAGTAGCACAGGCTCATATTCTTATTTCTGCACTTCTCAGAAATCAGGATATGAGCCAACTTCAAGCTGCTCTTGCACAGAATGGAACAAACATGAAATAACACATAAGGCAGAGGAAGAAAAAAACCAACCAAACGGTAAGTGGTGGAAAAAGGAAAAAGAAAAATGTAGTGAAAGGAAATTCCCAGTTACAGGCAAGCTCTCATTAATATGCAAGTCCAGCCTTCTCACCCTCTCGCCTTTCATTGTTGTCTCTTGTTCCTTCAGTTCCCACCCCCATTCTGAATTTCTTTAAGTATGACACACCCAAGAACGCATACGAACAATGAGTCTTTCTCTTGCTCACTTGAAGAATTTTCTGTCTACCAAAGTGGGTTTTTTCCCTCCTCTAGTATGTAAACAAAGCAAAGAGGACAATTCTCAGCTTGGTTTTGTGCAACACAGACAACAAACTCACGGATAGGAAGGATTAAGCAACAGTAACTAACAAGCCGAGTTTCTTGTAAGGTCAAGACTATTGGCTCATCAGTGCCTCAGTATAACCACTTAACATTAATAGGAGCATTGCACAAGTTAAACAAGAAAAATAGGCTTTTTATGTCGGTAGTGTAAGGAGAAAAAATAGCAGGAAGTATGAGTTGGGATTTCCAAAAAAAACAGGAGGCCAGAAATGCCTCCATTTAGATTCCTGGCTCACTCACTGATTCATTGTGCCCTTCCTAAAGCAAATTACGTGACTCACCTGACTAATTTTCTTCATCTTTAAATGGTACAGTGCATGCCAGCTACACAGAGTTTACATTGGTAGAGAACTCTTGTTTATCAAGTTAATTTGGATTACTAATAAAAGAAGAAAGACATAAAGGACAAAGCAGACCGGTTTAACACCAATTTGGCATGAAATTAAAGACTAACCTATGCCCAGAAATAGCTGCATCAACCCAGATATGCATTGAATGTTGTCTAAAATAGGGCATGAACTGGCATGACTTAACTCGGATCTGATATAGAATTAAAACAGACTCTTGCAATATTTTTACGAAAATATTTCTTCTAGTGTTGAAGCACTCAGGTTTTCAGAATGACTCGTTCTAGTTTCTCCCATTACTTCCAACAGGCTCCCAAACACCCTTTCAATTAAACTACCTCCAGTTTCCTGGGCCCTTGTCTTAAATTTCTTCATTAGACTCCACTCCTGGTTCCCAGATCTTTACCTAGCTTGCCCTTCTCATCTTGACCTGCATCATCTCCTTTTTCGAATATATTGTCTTTTTAAAAATTCTGTTTAAATTGGATGGTTTCTTCCTTCATGCTGATTAGAGGTCAGCAGGGGAAGAAAGAATCACTGGAAGATTAGCAACTGCTTTCAGTTTTCCGTTCAACCTCAATACAAGCAATTACAGGGAAAGTTTTTCAGCAGTGATGCAGTGGTGACTCAGTCCTACTATTTCTTTCTGATTGGCAGCTATGCAATCTGGTCGTGCATGTGAGAGATTTATCTGCTAAGTAAGCATGGAATATTTTCAGACTTAAGTATTAAACTCTAAAGTCTCCAACATGTGCAAAATGCTGTTCCACAAAGTCTCATAATTTGCCCAAATTTAAGCAGATTTTCCTAAGGATTTCAATGGCACGTCTTTGATATTAAGGCCCCTTTCTATGAATCTCATCCTCCTACTCAAAGGTAGGGATTGCCAACCAGTGAGATGAGAATCCATTAGAAATCAGATGTAGGCTTTACCCTGTTTCCCTTTCTCTTGACTTGGACTACACAAACAATAATCACAATGAAAACAGTAAGGGACAAACCATAAACTTAAGCTTAATGTAAGAGGAAGCAATGAACTCATTTTCTCTAGAAGAATAAAGCTTCTTTCTTCCCTTTAAGCTCCCCTGTACTTTTACTTGATACAAGATGTTTTCACAGCCTTCAGAAAAATCAGACACCAGCTGACTAGTAGGATGATGCCATGTTATGTCAGGAGTACCCCAAACGTCCTTTCTTCACACATCCTGCAGTGTGACACGGCTCCAACGCCCTCACCAACACCCTCTGGGAAAGGAACAGCCATTGCCCGACTCCGCTCAGCGAGGACCGGTGCTCCTTTACAAACCTCCAGATCACAACGCGTTCTGCAATCAGCTTCTGTGAGGGGAACGGCCAGTAAAGAAGCACTGGCCAAACAAGTTTGTCTGAACACAGTTCCAGGGCTTCATCGTGACAGCAGAGTGAGCTTGTCCTGTTTTGTAGGAAGCAACCATTTGGTAAAGGATGGCTCAGTCACACAGGCAACGTGCATCAGCAGCTACAGTTATCAGTATACTATTGTTTGCCATTAATGCACAGAACATTGCCTCTTTTGCTTAATTAGTTTTGACTGCACACTGAATCCAAGGAACTACTGGGCTAGAGGGGCATTTCTGAGCAGTGGCTGAGGATTCTTTTCATATTATCAAAGCAGCATTCTTTAAAAAGTATGAATTATTTCATTACTCGGCATGGGATATTTCATTCCATATGATTAAAGTTTTACAAAGTTAACAGTAACTGGATCTTACAAAGTGAAATGTCAGCCAGCTTCAAGAGTCATAGGCATTACCAGCCTGGTTCATAACTGGTATGAACTAGCCTTTCAGTTTCATTTCATCTGGATTGGTCTATAAATATCTAAACCATGTAAAACAGCAACATGAATTTTTTCAAAAGCAGAAAATCTTACAGCTAATTATTAAAATAAAAGCAGAAATAGCTTAACTTGCTAGCCAACCTTGTTAGCCTTCACAAAAAACACTCATGAATGAACCTTGTTATTTTCAAAGAACTGAAGAAAGAGTGATTATCCACCTCTAGGCATGGGAAATTCCCCATGCTCCTACTATAAAATGTGTAACATCAAATCACAGTGAAAATATTATAAACAGTCAGCTATGTTCATTCAAAGCACAGAGAATTAATCTACTGCAATTTGGCCTTGTGCATTGTTTCTTAGAAATTAATTCCGTGGGCTTGATTTTTTGGGTTTGATTTAATCATGTTTTACGCCCACTTTGCCATTCATTGTAGTAACACAAATGACTGTGGTAGGAAAAATTCATATGCTTTTGCCTTCAGAGCTGCAAACTATTATAATAAACATTAAGAATGTAAATATTGTCACCCAAGAGTATGTCTTCATTGACTGTTTACTCAAGTCAGGCCTTTAAAATCACTACACTGTTAAAATATATTCACACAATAAGTCTGTCTATTTACCGTAACTTCTAAGCCATCAAGATTTTTACCCATTTTCCAGAACTCTCAGTGCCTTACTAGCTGAACTGCCCTGGTACAGATAAACCACAAAACTAAAGGATTGTGGCTATACCAGTTCCTAGTGAGGAAGAAATCTAATGTAGGACGATGATTTCTTCTTTGTTCAGATACCTGACTTTGACTTATTTTGAAAATAAGGGGTTTTATTTTATTCAAACACTAGTTGCAATAGGCATATAAGTCTGTTTCCTAAAACCTGGTCCTCTGTCCTAACTTATGCTTTATTTTTAAAAGAAGCACAAAATTGCAGAAAACTGCAGGAAAAGCAGAATGGCAAGAACCAATTGCAAAATGCTGACAAAATGTGCATCTGATTAGTTGATAGTAGGATAAATCCAAATCAATGTGTTTACCAATATGCTTGGCACTATTTGCATTCAGTGGAACAATTTATATGGGAACAGAAGCAAGAAATGATACTGTGAACTCAATACACTCACAGCATGCCTCTTATCATTGAAAACCCAGGAGAACAGAGTGCCTTTTCTGTCTCTTCCTTTGAACTGTAGTTGAAATCCATGCGGAAATACAATGATGTTGATGGTTTTTTGTACATACCAATTTATCCAAGAGTGTTCTGGTTGTAACAACAACGGTTGGACTTGATGATCTTAAAGGTCTTTTCCAACCTAAACAATTCTAAGGGACTATGAACTTTGTCTGCCCTGATCAAATTTTTGAATAAGGTTCCTTGTCCTCTCTTTTACCCAAAAGAATACATAGTTCAAGGTTAAGAATTCTGTTACAAACTAAAGTACTGTATGAAATAGTACTGGGAATCTACCTGCAAATAAAAAAAGTATGCAAAAATCTTATTTGCAGTGAAATCAATCTCAATTGTCATGGAAGTCTGCATTGCCAGCATACTATTATCCTTTTCTCTAGAGTCAGCCTGGTCCACATGTAAAATAATTACATATGTCCAAATGGCCTTTCATTTCAGGAGTTAATGACTGGCTATTACTCTTTAAAATCTGGACTTGCCCAGCCAGCTGAAGAACCTGATTATGTGAAATACATGTCTCCTGTATATCACATGCAACCTGGTAAAAACATGGGTGCTACATCTTATGGGACATAAGGGGGAAGAGCAACTCAGGAAACTGTTCCTGATTTTGTAATATGTTTTTAAACTTTCCAGGTGTTCTCTTAACTATTGGCAAGTACTTCTTACCATCTTCTTTTTCAGTAGAACTCAAGATGCATATTGGGCCAATGTCCAAGGTTTATTTCCAGCAAGTTATCCTTGAATCTTTGTTGTTTTTGTTTTGTTGGGGTTTTTTAATTGTTGCTGGATAAGGGTCCTTTTCACCAAATGTGTATCTGATTTGGCCCACAGAGAGAAGAAAGAAGAAAAACTGTCACCCTGTAACACTTTGTATCATGCTGAGCTTTAAATTAATATTTTATGTGCTTACTGTGCTTTCATTTAATCTATTTTTCTGTTCAGAAACAGTTGTATCCCGTGCTGCCAGTGTACAGAGCCTATAGTATTTCATATTAATGCATCCTTACACAGAGATTGTGATGGTTAGGGAGGCCCTTGCTGAGGGACTGAAGCTGTCAGATAAAAGGGGTGTTTACCAGTTAAGTTTCAAACAGCAGTGCCATGAGAATATATTAATCACTTGGAGATCCTAGATTGGAAGAGGAAACAACTTTTCCCAGTATCTGGCAGAAGACTCTTTTAGTCTAGAGGGTGATTAGCAAACCACTGAATGGAGAGAGACAGTATGCTGTAGAACAGGTACAGGGAGTTCTCTGCAACAATTTCACCGACCACTGTGATTTTCCTCTTATTTCAGTCATTTGTAAGCCTCATCAAGCAAGAACAGGGAAAAGACAAAGTTGAACATTCAAAGGATCCTGAATTACATTGCTAAGGCTAGCTAAAAATAAATCTGATTCTTATCTTTTTGGCTGGAAGGCATCCTGTGAACTAAAGGAGACAAGAGACCAGACACAGCAAATACAAAATTATTTCTTCACTTAGCACAAGTGGGACTTAGCATGGACACTCCCTGAAACAGTGCTTTAATGCTAGTACTTGTGTGACACTCACAGAATTCAGGTGTAAATAAAAATACAGGCACTTGGTTCTTGCCAAGCATCTAATCCCAGCTTTGAGTAAGTTTAATAGTTACCAGTTAAACCATGCCTAGAGAAAATCATTAATTGCATGGGTAAATTTTCACCAGCTGGAATTTATATTGGATTCTACATGCACATGCCCAATAGAATATGGGTCCCAAGGGGAAAAAGGAGACAGAAGTTACAACTCCTGTCCTTAACCAAAGGAACAGTCATACTATGCCATCTGCTACGCCCCATACTAATTAATACCTGCACCAGTTATATTGCTGTAATTCTATCAATTTTATGCAGTGGCTCTGTTTCTGTGTGAGTCTGTCCTTTGGTAATGTCATGGTCTCTGGCCATTTGGTTGCTTTTGAGACCTGCTCCATATCTCAGTTACCTCTTCACTACCTCTGCTGCAGGAATTTCTTACAGTACAGCCCTTTTTGCCCCAGTCTAAAATCTGATACAAACTGTTCTGCCTCAAAAGCTATCTAATGTAAATGGACAAGTTGATGTACTTTATTTTCTTTTTCTGGCATTGAATGACTCCCTGCTTGATTCTTTCATTATCAAACTTACAAAGAGTGTTTATCTGTAAGAGTTTGCCACCCTGAGTTATCTTTTTTTCCTGGGCTCACCCTAGAGGACCACTAGAAGGTTGTGCAACTCTCCAGCTACCTCACAGCATGCCTGGACACAGCTGTCCCAGAAGTGTCCTTTTGCATTGTTTAAATGAAATAGCTGTACAGAAATTGAGAAAGTCATGTGTAAACAGGGACTTAAACTGCTATATGGTCCCTCACAGAAAATGAGTAAGCAGACAGACAAAAATAGAAGTTGTCTTAAAGTGTGCAAGGCCACAGAATAGTATCACAGTGCACCTGCTGCAATTGATGTTCACTCCATTAAATAGGTGGGATGGATATCAAATTACTTTAATTTATCTGCTTAGCTAGGCAGATAAGACTAGACTCGGGGGACCTCAAGAACATTTCCTAATATGACTTTTCCAGGAAGAGATTGCAAGATATAAAAGTATAAGCCATGCTTCCTCTCCTGTCCTATTTTCGGACATCAGTGGCCTTGTGTAACTCTTAACTTTTCCTCTCTCTGAGAAGAAATGGTTCAGAGTTTCATCATAGTAATTCTAGTTTTTTGTTGTCAGGAACAAACATGCCTTCCTGATTTTTTTTAAATGCCCACTGCAGACAAAGATCCAGGTGCAACTTGCACAGGCAGGTCTGTGTTAGCTCTAAATGAGCTCGTCTGGGTACTATAGCAGCAGCCTGTTATTGGGGACCTGTGGTTACTCTGTGCTAAATTAGTGAATTAATGAACTAGTAACCTAGAAAATTAGCAGCCTACACTGCTGAATAAATGCAAGCCAACTAGTTAAAATGAGCTTAAATTTGTTAGGACAATCTGTAGTTACTCAGGGTCTACAGAGCTGAGAACTGTGTCTGTGATCTTGGACCTTAAATTACATTCTGCCATGTAGCATTACATTGCAGTCTCGTTGGCCAGCAGACCACTGAGTTAATCTGAAATTCAGGACCTGGAATCCCCAACTATTTCTCAGCCTTACACTGAAATGAAATCCAGCCAGGCTTGACCTTCTCCACCACCTGGTTTCATGGGTGGAATACGAATTGGGCATGAGGCCAGAAGGCAGCTATACTGTGCTGTGGTATGGTCTCTGATTGGGAGGAACTAAGGAACCAGACTTTGATTAGACTGTGCAGCATGACACTCTGCAGTTTAGACTGGACTTGAGAAAATTTAGACTGTTTTAGATTAATAATGTGTTTGTTGAATACTGTGTGTAAAAACCTGCTTTTTTTCTAAATTTAGTCACTGATTAATCATGCTTCCCCAACAGACAGTAAAAGAGTATAAACACTGTAGATTTTTTTCCCTGTTTTCCTTAAAGTAGTGTACTACTAATCCCCTGTTTGTTATGAGTTCCTTTTGGGGGGTTTCTAGGTTTGACCTCTGGATAATCATTCCTCTTTGTATATAGCAAAAATTCACCCCATATATTTAAGCACTGAGAGTTTAAACATCTCTATTTTTACTACACTCATCTTTTAAGGAAGGTTTACTTTAATTAATGAGGTCATGGTACCCTAACTCCCAACTTCTGTTTGCAATATCCAAAGACTTTGCAAAAAACCTATCTGAAAAGTATCCTGTTTGTTGTCATGGTGCATTTCTGTTTGTTTCCTAAGCAATACAACAAAGACATCTATTAGTGAAGAGCAGGCGCTCAGTTAACCACAGACACAGTTTTTTAATCAAGTAGCATTTAATTAAATTGGAAAATCATTCTTTTGTAGAACCTAAACAGAGATATATGTGAAATTGCTCTCGTTTGAATAAGTACTACAGCTCGCAAGACAGTAATTTTAAAATGTCAAGAAACATTAGCACAAGAACATTTGAAAAGCCAGAAATTTTTAGTTAGGTTTTTAGAGTTTTCACACTAAATAACTTATTAATCTCATAACTTATTTAACCTCCTTCTTAATTTCTTTTTCTGAAGTGGAAAATTATTTGTTTCTACTAAGTGCAAGCAATCCCATACTCTAAGCTAATTAAAATACCTACATGAAACATCCATAAAACTACTTTAAGTGTTTTTTTACTCCTGTTTTAATTTTTAGTAGGATCTCTATTAGTATTTTCTTAGCATATTTTCCAAGAAAACAAGGTTTGTATGAAGGGTTGATCTCCCTCTGATATATTTTTAATTAATAGCCTGATTTCAAATGGAGCTGGCAGTGGGTTAGTCTGCCAGTTATTAAGTCTCAAAGTTACTGTGAGGACACTGGGGATGGCCACTACTGATGTGTCTCTTGACAGCAAATGAAGGAGAACTGAGAAGCCTTCTACTCTATTTGGCAGGGTTTGAATGAGTCAACCCATTCTCCTACTGTGGTGCAGGCAACAAGCTGGGAAAAGGCAAGCAGAGGGTGTACAAATGATGTACAAATGACTAGAATCATGTACAAATTACTAGAATTACAAGGTGGGGGGAAGGCATCTGAGATACAGAAGGGAGCTGAGGGTATTGGAAGGAAGTACAGGAAGCAAAGAGAAAGACTGGAAGAATATTTTGACAGCATCATGGTGGGAAGTTGTAAGGAACACAGAAAACAAGTTTATCAAAAACCAACCTACATTGCTTTTACTACTCAGGAAACACAGTAGTGGTTTCATAGTTCAGCATTGTCTTATTTTTAATGGAACCTATCTGCATAAATTATTTTCAGCTAATGAACATATTGTGATATATATGTAAGAGAGGTTTTAAAAGGGACATTGAATCTTATGCCTTCGTTCTGATTGAGAGATGCAAGAAAAATTGCAAAGTTAGGATTTTAAGATAATACTTTCTCATTTGCACTAAATTCAAGATAATCTAGTTTACTCTGTCATGGACCAGCTGAACTGCATTCTTCCCAACATCTAAATCTGTTCATATTTTTACCAGTGTGTACAAATATATCTGAAGTAAAATAAATAAAGATCTTTTGTGAGTATTCTTAGCTTCAAAAGTACACCTGTCTCCATGTCAGTTATGTGACCATCTAGACTTAAAGCAGAAAATCAGAATTTACCATCTTGTTCTTTAAAGCAAATCGTGCATTTGTTAGTCTGAGCTGCAGCTTTGCTTAAGGCACATTGTTTCAGCTGCAGCCATGCAGTGACTCAAGCTGCCTGCCTGTTGAGTGTGTGTTTATTTGGCAAGCTTTGCTGAGAAAAACTGAGCATGCCTTTATCAATATGCTGTTATTGAGCATGGGGGGATTCAAACTACTTGCCCCTGTAATTTTTGCAGTTTTTTTAGAAGTTATGAAAAATCCTGAGCCTAAATTCTTTAACTTGGGTACAGCACTGTGAGCTGGTTACCTTGAGCTACCTGGAGCTGCTCCAGATACTTGGAGCAAAACCCTTCTAAAAATCTGTCTGCAGTGTGTTCTAGGGCCTTTTTTCTCAGTATCAGATCAATGACAAACACTGTGTGTTGCTAGAGGATGCAGATACTGTTCACACACTATGTAAATGCGTTTTGTAAAAATACACACTTGGGAAGGTTTTTTTAAGGGATCTCTTCTGAATGTATCTAAGGAAGTATGTGATTGAACAGCTCTGTACAGGGATGCTTCAAAATGTGTTAAGAAGCTTTGGTGGTTTATTAGATTGTATGGTTGTCAGCAAGAGAGAAAGCACTGGAAATACAATGTATTTGTACATAATTATTCACATTGTAATTGCCACTCTATCCTCAACTGCATTTCTGTAATGGGAAAAGTAACACCAAGAAAACGAGTGGAATTGTTATTTGTAGACCTGCAGTGACTAACAGTGGCATGAAAACCTAATGGACCTATGAAAGAACACTCTGTCTACAGAGGAGTGTGTTGTCCATAGGAAAGTCTCTGTGCAGAAGCTGCCCACAGAGGGCTGCTGTGTGGTGTTACAGTGCAGCAGTGAGCACAGTGTTTCTGTGGAGGCTCTTTACCTCGCTCAGCTATCATGATTTCCAAATGGGACTTTCTTTCATACTGCACTGGAGAGAGTTTTTCACACTTTCTCAGTTTGTAAAAGGCAGTTCCAGACCCTATTGTAAGGTGGTGTGTAGAGCCAAACAGCTGCTGATTAATGCCTTCTGTTCTGTGCCTGGAGAATTTTATGGATTACAGTGAATAAAAGGCTAATTTGTCTCCTAAAGCATATATTGATATAAATGTGATCACTTTTCTGCACTACCTGACTTGGGTTAATGGAGTGTTGCTGCAATGTATTGTGTTTCTGGCATGTTCTGACTGTATCCATAATGTCTTTGTGTGGCCTGAACTTCCTATCCATTACAAGTCGGTGAACAGCAGTAAGCAGTTCAACAAACAGATATTTCTTAAGCTGTCAAACTCAAAGCCTGAATAACCTAAGGAGAAGTGCAATCAGACCTGCCAACTGTAAACAATAAACACTGTTCTAAAATGCAGAATGACTTACAAATAAAATAAAACTGAAAACCTAAGTTGACCTGCAACTCAGCTGTAGTTTATGAAAACATTAATACACAAAAGAATGAAGGCAGCACCAGTGCCTGGTAACAACTCTCTGCTTTTCTGTTTTTTTCTCTTTTCTCTTTCTGCTGCTTTCATGCACAGTGCAACACACTACAAGAATACAAAAGGAAAGGGCTGCAGGGTTCCCTGAATTGTTCCAGTCAACTCTCTTCATGTTTGACTGCTAACTCCCATGCATAGAGATTAGAGGAAGACTGGAATAGATTTTAAGATCTTACTAGGAAGCTGAAGCAGCAGCAGAGCAAGAAGTAGGTGTTCATTGCTCCATGCAGAAGCCTGAAAATGTACAAGTACTCTCCCTGTGAATTTGGCCCTTCCTTTTACCTCCTATCTATAAGAAATTATTCTGAAATTTTTGGGTCTGCACACTCTTATACCTGAATTTGAAAAGATAATGTCAGTTTCTTAGTTAACTTTTCCTCCAGAATCTCCATTCTTCCAAACTGCTTTATCTGTTCCAGCAGAATCTGTTCCAGAATTACTTTGGACATAAAGTTATGTGCTGCACATTTCCATTTGATTTTCTGTAGCAGCATTTACTGAGGCTAGACAGGAAAATGCCCAGGCTTTCCAACCTGGAGCAGCATGCTGCAATGATAGTCTGGTCATTTTTTTGTGTGTATCTGGTAGAAACAGATCCACCCCTGCTTTTATTTCTACAGGATAAAGCCATCAGTCCCAACTGAATCATTGCAGAATTTTTACCTGGACCCACACCCACAGGCAGCAGGCAAATCCTGGTCAACAACAGAAAAAAATCACAATATATTAAGATGTTAATTTAGATATTATTTTAAAGAAAGGCTTTTATTCTTGGGAAAAGCAGTATGATTGGCAGTGAACCAGTTATGAGGTAGCAGAAAATAAGGAGCCAAGTTTATTAGTCAAGGCTGTCTGTCTTTCACAGCAATTCATCAAAAACATGCATGTGTTGGAAGCCCTAGAAAGATGAAAAGGTATCTTTTCAGTCCTGGAAGAGGAGACTGTACTTTCAAGGATACAATGGTGCTTTTCAGAAGAGCAGTGACTGTGCCACACGTCCATCAATGGAAGGCTCCTTTCAGAGCAAATCTTGCTCTACTGCTTTAGGTAGCTATTCTCTAACATTCCCAATTGACTAAAATTATTGTTGCATAAAATATTTGTAAATAGTACTTCTTTAATATGAGTAAAAATCAGGGGAAAACCCAGATATATTGCTTTAGCAACCACTTTCTGAATAATGTCTGTTGAACTAGGCTCCTCCCTCACCACAAGTCAAGAAGAGGAGGAAAGAAAACTCTGGACTTCAGTATTGAGGGCTTGCTTGTCTGACTTACCCCAGCTCAAACTGTGACTGGCCAACGGGACGTCAGCCAAAAACACTTCACCTCTCATTCTCTCCCCTGTTTTTTCTATTCCACTTCAACACCCAGTTTCCACAGAAACAGAGTAGCACAAATAGCACAGGTTTTGGGTGCCTTTCTGCAGAAGTAAATGTACCAAAACAGTCTGCATATAACATCCCATTTTGGTGAAAAGCTTTATTAGATTCAGAGGTTATCTGGATACTAAAAATTATATTTAGAATTCTCTCTCTACTTTTTAAACCTTGTGTAGTAATTCCATGGATTGTCTGACAAACTGGCAGCAGAAATATGAATCTAATATTCTATTTTTTCACTTGGTTTAGGGCTTTTTCAGATTTCTTTCCTCCCTACTATCCATCAGGCAGCATTGGCAAGCATCTAACAGAAGAAACAGAATCAGGCAAACCACTGTACCAGCCCACTATCCAGCTTCCACTGTGCCCCACAGCCAAGCTTAGTGTTATCCTTAACACAGCACTTATTTCATAGCTACAAAGTCATTTTGTACACTGAAAAATACAGTGAAGGTGGTTGCTCTCAGAACATGCTCCACGTTCCCAGCTGACCACCTAGCAGGCACCTGAGAGGATTCAGGATTCTGCTCCTCGTCCTTGCCTGCACAGGACAGCTTATTTGTGTGCTCCTAGTATGGGTGCACTGGCCCAGTGAATGCTCAGATAGCAGCTCACAGCTGCTGTGAAATGACACATTTAATATTTTCTATCCTATTTGAAATCATGAATGTTTTTGGTACTGCTTCTACAGAGTAGCCTGAAGTTAGTTGTGTTCTTTTTGTTGAGCAGCCAGAAGGACCCAGGGATTACTTTTGCCAGTGCTAATCAGTTTGAACAACTCCATATGTGAATGATGAATGCCAGAGGTCTCCTTTATATATCCCAGTATTTTCAGACAGCAGGAAAGAGATAGGTGATAGAAAGGTGAAAGATTACTTGTATTCTGGATTTTTTTTGTCCAGGAACTACATGCAAAATCAGGCACGTAAAGAAGGAGCACTACATTGTGCCTATAGTCTAGAAATTTACCAAACTCAGGTACCAGGATTTTCTGAATGTATGATGAGGAATGAGATTTTAGAGCATTCACAGCTTTGAGTAAAAAACACCCCAGGTATTCCCATAATCCATTTCAGTTTCACCTCTGTGAATCTTTGATACAAATGCTGTGACTTCTAACCAGTTTTTAGTGGCCAGATCCAGTTGCACTGAGAAAAACAGGCATTTTACCAGGAACTTAATAGGGGACGAAATTTCACAGCAATAACAGTGATCAAAGGCAGCTAAAATAATTCATGGAAAACCCAGTGTGACAGCAGGCACAGGCAAGGCAGGCAGGCATGTAAAGAGCTCACTCTGCTACCCCGCAGGCCAGCACTCAGCATGAGCTGACAGGAGAGCTCATTTTCTCCCTTCACCTTTGTAGCCTTCACTTTTCCTGCCGTGTGAGGCAGCAGCTTTGCTGCAGGAGAGGGTCCTGCCCAGCATCACTCCCCACCCTCTCTCTTTCGTAGCCCTGTCAGCCCTGCAGGCAGCTCCCACTTCAGCCTCTCTCCTGTCCCAGCCGTTCTCCTCCTCTGCACAAATACACAGAAAGGTCTTTCACCCCTTAAAGGCCTCCTGAGATAATTGTGAATAGGGGCAGAAATATATAACTATTCCCCCAGCTCAGATCCCTGTTTCATATTGTATTTGCCTTTTACCACCTTTGCAAGAATTGAATGCTGTCACTCAGACAGTTGATCTGTGGATGACTGCATCCTGTTTTGTCTACACTGCTGCGAAGCTTTACAACATCCCTGAATCAAATGTCTAACAAATGTCTTACCTTGAAATTAAGGTAAAACAAGACATTATATTTCACAGTTACCTCCCAATCCTATGCTTAAGGTTGATCTTCTATAGTTATATACATTCTTAATCTGAAATCACCCTACATTAATGTTTTTAGGGATGAACAGACTTGGTCAAAAAAACCCTCTCTGCCTAAAATTCTCCTTGCCTGTCTAGATAAGATGCTTTTCCACCTTTCTTCTACTTCCAGCTAATTGACCAAGGGACTTAGAGATGAATTTGAAAAATAAGCAAATTTTTAAAAAATAATGGATGAAGGGAAAAGGGGAAGAATCAAACTTAAAGGTGATGGCCTGTTAAAGTGCTATAAACTTTGATAATTTGTGTTCTCTGAAAACTCTTTTTTGTCATTATTTTGGAAATCTGTATGGTTCATTTTGGACTGTTTTCAAAATTCCTCAAATAACCTTCTTGCCGAAATTGCCTCGTGAATTAAATTCTGTATTTTAAAAAAATCCCGTTTTCATAATATTCTATTTGTAAATTTTGCATGGTAATGAGTTATCACCCCCACTTTTTGCTTCATGCAAGGCCTCAAAATAAGCATGAAAAATGCAAACAACCTACATATGAAAAATACATTAGGCTTTTAATAGTTCTTTCGTTTTAGTTCTCTGTGGTGCTATTAGTGACAGGTAAAAATCAGACTAGTTAAGTGCAGCTGGTGCAAAGTGGTGTAAAATTACAACTTATCTGCCTGATTGTCTGTGCCCCTGGGAGGCATAAAACTGAAGAAGAGTGAGAGCAGTTATTGATGCTCTATTTTATTCGCTTTTTCTATGGACTGGGAACATCTCAACTTTGTACCTTAAGATTTTTGACGAGCATCTTTGGAGGAGACTGACTCAACATGCTTCTCACTTGCGTTCTCTTCCTAGCCAGATTTATGCTCCCATCTGCTGAGATGTGCTATCCTGATTTCCCCTCCTGGGGAGCCTGAGAATAGGAAGACATTACAAACTTATTACAGACCTTAACTATGGTCGGTCATATTTTTTTCCCACAAAACCTCCTTTAGGTTACATTAAACAAAGTTTCCATGGGAATATACTGATACTCACCTTGTAATAGAGATTAAAATAATATTTTAATGATACCACCCAACGTATATATTAGATCATTTATAATAGAGGGGCTTTTAATTGTTAAACCAACCAGAGGAAAAAAAAAAATCAAGCTCAAGTTGCAGCCATATTATGATTTTCTTTTCATATTTTATGCTATAGTTCTGTGTGTAAAAGGAGCCCTTGACTAATGGAAAGAGAAAGTGGTGATGACTGCGTCTGCTTTGCCAGCTCACTCTTGGAAACAATTTTAAGGGTAGATCTTAACAGAAGGTGACTGAGCAAGCCATCTTCAGTGGTTTCCACTAATGGTCTCTTACTTGCCAGAGTGGATCTGTTTTATCTCTGAAGCAGAACTGGCATTTCCCTCCTTCCAGCCCCTGAACCATAGAAAGGGTGGTCTCAAGGATTTTGTCTGTAGACTCTCAGACATAGGCAGACAGTTCTCCAATCTGTCAGAGAATGCTTACTGGTATTGAGAAAGGAGTAATAAGCTTTGCTGAATATATTAGAAGACTCGGGAAACACATAGGAATGATCTTATTAAGCTATTTACCTTGTGGTAGCACCTGCAGGTCCTTCAAAATGCTGGTTCTTCAGTGTATGAGGTACTTCATAGCACTCAAAATTCTGTCTGAGCTGATGGTAATGGATGAGAGATGAACACAGAGTTAACAGGGAGAACTAAGAGAAGGGTAATTATCATACCATGTGCAGTTGTAACGTACGAGCTACTTAATTACTGACAAGGATTTTGTAGAGAAGGAGGTACTTAATGGAGGAATTTGGAGGAGGAAAAATAAATATTTTAGGGAAGACCTCCTGCACAAAATAGAAGAAGCAAGAAATTACATGACAAAAAAAAGCTGGACCAGTGCATGGTAGAAGTCTTGCTGAAGGTTTCCCCAGCCAGATATTTTCAGCTAGATGTTTTTGCCTGGGAGAGGGGAAGAAAGGACTTTTCAACATACCACAGCCATAGTCATTGGGCAGATGACAGCAATGTTCAAATGACACATAGTTGTTTCTGTGTTGGCCCCACCACTCGGACAGCCTGGAGCTGGGTGATGGTCCTAGCACCGGCTTCCTCCGTGACACCACAGCCGCCAGAAGTGCCATGATCTGCTTCATCAATCACCGACCTCCATTGCTGTTTCCAGTCCACTGTTGACCTCTCCTCAAAAGTGTACTAAACCCATTCCTTATACCCTACTGGTATTTGGTTAGGTTAATTAAATTCCAAGTGTGAAGGGTGGACAGGGGGTAAACTAAAGCTCCGTGGAAAAGACAAAGATTTGATCCCCTAGTGCTTTATAAAAGAAATCTCTGTGGATCCATCTCTGCTCAGAACTAAGGAGAGCCACATTTTTGCTCCTTTTTTGCTTGATGGGGTCTTTTATAAGCTACTGATCGAGCAATATATGCATACCTGAAATTTTTTAAATCCAGAGCAAAGTACTCCATTGTGTTACTTTCTTATTCTACTCCAAGGGGGGAAGGTAAGTACAAGAGATGAGAAAATAAGTTACCCATATACATAGACCAGTTGTAACTCTCATCACGTAAGAAGACTGTGAATACAATACAACTAGAGAATGAGAAGTATGAGACACTAAATACTGGTATTAATATCCCGGCAAAGAGGAAGTCTGAGACAGGCTAGGATTAGGACATGACACACAGGGTCTTAAAAATAAGGTCAAATCTACGTGTTGAAGTTAATGAAAATACCTTCCTTGCACCAGTGCTTAAAATAGAAAAGAGGGTATAAGATGACATTCCGACTATGTCAGAAAAGACTGATAGCACAGATTTGGCCTCATTTTTAAAGCGATTTGCACAGATACAGAGTAGGTTTTGAAATGGTACTCGAACATTTCCTTGTCCTGGGACTAATGTTCAATTGGCGCAACGTGTTTCAGATGCCGGGGAGGCTCAGGAAGGCCAGCATCTCGTGTACACGATTCCCTGCTTTGGCTATAGCCGTCTTTTGGAAATTCAACTTTTTTTTCTGCTCAGTTGCAGTCCTTCTGTAAATCACCGCCTGCCTGTTCCAGCCTCTTCCCAGGAAGCTCAGCAGGCCGGCGGTGACGGAAGCGCGGGCAGGAGCAGCCCTCCACAGGTACCACCTCCCGCCCCTCTCCGCTCGGCTCCGCTCCCCCGCCCGGCGTCGGCGCGGCGGGGCCGGCCGGGGGCGGGCGCAGCCTGGGGCCGCCTCCGCTGGCGCGGGG
>VZRO01006733.1:347657-369686 GCA_013397915.1 Daphoenositta chrysoptera
CCGCGCTGCCCCCGCCGCCAGGGTCGGCCTTGGGGCGCTGCTGCCGCATCATCGCCCTCTGCTCGCTCGCCTTTCAATCCCACGTGCCCCGTCTCATGAGAAAGCGGCTTCGTACCCAGCGCTGCCGTGTCCGGCTCTGTCACTCCGTGCCCTGCAGCCCCCACCGCCCGCCGTGCCTGCTGGACAGGTACCGCGCCAGGAGTGATCGCTCGGCGTCTCTGGTTGCGGAGAATCAAGCCTGTTATTTGTAGCAGTAAACTCAGTCTCTGTTAAGACATTGAAATTGCTGCGGAGTTGATGTTTATGCAGATTCTGGCTTTTATCGAAACACCTGTTAGGAAAAGGGCCGAGACAGTTGAGCAGCTGTCAAAAAAATAATAGGCGCCTCTCACTAGCAATCTGCACGAGTGAGGCAGTGTGTGCCCCGCGCACCTCTCCGTGCTCCTTCAAGCAATTATCCTGCAGAATTTATCCCAGATGATGGCTGCCGTTGGGCACAGGGTGGTACTTTGTAGTATGTGAGTCAGTCTTCTGCCGTGAGAATAGTCTGTGACAACTTCGGAGTGTTTGTGCTCGACATCGAACTCGTCTAACAGTTTGTATAATTCAATAACTAGGTATTACAGTTTTATTTAAGAGGCATGAGATTTCTCTTGTTACCACCTTTGGCAGGTGTCTCAGAGGATTTCACTGTGCTGTTTTGTTCGCCATGTGAAGATACAAGCCATCTAAAAGCCTTTTCCACTTCAGTGCTTTATAACCCAGCCTCTGTAAATTTTGGTACATGGGAGGATAATCTGGAAACAGTGAAAAATTGCTTCACTTGGCCATGATTTTTATTTTTTGTTCCTCGTGAAAGAAGGATTTTATGAACTTTTATTTGAAGACAGACTAAAACTGGTGCTTTCAGCTTGAAGGTACATTATTTTGCTGATTGTTCTGCTTTCTTCTGTGTGTGTCTTGTCACTCTTCAGGCCATAGGGTTACTTTTATAAGTCTCTTACAAGTCTTTCCTTATTTCCCTTTTGTTCGTTTATTTTTGTAACATCCATTTTCTGTTCTTCATTTGAGCAAAACATTTCAGGTGTTTCTAAAACAGTTGTTCCTTTACCCTCAGTTGGTGATCTCTTCAATGGGAAGTCCAGGCCATGAAGTCAGCAGTGGCTAACAGCTAACTGGTAACAATTTGTTACCAACCCAGCACGTGCTGATTATCAAGTTAGTAGTGGGACTTCCTTTAAAAGCATGCCCTTTAAAATTGGAAAAATTATGCTATTCAGTGGCTGGAGAAATAATACAGGGTGATGGGTGTAGCTCTAAAATACTGCTCTATGCCTAGATTAACTTCTCAGTAACAGCTGAATTCTATTAATTTAGAAACTTGGCTGTTGTGGACAAAACTGACTTGACATGGGGAATTTAATTTATTACTGGTTATGTTTTAATTACCAGTTGGCTAGCGATATACAAAGAAGACCACTAATTAAAGACAGATTTGGCGAAAACTCCTTTCCTCCCCTTTTCTCCTTGGTCCCTGAGGTTATGCTCTGTCCCTTGGACACGGCAGTGGTAGTGCAGGAGGTTGGGGTTGGTACATGGATGTTTCTTTCTTCTGCTCCTGTGTGATCCTCTCCACGGGCCCCTCAGGGGTGTCCCTGTCCCAGCACGGGCACCTTCACAGGCCACAGCTCCCTCAGGGGTGTCCCTGTCCCAGCACGGGCACCTTCACAGGCCACAGCTCCCTCAGGGGTGTCCCTGTCCCAGCACGGGCACCTTCACAGGCCACAGCTCCCTCAGGGGTGTCCCTGTCCCAGCACGGGCACCTTCACAGGCCACAGCTCCTTCAGGGGTGTCCCTGTCCCAGCACGGGCACATTCACAGGCCACAGCTCCTTCAGGGGGTGTCCCTGCTCCAGTGTGGAGAGTCTCCTTTCAAGAGTGCATCTCCAGCTGTGTCCCCAACAGTTGTCCCCTTCTCCATGCTTCCCCGTGCCTTTTTTAGCACTCTCACTTGTCTCCTCCTGCGCTTTCTTTTGCATTTGCTGCCACTGGCAGCTTCTCCTTTCTAAGTGAGCTGGAGTGGATGCACCATGCGCTCACCCGATGAGTTGGAGGATGGCAGGCAGTGGGTTTGTGGAGCCAGCTGGAACTGGCCATGGCCCACACAGGGCATTTTAGGACCTCCTCCCATGCAGCCCCTGCCACCAAAACCTGCACTTCATCCCCAGTACACTCATGTGCCTGTTAGGTGATGCTGGAAGAAAGGTCCTGCCCATGCCTAATTATGGGAACTCCAGTTTCCTTTTATACACTTGAAAATAAAAACAAAGTTCTCTCATGAAGCTTGCTAAATAGTAATAATGTGTTGTGTCACTAGGATGGTAATACTTTTGTAATTTTATTTATTAATGTGTCCGTCTCAGTAGTTGTGTTTGCTTCCATGCAACTGCTGATATCTGGGTCAGGGGCAGCTGCTTTCTCTAATGATTGTATTCATACATGTTTCCATAATCTTATTTTTTTTCATAAAACTTTCCCAAAGAGTTAAGTTTTCCTCTTTTTTTTCAGATCTGAAGGCAGTGGTTCTGCTGACACAAAGGTGGCAGCTCTGAGCCCTATTCCACCAGCGTGAGTAGTCATGTTCTTCTCAGAGATCGTTTCATTTCCTTGTTGTTTTGTTTGTCCCACTGATTCGGCGATTTTGGTATCTCATCCTTCTTATCTTTTTGGGCTGACTTGCTGCCACTTTGAGTTCTGTGTGGCACTGTGTGTGTTGGAAGAACATAGAAAAGGAAGACATGAGATTTCAGGTTTGGGGGAACTCAGCCACTCTATCTTGGTCTTTGCAAGATGGAATCTTGATAAAGAAGGCAATAATTGAGAGTAGTCATGTGTGAGAAGGCTCGGAAACAAAAAGTTTCTCAGGCACTAAACTGCTGTTGACAGCACAGCCTTTGTGTGCACAGGCCTGGAGGCAGCTGTGGTAAGGGTGGGCAAGAGTGGTGATGGTGGTAAATGGTCAGCGTAGTACTGAATCCTGCTCTGCATGCTGCCCTGGGTGGGTGTTAAACCCTCATAATATCTTCCTTCTCTCTCCCCAAGTACATATTGTTTCTAGGTGTTCAAAATGTTTACTTGATGTTTAACTTAAATGCAGAAAGTTTATGGTTTTCTTGAAAAATTGCAGGGGACAGAGTCCTTGGAATGAAGTGACTATGTATTGATATTGCTCTTAGCAGACAGAAAATAAGCCTTTCTTCTTCTTTTTTAGGGCTTTCTATCCTACCCGGTGCCTTACGCATGGAAACTGTAGAAATGAATAGTGTATCTTTGAAACGTCCTCGTTCTGAGGATGATGTGGCCAATGCAGATGAAGTTAAAAGACAGAAGATCTTGGAGAAGTCTCAGGCAGAGAATGACTCTGGGCAGAGTATTGAGACTGTAACAGAACAACCTGAGGACACAAAAAATGAAATAATCCCCAATGAGGAAAGTGAGGAGCAGGAAGAAGAGGAACTAGAGGACAGTGATGAAGATGGAGATCCAGAGAGCTTTGCAGACATGATGAAGCATGGACTGACAGAAAGCGATGTTGGCATAACTAAATTTGTTAGCTCTCATAAAGGGTTTTCTGGAATCTTAAAAGAGAGGTAACTCTTTGTCTTTACGTGTTAATTCCTTGTGTAACACAGCTGTAGTTCCCCATTTTCCTTTTCGGACTTGCAGATTGCAATTGGATTACGCATGGCCCCTAGACAGGTTCATTACTTTTTTCACTGCTGAGACTGAAAGAAAGGTTTAATTTGGGTCTTTTCTAGATTGTGGGTTGTTCGGGGGATTTTTTGTTTTGCTTTTTAATTTATTTTCCTGTCAAATGGAGCTCTGAAGAAGGAAGCTGTGTATGAGTAGAGATA
This sequence comes from Daphoenositta chrysoptera, assembly GCA_013397915.1. Lineage (NCBI taxonomy): Eukaryota > Metazoa > Chordata > Aves > Passeriformes > Daphoenositta > Daphoenositta chrysoptera. Next base: position 351,571 of record VZRO01006733.1, read on the forward strand.
CATGATTACACTGACCTTTGCTGTTTCCTTTGCTCTCTGGCAGCAGCACACATAAAACCTTATGCAGTACACCCACCTTTTGTACCTCTCCTCAGTGCTGATACAAGATGCACTGAAAAATGGCATCAAAACCATCCTTCTTTGGGTCTTTGCTTTGTTCTGACTTTTTTGTCCTAATGTCTGTAAACAAGTATAGTTAGGCTTTAAATTGTTGTCTGATCAGGTGTAACATCATTTACATAGAAGGGAGTTTTAAATTTCAGGATGTAGAATTTATTATATATGCATTATATATTTAATAAGATGTTCAGGGTTTAGTAGCTTCTTTTAATGAAACTTCTAAGTTTTTTAAATTGAAGAATATATTTGAATAAAACAAAAGGCAAATACAAAAGCTCACTGGAGTGAGAATCACTGTTTCCCTGACTTAGCAAAGGAGTTAGGGTTGCTTTGTTTACCCACTGAAAAGTCCCTGTTTTTAAATAGTGGCTTCATATAAATATAATTTTACATAATAAAATGATATGTACATATTATGTATGTATTTAATCTTTATGTGCAGCATTAAGCAGCTAGTGGAATCCTTCTCTGGGAAACATAGTCTGTGCTGAACCTCCTTCTGGGAAATCTGCCAGTTTTGGTTGGCCAAAGGTAGCCGTGTGGTAGAAAACTTGTGGGTTTGTGGGGGTTTTTTGGATCCTTGTTTTTAACACCTATTATTAATTCATTCTTGGCATTTCTATGGTACAGTCACTAGCATGTCTAGACAGCTACAGATAATACAAGAGAGGACACATAACACTCCTCAGGAGGGAATGCTACAAATATGATGTATATCTGCACAGAGGGGTGGCAAAAGGGGGCTTGAAGGGAGGTACAGTAGAAAGCTTCCCATGGTGAAGTTTTATTCATCTTTCAACGTTGATAGAATAGGAATTGTTGTGGGTTTTTTTTCCACTTAGCTAGCAAATGCTACTTTAAAGTAATTTAATAGTTACAAAACAAACCGACTGTCCTGTGTTATAGTTGGGCTGTTTTTATTATTAGACGTGAGCGACTGGATTGAAAATGTCACCGTAAAATTCTTTTTTGCTGCCACAGAGTATGCAGAGGAACTTTATTTGAATGGCGTTCTCTATAACTGAATGTATGAACAAAGCTGAATTTGTCCTGCCTTCTGTAGAGTGGCTAAAATACACTTTATTTCACAGGTTATTTGAAGTGACAGAGGTAATGCAGTAGTTAATGCATTGCACATTGTGGCAATTCAGTAGAGTTTTAATTGCCAGTAATGACTGGGATTGAGGATAAGCATTACTGATCTCTTCAAGATAGTGAGAAAATGACTCAGAATAACTGCAGCAGGTGTTTGGTGATCTGCAAAGAAGTCTTCTGTATTTAGATATGTGTTCTTGTGGTATCCTTCTGGGGGGTGGGAATAGGTACAGCTTTCTCGTGGTTAAGTTTGTTTTATGTGAATTCAGAATTCTTCAGTGAATTCTGCTAACAAGCAGCTTTTTAGGAAAGGACTTGATGTGATGTGGGATATTTATTACAAATGTAATGCATGTTTCTTTCTATCAGATACTCAGACTTTGTTGTCCACGAAATAGGCAAAGATGGACGTGTGAGCCATTTAGATGACTTTTCTGTTCCAGTGGATGATGAGGTAAATTTTGAGGTAAAGATTTGGTAATGGCTATGCTTCTTAATGCTCCTTAAGCAAGAACATTAAAAGACTGTAAATTGCTCCATGAGGGTTACTGGGTTTGTTTTTTCTCCCTTCATATATATTAGGACCCATCAGAAGAAACATTTACAGTTTTGTCAGATGAAGACAAGCAGCGTTTAGAGGAGCTCCAGCTTTTTAAGAATAAGGAAACTAGTGTTGCCATAGAGGTAAAATTAATAAATTATATGAAGTTTGGGGTGGGGGCAGAGGGAGGATAAGGGAAGGAGGGAATGAGTGGAAGGTACGTGCTTTCTAATGCATGTAGGGTGTAAGAGCAGTTTGAACATGATGTGACAGATAACACCAAATTGTGTCCAGTTTAGGGTTTAATTCTGTAAAGTCTTACAGATGTACTTGAATTCATGCATGTGTGAGTTGTCATTTTGATTTTGGTGAGACTGTACACAGGAACTTAAATATAGGTCTTAATTCCTGTGGTGTTAAAATTATCTTGCAGTATTTTGGTTTCCTCTCTAGTATTGTTTTAAAGAATTAAGAAGGTTTACATAAAACATCTATCCTGATGAAACACTACTTTCAAGGTCAGTGTTTAGTGATTTAATAGAAAAGAAGATAAATATGGCCTTCTGTAACAAGAAAGGTAAGAAAGTACAAAGTGAAATTAAAATCTTGGTATTTTTAAACATTCAAATATTCCACATATTCAAAGAGTAACTGTTGAGCTAAATTTGGAACACGGAGATGAGTAGGATTAAATCTGGTAGTTTCAAATAAGCATTCACACATTAAATAATCTCATCTATCTAATTTTTTTTTCCTTCAGGGCACCCTCCCTTTTTGTATTAATTTATTTGGTTTCTGCATGTATATATATTAACACAGGTAATTGAAGACACCAAAGAAAAAAGAACTGTCATCCATCAGGCTGTGAAGTCCTTGTTTCCAGGACTGGAGACTAAAACAGAAGATCGAGATGGAAAGAAATACATTATTGCTTATCATGCTGCTGGGAAAAAAGCATTGGCAAGTGAGTTTCAGTATCACAGCAGATGGGTAAAGTAAATGCTAAAATTATCCCCAAAGCAAGAATTGTTAGTAAGTACTTCAAGTGAGTGTGCTTCCTAGTGTAGTCTGGCTTCACATTTTCCTCGTTGCAGCTGATGCTGTGCATCTAAAATTATTAGGACCACAAGAAATGTTTTAAATTTAAATTTCTACTTGTTTTTCTTTCCAAATAATTAATCCAGTACAACCATATTAGAAGAGAGAACATTATCTTCAATGGAAATAGGCAAAACAAAGGTTTTATTTTCAGTATTTTTTGAATTTAACTTTCATGATCTTAACTGTGTGTGTAAATGTGGAAGTAAGAGGTTGTTGTTAGAATGTGCACATTACATTGATAGTTGATGTAATCCTGATTGTCTTGAATATTCATGACAAAATTCTTAATGACTTGAATAGAGACAAGCATCTATTTGTTTTCTCAGAGTTAGAGTTTCATATAAACATAGTTTATTTACCATGATCGTTACTTCTGCTTCCAAGGCTAATTATATTTGCAGAAAATTATCTTTATTCATTATAGATCACAGTTACTCTTTCGGAATAGTCAAAGTAATGAAAGATTTTCAAAATGAAGTGTTATCCTCTTTAATCTTTCAAAATACTGTTTTGGATACTGGGAATAAATTAACGTGTTTTACATCTTTTAATGTTACTAAAAATTTGTTGCTACTGTAAGTTTAGAGGATTATCTACATGCAGAATGGTGCACATTTAACAAAAGATACTAAGGTTTGGTTTAAATTGGTTGCATTCCTCTGTAATTTCAACCTACTGCGAGTGATGGTGTGTAAACCTAACCCTTTAATTTCAAAGATGGAGATGGAGAAAGGATAAGGAAACAGTAATTTAAAATGGGAAATAAAATAATTTCCCCTTTAATTTAGTTGTTTAAGGTTTGTTGTAAGCAAATATGGGAATGGTGTATTTTTATTGGTCCAATTATATAATGTTTGTGTTGTCTTATTTAATCATGTTTAGAAAATGTGTATGTTTGCATGCTTTATGCATGGAGTATGTATACTTACCAGCACAAAATTCTCCTCAGCCAGTTTTGTTCTCTGTTGGTTTGTAATGGTGTTTCCTCCACCTTTTCCTTCTGCTGCTTCTATTTTTTAACCATTGTTACAGTCAAGTGGATGTTGTTAAGCTGGTTTAAGGGATACTATATAAAAGAATTTAGGTATTTGAAATATGCTGAAAAGAATTTAGTGGTGTGTCTCTAGGATTAAAACACTCTGTGGAGCACCATCCTGTGATGCAGAGAAGCATCATCTGTTTAAACTGGGATTCCCCAGCTGTGATGCTGCAGGCACCTGTGCGTGTTGGTGGAGATGTGTCACTTTCTGTGAGCGTGTGCAAGTGCTTATGGATGTAAGATTGAAGTTCTTTTTAGTCATACTTATCTTTCTTGTTTATATAGCCACAAACACAGTCCTGAATGGGCTCCCCAGGCAAGAAACATTTCAGAAGTGTAGAATATTGGATTATTACCTGAGATACCTGATTACTTTTGTTGATAACATAAAATATTACCAAACACACTTCTTAAAATTTAAAATCAGAAGCTGCTGTGTGTCTATAATCAGTTTACCCCCCAAATACTTAAAATACTGTCTTACTAAATTGTCAGTAAACTGTTATTTCATCATTGTCCTCAAATTAAGTTTGTTGCATCTCCGATTGAAGCTTTCCATATGTTCATTGTTTGCCTCTGCACGATTCCATTCCATAACTGTCTAAATTGCTGTCATCCACCACCTAGCTGTTGGATGCTCCCTGAAGCATAAACAATCCCATAACCATAAGCCTGCATGTTCACCTCTAAAAACCCTTTGACAGTCTAAAAATTAAATGCTACTCTTTTGTACTCTTTATGCTCTGCATTGGGACAGAGGTCAGAACTGCAACAGGTAAGAGATGTTGACATTTCATACTAACAAAATGAAATGCCAACCATTATGACCTGCTAAATAGCAACAGGACTGGCCAAACTTGTAACAATTTCTTAAAAATCCCTACACATAAGTATTGCTTTAAGTGCCCTGAAGCAGCCAAGAATTAGGGTTGTTCTACCTCTTTTGTGCAGTGCAGTATAGGCAATATTCATTTGGTGCAGAGAAAGTCTGCCAGTAATAAGCGATGTGAATTATCAATTTTGACAGTACATGTTGACAACTATGGTAAATTTTCCATGGATTTCGTTTAGCCAAGCCTTTGCCTTTCAGCTTTTATTTCAGACACTATTATCTGTCCTTATACAACTTTAAAAGCATATATCGTGCATCCTGCTATTAAAACAGAGCTTCCACCCTTCAAGTTTCAGCAAATAGTTTGGAAAAAGGGCTTGGAAATAAAATTTTATTTTCAAAAATGTCACATGACTCTGAAACACAGCAATAAGGAGTGCAAATCGTTCCAGTGGTCCATTTACCCAGTTGAATGCTTTGGAGTATTGGGTGAGGCATGGCTGAGAATCAGGGCTGTGGCTGCAGCCTCTCTTGGGCAGGCTCATGGCTGTGATGCCCAAGGCACGAGGAGCCCACTGGTCTGTACAGCACCCACAGAATCCTTTTGGTGTAGGTCATGTTAGGGCTCACTTCTTCAAGTGTGTTGAAATGACCATGTGCAAGATATATTAGTTAAATATGAAGAATGGTTCCAGCTGGAGAAGGTTCTCCTTCTGAATTGAGCTCTGCCTTACTCTCTTCCCTTCTAATTGCCAAGATCTTCATGGAGAGCCCTCCTCTTCCAGCTGAATGCAGGGTTTCATTGAGGAGTTCAGGAGCAGTGGCTCAGAAGGGGAGACCAGCAGGAGCATGAGGTCTCCAGTTCAGGTCCTATGAAACTCTGTGGGAGGGGGCTGTGCTTAGAAACTGGTGGTGCAAGGCAAGTGGTGCAATAATTCTAAGAGACTAAAACCTCTACATGTAGTGTTTTATACTGTAGCATCCAAAATTATCTTTGTGGAAGTATGTGTAAGAATGGCAGCTTCTCAAAAACATACTTATTAAACATACTTATTATCTGTGTGGGATATCTGGACTTTATAAAACTAGTCAGAAGAAAAGAGCAGTATTTCCCAAGAACTTCCTTCCTGTATTGGTGTTTGTATATTGAAATAAGGCTGGCTTTTTCAGTTAGCTTTTGCTGTTATGAAAGATACTTATGCTCTTTTTTCACAAAACCAGGAATGTCTGCTTAGTGGCTAGCAAGAGATAAGAGACTTCTTATTTAAAACAAAACAAATTCTTTGTTTTGTTCTTAAAAACCAAGGAATTGATAAACCTCGGAATTGAAGGAACTTCACAATTGGTTGCTAAACCTGTATAGAATCAGTCCCCCTTCCCAATAATACCATTGACAGTGGATTATTGGAAAAGTAAAAACCTCTGGTGGTTCTTACGTGCAAAAAAAGCTTGACAAATCATTGACAGTCTTCTTCCTTCTCCAGAAAATGTCAAATAGTAGCACAGAATTGTAAATCAGTTGTTAGTCTGTGGGATTTGAAGTTATTTCAACCTCTGGCCTTCTCTAAGCATGGCACAATACCTGCCGTGGATTGGATGTTGGTGTGTCTCTTGTACCAGATTTCTCAATCCCGTTGAATTAAAAAAAAGAATCACCTTAAAGCAATTTTTTTGAGTATGATTTTTTAGGGTTTTGTAATCCTACGATTCATTCTTTTGCATGACACATAAAAAACCCTACAGAAATACAGAATATGTCTGTACTATAAATAATAATGGTATTCTTCCGACAAACAGGGCTCCAGTGGTCCTCAACTATTAATTATGGAAGGAGGCAGAAGAAATGTGGTGTAGCTTGTATTGCTGAAAGTCAGTATAATGATAATGTTTTTGAGAAATTTAATCAGGTGATACAGCAATTAAATGACTAGGGTATATTTTCAGATAATCTCATGACAAAGGAACTGTCACTCTTTCATTCAGGATTTTCTAGGTGACAGAACTGATTAAAGAGAAGTTTACAGTCCAGTGGAAGGGGAGGTCTTTTTCAACGTGCTTTACGGCTTTTGCTGTCAGTAATTAACTCTTTCCTTTTCATTTCTTTAAAGCAGATGGAAATGAGCAGAAATTGAATCTTGCATATTTAAAATAAATGTAGCTGCAATGGCAAATATATTAAGTTTTTTTTAAAGTGACACTTTAACCTTTTTGCTTTTAAAGATCCAAGAAAACACTCTTGGCCAAAATCTAGGGGAAGCTACTGCCATTTTGTACTGTACAAGGAGAACAAGGACACTATGGATGCCATTAATGTCCTATCCAAATTTTTAAGGTAAGGCTGTTGTTTCTGCCATCCTGGCTGGCATACCCTCCCCCTTCATGTTTCATGTTGCTGTAAATGTTATGCTTCAGAATTATGTAAGAGCAACACAAGTGATTGCTATTCTCTAATTTGTAAACAGCTTAAAATGAAAAGTTATTTTAGAACATCAAATTTAAAACGTAGAAGCTTTGTGAGGAGGTGAGAATGGAACAAAATGAGTCTAAGAAATTTAGAAGACTACTGCTTCAATGGAAAAAGTCCACAATTGACATTGGCTGATCTGAGAAAGGCTTGGCAGCTCAAAGCCTCAATGTGCGTAACCTGAATTAAAAGCCATTTTTTCCCCAGTGTGTGAATATATGCAAGTATGTTATGAACCTGTCAGATATTGTTGTGATAAAATGCTGATCAGTTCCTAAGCAGTTACAGTTGATAAACTGTTGTTCCGTGTATTAATTTCTCCATGGCAACACAGGCTCAGTTCCTTTCACCCCATCAAGTGCAGAAACAAAAAGATTTGCCAAGGCGTGACACGAACACAGTGAATTGCAGAGGAAGAGCAGTTTTAAAATTGGGTCAATTCAGTGATCTACTCGTAGGGAAACTTCCCTACTTCTCCCCTCCTTTCTTCCTTTGCCCTTCTTGTCCAAAAAAAATATTTGTAATCGAGACTGTAACTAGTGAACTACTTAGTATTGGTAATGAGAACAGATTGGCAAGAGCATAGTTAGGTGGAAAACTGTGTGTAATGGCAATCCTGCTACCCCCTGGTGCCCTTAACTGGAATAACTGGAAATACTCTCCTGTCTAACACAGGCTCTAAAGTACAAAGTGGAAAGGAAAGGAAATTTTCCTCTCAAGGAAAGGAGTGGATGAAATTTTAAATTAACTTCTCATACTCTCTCATAATATGCAGACATGGTATTCAAATAGACATGTTTGAAGTTAAGGAAGAAGTGGACCTGAATTTTTTTTGGTGAAGTTGGTGGTGGCTGTGCATTTTTACATTGGGTGAATGTATATAAAGACATACTTCAAAGCTCATATTTTGAAAGCGCTTTTGTATTAAAAGTGAATTGTCTACATATAATTAAAACAGAAGTTTCCTTGTGTTTTATGTACTCTTGGATGAGATTAGAAAATGTCACACACATGTCAAAATGTAACCCAGTTCTGAGGAACAGAGGTGTATTTTTCTATTTTTAATTTATAAGATTAATAATTCTAGGTAATTATGCTGAAAATTATGTTTGATCTGTTACTACTTTAATATACATAATATGTGTTACTGTTGCTTTTAAGAGTGAAGCCAAACATATTTTCCTACATGGGAACTAAAGATAAAAGGGCTATAACAGTTCAAGAGATCGCTGTTCTCAGGTGAGTAGAAGTCCAATCTGTATTTGCACTTCGGCTGTGGTAGCTTGGATATCTCACTAAATACCTAAAAGTCTCAGTGACATAATTGGCACATTCGGGTCCTGACCTTGTAAAGTGCAGGTGTTAATGAAGATGCCACAATCCTTTTGTATTCTGTGGTGATTGCTGATACTTTCGGTCAGTGCTGCTCTGAGTCACAGGCTGGTTGCTGTACTTGGCTGCAGCAGTGGGACAGATTGCCTACGTGCTCTTAGGCTGCTTGGATCTCATGCAACAGCAGAAAAACAGAATGACATGGTGAAAATTGTCCCACTTCCTTCCTGGCTTTTGTTTCCCCCTTTCTATAGGCTAGAATCCTATTTTCTTTCTCACTGAACTCTCTGAACAGTGCCAGAGAAGGCTAACACTGCCCTTGCTCATCTGTGAGTAGCCAGAAGGGGCAAAAGAATGATGAGGAATTTTTCCTGCCTTAACCTACTCTCTTAAGTCAACTTCTAAGAGAAAATAAAATTTACTTTGTCATATTCTAAGACAGCTGTATGGTTTCTGGGCACTTTAATGTTGGATCCATAAATGAGAATGGCAGATGTCTCCCAGTCATGTATTACAGTATCATTTTAGGTAGCTGGAAGATCCTGTCTGCACTTATTTTTACAACTTTTTGAAAACCACACTCCTTGAGTGAGGAATTCACAGCTTGACAACCAGAAGTTTGATCAAATCCTTGTTAAAAGGAGGGCATCCACTACTGAATTGTTCATCTATTTCCTCCCAGTGTTCTGTATGTGCATGTGTTAGCACATACAAAAGGAGGTACTGATTTGTGAATTGTGAGAAGCCCCAGGTTGTTGCTGCTGCAAAGCAGCTTTGCAAAGTGGTAGCAGTTAACCAGATGTGTGGTGTAACCATCTCAGGTGCTGTTCCATTTACTTTTTGACATCATCACATTCAATGTTGTGTCCAAGAGCTCCAGAGTGCCTTAAGTGTTGTTTGTGTAGTGTCTGCTCAGTGGTGCCACAGCACCCAGCTCTCCTGCACAGGAGAGGGGACTTTGCCAGTTGCCAGCCTGCTCTGAGCTGAGAATGTTGGCCATGTGGTTCATAAACTTCACTATCCTGGTAAAATTTTAGCAGAAGTGTCCAAGAGCAGCTTGGTAATGTAAAGAACAGGGTATGCTTCCAAAAATACTAGCAACAAAAATGGCAGGTATCAGTGACAGATTGGATTCCATGTTCCTTCATCTGCACTAAGCATACACAGTAGCTAATTTTACTTAACTCTGTGTTTATGACTGTGCTAACTGGGGTGTATTCATGAAGTAGTTACTCAAATAACACAGAGTTCAGCTTGTGGGGTACAGCATACATCAATATTGCAATGTATTTTATTTGGAGTGCATGTTTTAACGTAGATGTGAAAAGACAGTGCTAACAGTCTGTCACAGTTTACATTTTCTTTTGTATGAGTACCATTAAGAATTATGTGTTATTTTCTTCAAGCTGTTTCATTAAAATACTTCAAAAGGCAGCAGTAGAAAATTGGGGAAACTGGACTCACTGGTTTTTGTTTTATAATGCCAGCATTTCTATATTTATCTGCTTTTCTAAGCATAGGTTGGTCACTGTTGTCTGTTTCTTTTTAGAATCACTGCACAAAGACTTGCTCATTTGAATAAATGTTTGATGAACTTCAAATTAGGAAATTTCAGTTACAAGAACCATCCGCTGAAATTGGGAGAACTGCAAGGGAACCATTTCACTGTTGTTCTCAGGTAGTATGTTAGTATGTATTCTGATGGTTCTGTTAGACTTTTTTTTCTTTAAATAGGTAAGCAATATCAGTGCAACTTGTGTTACGAAAAAGAAGTCCTGTTGGCAGGAGACTGTTGAATTTGATGCATGCTATATAATATTGATGTTGAGCTTTAATGTGATGGGCATCACAAAATAGCATAAAACCTTAATCTATCTATAACTTTTTTTTTTTAAATGCTAGAAACATAACAGGAACTGATGACCAGATAGAACAAGCAATGCATTCACTCAGGGAAATTGGATTCATTAATTACTATGGAATGCAAAGATTTGGAACCACAGCTGTTCCTACTTATCAAATTGGCAGGTATGTGTTGCTTTCATTCTCCCCCCCACCCCTTCTTTTAAAAAAAAAATATTCTTATCACCATGTAACTTAATGTATTTTTGGGAACATTTTTCTAGCATATTGCATGTACCAGTTTTAATTTTAGATTCAAGAAAGATCTTGTTTCTGAACTTGCTTCAGCAGTTATCTTGCATAATAGCACTGCTTTTAATATTGCATAAGTCTAAACACTAATGCTTATTTTTTTATAAGTTGGCTAAAATGTATTTAGAATGTATTCCCCCTTAAAACGTATTTAATAAGTTCTAAATACGCTTTCCTGTTTGAATCCTAGAGCTATTCTACAGAACAACTGGAATGAAGTAATGGATTTGATATTAAAACCACGACCAGGAGGTGAGAACTGAAAACGATACATCACGTGTTTCTGCCTCCTCTCCAAGAACTGTGTGTTTAGGAAAACCTTGAGCCAGTTTAGCAATGGAGAAGCAATCTTCAGAGTCTCCCTTTTTGCCTCCCTTTCCTTGCTGTGCAATTTCTTGCAGTGGAGCTGAAAAGGGACCTGAACACTTACAGTGTCTGCCGAAGCTCCATGTGAAGCCTTCCAGCCTCAAGTGTTCTGTGATTCTGTTCATCTCTAATTACCATGACTGAAACTTTAATTTTTCAACTGTTTTAACAAAAGGTGAGATGGATGCTTTTTTTGGTGTGTAGTTAATATATTTTTATTTTACATCCTTGTTCTAGCTGAAAAGGGATACTTAGTCAAATGCCGAGAAGAATGGGCAAAGACTAAAGATCCAGCAGCAGCCCTCAAGAAACTGCCTGTAAAAAGGTGCGTGGAAGGACAGCTTCTACGTGGACTCTTAAAGTTTGGAATGAAGAACATAATCTCTGCATTTGGCATAGTGAGTGTAAAAGTGCTGGGCGGTGTTTACTTGAATAAACATTCTTTTGATGGTATCAGGAGGAATTTAAAGTAGACTCGTAGATGCTTGATGAGTAGAAGGTTAAGTTTAAAAACCTTCACATTTATCCTGCCTTTTTGCTGGAAGTACTGCTGCATAGTAACTGATGACATTTGTAATTAATGTATGCATAATGAGCTTTCCAATTTATACAACAATCTCCCTGGTATGTGGGAAGCAATACAGTTATACTTGGTAGCTATGTATAATATGGATCTGAGAATTGTGCAAATGTTCAGTTTCAGTGTTGTCCTGTTACTTTAGCAGTATATATATCAAACTGATGCTGGGCTAATGAATCAGCCTGGTATAGAGGTGATAGATTCACTTGTCATTTTCAAGTGCTGTAATCAAGATCAAGTCTTTGGAGAAAATACCTCATCACCAGCAAACTACTAGGCCCATTGTAGGAACTGGGAAATAATTTCTTGTTTATGAAGATAATTAGAATAACACTGTGCTTTCACAGCTGCAAAGTTTACTTAAGATTTCAGGAGGCTGAGTATGAATTCAGTGTTTTATAATAGACCCATGTGTTTGAGCTGTAGAATTAAAAAAATGTTTGGTTTTTTTTTTGTGAATTTAAGCACAGTTCTTTTTTGTGCAGATTTCAAATGTATAAAAGCATTACTTCTTCACATATCCTTTTCCCAAACAATGAACAAAAATCAAATCTGTATATTAAGAAATTGTGTAAGTCTTGTTGCCAAATGACGTAACATTTCAAATATACGCCTTTTTAGTTCTGATTGTGAGAAAAAACAAAAAAAAACCTCTTTCTAGTGTTTAATTTTTTTTCTTTACCTCTAGATACCAAGAAATAATCGTTTAATGTATATTCATAGCTACCAGAGTTATGTGTGGAATAATATGGTGAGCAAGAGAATAGAAGAATATGGACTTAGAGCTGTACCAGGAGATCTCGTACTTAAAGGAGGTAAAATCAGACAAAGGCAGTGACGCTGTGTAGTTCAGATTCCTAGGAAAACAAGGCACGTAGCTGTTTGTCTGACACTGCTTACATCGTTTCTTTTCTCTCACCCATTTTGGCCCAGTGATATCTGAATCCATTGGTCTGTTTTAGACAAATTGTACAAGGAATTGGATGTTAGGTGTTACACTTCCATGAGCTGTTTGTCTGTTTTTTCAAATAACTGCGTAGAGAAGAGACACTATGGAGGACTGATTGTTCTCAAAAATGACCTCAAACCTAGTTGAGCTATGAAGAACTGTGGAAGGATGTTATGAAGTTTTAACCACAGAAGTTTTGGATTGCATTAGTATCTTGTAAAGCAGAAGCTCCACTCAGTTAAAACCTTCTTTGCTTGGATTTGCTCTGGCATTTCCTACAGTATTTCTCCTTTATGTATGCCTGATGCATGTAAGGGGGCTGTTCCTCTAGCAGTTCTTACTTCATGTAGCTTTAAGTCACTGGAAGCCAGGCTGTGATTCTGCCAGTAACTGTGACAGCCTATGAGGCTGTTACTTCTTTTCTGGGAAATGTTGTCTACTAAATGGAGATAAAACATGGTAGTTATCCCACTCACAGTAAGCTTATTTCAATCAAAGGCTTCATTTTAAATGTAGGTGAAGTTAATTGTCACAGACATCCATACTGCTAACTTCATTGTTCTGTCCTGACTGTAGCCACAGCTGTTCACATTGAAGAAGGAGATGTTGATAACTACGCTATCCACGATGTAGTGATGCCGTTGCCTGGGTTTGATGTTATTTATCCAAAGCATAAAAGTAAGTCTCTCAACCGACATATTTACTCTGAAAATGTAAGTCTGCTTTCAGATTGTTCTTAAAAGGAAGATTGGATCTACTCAACCTTGGTGACTTTTAAAGCAATACGTTACCTCAGATCTCTGATACATGAATGTCAGCCTTTTGTTGCTGCCAGGGCGCTCTGTTCAGTCTCCTTCCCACTGGGAATCCCAGATGACTGTCAGCAGAGCAGAGTTTCTCACTAAGCCTGTACCACTGCAAGGAGTTAATCAGGTACAGGATTTTGTCCTTGATGAATTTCATGAGGTTCCTCTTGGCCCATTCCTGTAGTGTGCCTCGGTCCCTCTGAATGGCAGTCCTGTTCTTGCATGTATTGAATGCCACCCCAGCTTGGTTTAGCCCACAGATTGGTTGGGGCAAATTCCAGCTCTTCTCCACTGTTTCAGAGGACACATCCCAGTTCCTTGAGGAACTCTGCTTCTAGGTAGAGCTCAAACCAGTAGTGACTATACTTTGAGATGATGAGCCAGACAGCTGTTACCAATTATCAGTCCACACACTGTAATGTTCTAACCTTGGACACAAAGATGCTGTGGGAAAATGTTGACAGCCTTGCTAAAGGCAAGGCAGGCAACAGTCCCTGCTCTCCCCTCATCCACAGGTGTAATAAATTCATCATAGAAGACAGTAAGGTTGGTAGGTTTTTTGCTTTTTCTCTTCCTTTTTCTCCCCCTTATTAAAAGCACAGTCACTGCGTGCCCAAAGAGGATTAGCTCAATTATTTTTCCCAGGGACCAGAGTGAGCCTGACTGGTCTGTAATTCCCTAATTATCTTTCCTGCTCTTTATGAAGTTGAGTGCAACACTTGGTTTTCTGCAGTAGTCTGGGCATCCCTAGATCTGCAGATCTTTCAGAGATGATAGAGAAAACCTTCCCCATGACATGAGCCAGCTCTCTCAGCTCGTATCTTCTCCCACTACTGGTAGTCCTACTCTTCCTTGAACCTTGCCTCTAAGAAGAGAGGTCTGGGGCATGTGGCTGGTGGAGGCTGAGGCAAAAGTGGCCCTGAGACCATCAGCCTTATGTCTGATGACCAGCTGCCCTGGTTAGCACCAGGCCAACGCTTTCCATGTGTTCTTTCATTCCTTGTGTTGCAGCTCAGCTCTTGTTGGTCTTGATCTCTGTTGCTGCTTTCAGCTGTAGCTGAGCTTTGGCTTTCCTGACACCATCTCTGTGTGCCTGGACAGTGCTGGTAGAGTCCCTCTTTGTAGCTGGCCCTAGCTTTCACCTGCTCTATGTGTCCTTATATATGAGGTTAGTCATGAGCTCCCTGCACGTTTTCCTCAATATTGGATTGAACTGTTCTTGTACTTGGCTGTCAAATTGTCAACTCATTTCTCTCTGCTGCTTTTCAATGAGAGACTAATGGGTAGTCTTGCCCTTTATTTTTAATTCTTTTTTTTCTATATACTTGAGATTAGTCGTATGAAGTCTAGAAAATTGGAAAGCATATATGAGATGGCAATTAAATGTCAATAAAGCCATTGGCAAAGTATATTGTAAATTTTGTTTTCAGCTGAAATTTGATTTGACGTTTTCTTTGTTACTGCCTCTACTGATCAGGGTGTAGAAGCAAACAGGTAATAAGATTTGTAGTAATTTTAAATTTTGTGTAGCATTTATCCCATATATGCTGTAAATGACTACATGTAAGGGAAGAGAACAACTCATGAAAACAGGCTGTTTAAATTGGCCACACTACATTTTCTCCTGATTAAATATTTTCCTCTCTTGCAGTTGGTGAAGCCTACAAGGAGATGCTGGTAGCTGACAATCTTGATATCAACAACATGAGGCATAAAATCAGAGATTACTCACTTTCTGGAGCATACAGAAAGATTATCATTCGGCCTCAGAATGTCAATTGGTGAGTGGGAGCAGAAAGGAAGTTACACTTGAATTGACAGCATAGTTTATTTAAGTACAAAACAAAATGAGACTGATCCATGGGACATTGACACAGACTGAAAGATAGGTAGAGAGGAATCTGTCTGCACTTCTCCCATGTTTTTAATGCAGTTGAAGTGGAGCTATACCCTTATTTCTCCCTTGGTTCTCTGGTTCTGTGGTGGAGGAGTATCAAGACATCTGTCTAGTTGTTCACTCCTTGCAAGGGCTTGCCTGAACACTTCATAAATAATTACTTAGGTTGTAGCAATGATAGACAATATTCAAAACAGGGGATTTTTGTAGTGTTGCTATGAGAAAGTTGGTTTTCAATTACCTGTCAATCACAAAAATTTGTATCACTTAATCCTACTAAATCACTGTTACAGATACAACCTAGTTTTCATATGGCAACTGGCTAAATACCTTTTATACAGGGAACTGTACAAATGTGCAGAAAGATATTATCATTGATGCGTGGAATAAAATATAGAGGGTTTAGGAGGGAGCCCAAAAATACAAATATTTATACACTTCAAACATCAGCACTAATTAATATTAAGCTTACCTACTTCCCATTTAGTTTTTAGGCATCATGGTTACACATGGGATTTCTGTTAAATGAATGGCAGAAACTGTAGAATGTGGTTAAGCCTTTTCAAAGTTTAGATGACTGTATTGAAAGACTTTGCTCCTGCTAGGTGCTCTTAAAGTTGACACCATTCTTCCCTTGATTTCATGAACTATACTTCTTGTATAGTTGGAAATTCTGACAGCCCACTAGGGCAAACCAGATGAGTTATGCAAAGAAACTTCTCACTAACTTACAATTGTTTTTTAATAATCTTCATAAGGCCAAGGCAAGCCTTCTACATAAAGCTTTACCTGTTATTTTGCCATAAATGCCACATAACTTTTTTATTACAAAATCAATTCAATTTCAGTTGTAAATGCCAAATTGGAATAATAATAATAAATAATATTATAATAAATACATTTCTACAAAATGTTAACCTAAATAATTTAAAATTACAATAATAAAATTTCTGTATATTATAAAGGGAAGTTGTTGCATATGATGATCCTAAAATCCCATTATTTACTACGGATTTGGATAAACTGGAAGGAAAACCATTACCAGTTCTCCCTACAGGTAAGTTGATTTTTCTGCTGGTTTACTAAATGGAAGTTTGATCTGGCTGTTGCTTTCAACTGCTACATATTGAAAGCTCCTTTAAGGAAGAGCTTTCATTTAACTACAGACTGCTAAGCAATGGTAACAACGACCTCCAAAGCCAGGTATCTAAATAAGGACCCGTATTTCTCAAGGGTGCAAGCCATTCCTCCAGCATCTGTATTGACTGTTATATTTTCCTACAGGCATCTCTAAAATCAAGTAAATGCTTAGCAGTAAATGTCTGCAACTAACAAAGGTGGAATTAAGTCATAAATTGTCTATATATTGAGCTTGTGTTATTGGTGCTAAACATCGGAGATGACTCAAATACTTAACTCTGGTCACAAGGTGTTTTGACACTGCTTTCCAGAAAAGTGAAGACAGGCTAGGAATTCAGTCTGAAAGAACAAATGTTTGCTTTTAAAAGAAGAAAACTCTCAAACTACCACTTTGTGCTGAGAGAAAACGTTAAAAAGCTGTTTAATGAAATTTTTCTCGGTGGATTATAAACGGGAGTGTGATGGTGGTGGTTGTTTTGCTTTATGGGCTGGGGAAGTTGGTTGTGGAAGCTTAGTCCAGTTTCGATAGCATCCCCAATAAGTGTTATATGTGCCCTTAACCACTTGTTCTTGCTTTTTGTCTCTTACACCTTCTCATAGATGGGAAATTCAGGGCACTAAAGATGGAGTTCTCCCTTCCCCCATCCACTTATGCTACCATGGCAATTCGAGAAGTTTTGAAAATGGACACAAGCATAAAAAACCAGACACAACTGAATACAACCTGGTTGCGCTGAATGAACTGCAAAATTACTCAATTTTAACAAAGTGTTTTCTTATTTACATGTTCTGTACAAATCTTTAAAGAGTCACAGTAAGAGATTTGTATTTTTTAAAGTTTTTTTAGTGCTAGCATTTAACTTCAGTAGTCCTTTGCAAGATGGTGGCTGTAATATAATATAGGTATTAGTGACTGGTGCTTTTTACTGAATGAGTAAGTTGCTTGAGCTGTAACATGGGTGCATCTTTAGAATTGAGCTTATAATGACATCAGACCTGGAAGAATGTTTAGCTTGCTTTCTTTGGGCAAGCACTGAATGTTTTCACGAGTTCAGCACACCTTGAAGTCTTTTCAAATACAAGGAATTACACGGAGAAAGATGAATTACAACAAAATCAAGATACTGATGAACATAGGTGTTGCAGGAGTTTTGCTGGTAGCATTTCCACTGAGGCGGTAGCAGATTCTGTTAGCAAGGCTTTTGTGTGCTGTAAAGCTGTACAGCTCTTTTAAATAGTTCGACTTTTCGTTGAGAAAATACTTGTATTTTCCAGCTAGTACCTCTACCAAAGAACAGGTACTAAAAATAAATTAACCTGAAACTCTGAGCGTGTATCAGCCAGTGCTTCCTTTGCACCTGTCCACTGGTGGGGGAATGATCCGGGCTTCCGGCTGGGGAAAAAAAAATACTGTGGAGCTGTTCTAAAAAGACGTGGCATTTTCAGCCAAATGCAAAGCCTGTGTTGCTAAAGTCGTGTCGCCGGCCACGGCGGCTGCGGGCGGAGGGGCGGGGAGGCCGTGAGGGGCCGCGGCAAGGCCGGGTCTGTGGGAGCACGGGGCGGGGACAGCCCCGAGCGGGCGGGACGAGGCTCTGCCCGGGCCGTGTCCCTCGGAGCCGGGGCGGGGACAGCCCCGGCGGCTCTGCCCGGGCCGTGTCCCTCGCAGCAGGGGCGGGGACAGCCCGAGCCCGCGGGCCGCG
>VZRO01006733.1:369705-388091 GCA_013397915.1 Daphoenositta chrysoptera
GAGGAAGGGCTCGCCGAGCCGCCGCCGGGCTGAGGAGCTGCCTGGCCGCCCAGCCTGGGCCGCGGTCGGCGGCGCCTCGCCCGCAGCCTCCGGAGCCCGCAGAGCCTTCAGCCGGCCCGTGGAAGGGCCCGGCCCCCGGCCGAGGTGGGTGCTGCGCCGCGGGGCTGAGCCGGCAGCTGCTGGGAGGGATGCGCCCGGAGTCCCGGTCCTCTCTCCTTTCCTCTAAGTATGAAAAGAGCACCGCTTGGTTACTTTTCTCTTGCCGTATTATGTTTACATTGCTGCAAACAGGAGTTTTACTACTCTGTTTTCTTTATTCGCTGCTTCCTCTGCAGCACCCTTGGTCACCCAGTTTGTTCTTCCTGGTGCTCTCAATTGCCTCTTCAGCTCTGGCTCTCTGCACCACTTTCTCACTCCTGTTGTCAGTTTAATAGGGAGTTTACTTAATTAAAGCTTTTAGGAGATAAAGTGCAAGTGTATACGTTTTTATTTTTAAATACTCTTTTGAAAGTGATACTAAGAAGTTGAGGATTGAACTAGCCAAACACTTGTCATTGTTGCCTTTTTATTTCACTGAACATCCTCTCAATGTCAGGTTTTCTCTGGATGCTGCCAAATGTGTGGATCAGCAAGTGCCTTTTATGTTATACTGTGTGGGTTTTTTTAGTAAATATTTCAGTGATGCATTTACTTTCCAAATCATTGTAAGGCCCACATGGATACTTTGCTAGTAACACAGCAGTCATGAGTTGGTAACTCTGAAATACCCTAAACTTGTGAAAAGGTAAAGTGGAACATTATCTTTCTTTGCATTTAACAATTTTTTTTTGTTTTCATTAAGTTTTCTATATCATATATGTAGGAACTACATATATATTGAACTAATTTTAATAAAATTCACACATTTGGGGAAGGAAGAAATACCCAGATGTATTTCTCTTCAGTAGTTAATATATAATAAATCACCAGTTGGATATGTAAGCAAGGTTTTTCAGATCTCAGCTAAGACATAAGCCAGCAAATTGTCTCACTTAAAGCAATATAATTCATGAATATGGTATTTAAGTCTCAGTTTAAATTGAACTGCCTAGCTTTTCATGGAATTTTGTTCCTCAATAAATAATATTTATTTGTGCTATCTTATTGTTGGCTAATTAGAAATTGTATACTCAGTATTACAGAGAAAGAAAACATGGCAAGCATTGCTGTTACAGAGAAAGAAGTCACTAGAGATCTAGATCACTGTGATATTCCATACTATGTTTCTGAATTTCTGGAAAGAGAACTTGGAAATGACTATGATTCCCTGGGGAAGCTAGACAGCCTGATTGAAAAGCTATCTGAAAACAAAAAGCAGTTAGAAGAACAGGTAAGCATCCTTCTTTTTTATTTTTTTCTTCTTCTGAACATGCTGTATGACTGATGAAGAATATGAAACGAAATGAAATGTATCAATATCTCAAATGATACTGCTCTACACAGTGCAGTGTTTTTATGTCTGCCTTAATATTTCTCTGTCAATGCAGGTACTTACAGTTTCATCAGAAGTCCCTAAAAGAATTCAGAATGCCTTAAAGAAAGCAGAAGATTCCAAAAAGTCTCTGAGTCATCTTCTAGAGGAAGAAACTGTTCTATCTGAGTCCATCAATAGCCACTTGCTGAAAGCTCAGCCATGGATGGAGGATCTCAATGTAGTGATTGGTCAAGTGGAAGAGCTCGAGCGACACCTGGCCTACCTCAAATGGATTTCTCGCATAGAAGAGCTGAGGTAAAGTTCTGAGTTTTATGTATGTTCTGAGATTGGTAACCTGGTTTCTCCCATTATTAAAATACTTTAAATTCAAGAAAGTTTTGTCTGTACTTCTCAATATACAAATCATTCTTTTCTGTTATCATTACTGAATATTTGGCCTTGACTTTTCTGTGTTTTATAGTGATAGCATTCAGCAATATCTGTTGACCAACAATGTTCCAGAGGCAGCCAGTACTCTAGCGTGCATGGCAGAACTGGATATTAAACTTCAGGAGTCATCTTGTTCTCATCTTCTTGCTTTTGTGAGATCCACTGTTAAATTCTGGCATAAAATCCTTAAGGACAAATTGACGAGGTAAGAGCGATCCTGTGACTCCCTCATCTTCCCGTCGTGCTGTGAGTTCGTGTCCAAGTGCTTGTTTTGTGTTGCAGTGACTTCGAGGAGGTGCTGGCGCAGCTCCGCTGGCCCTTTGTGGGGCCGCCTCAGTCCCAGGCGTTTGGCCTTGCTGCACCAGCCAACGCCCCTGATGTCTACAACAACCTGGAGATGCTCTTCTCTCAGCTTCTGAAACTGCAAACCTCGTATCCTTTCAAATTGTTGTGGTGTATTTTAGCAAGAATAAGAACTGGTAGAGATGCCCATTCTCAAGGAGAATTATTTAAAATTTTGTTCTCCCTAAAGATGGAAGATAGTTTATGTTACTTTGTATTAACACTAGAATGTTGTGGGGGGTTTTGTTTGAGTTTTTTTGTCAGTTAGAAAATGCCAAGTGCCAAAGTTGTCCTTTTTAGCAGTTGCAACATTTTAACTCCAAGTCATCAGATCCAGTGCTCTCATGGTAGCTGGCAGGTCAGGTTGCATGAGGATCAGGCCTTACCCTGCTTGGTACCATTACCCATGCGTGTTAATTAAAAAATGGTGATGTGTGTTTCATTAGACACAGTTAATGCTTTTCGTTTTATAGCCTTATGTGAAATCAGCTTTAATCACTTTAATATGTCCCACCCCAGCAGGAAAAGAGGGAAAAGTAAAGATACATGTCTTGGAAGGAGACTTTGAGGTTGCTCAGAAGGCACTGCTACTCATTCTGTCCCTGATTTTTGTGAATCAAATAATTCACAAAATATTAGTTAAAATGAAAGCTCAACTAAGCCTTTTTGTGTGTGTGTGACTGTGGCTGCCTTTTTTTTTTTTCCTTTCCTTTTCTTTTCTTTTTTTTTCTTTTTTTTCCGAAATCATGTGGTGGAAACATGCAAGGCCATTGTACACAGCCCTGAGTTGGTAACAATTTTGGTTTGGCAGAGTGGCACACTTAAATCCATTACATGAAAATGGTAATCATGCACTGCATTTATTAATCCCAGGAGTCGTTATCCTCCTTTAACAAATATGAATAAGTGTGTCTCTTGGACAGCCACTCTGTTTGTTTCTGACAGTGGTGGTTTGCTGGATTCTTACAAATTTCCCAAATTAAATTGACTTAAGGGACTTGTATTGTCATTGAATAAATAATCCCTAAAGGCCTGAGTTATATTAAATATTACATGAAGTTGAATATTTTGAGTATCTTTTATACTTGAGGAATTGCGTTGTTTTCATGATACTGCCTTCAGTCAATGGTGTTAAACTAAGCAGTGTTCATTTTTGTAAGTGCATTCTATTGAAATGGTGATGCTGGGGTAATTCAACATTTAAGTCCACCCTTGACTGTCAAACTTAGAGATGAGCTGTTAACCAAACCTAAACAATTGCCAGAAAAGTACCCTTTACCCCCTTCCCCACCAGTTGTCCTCCCGATACAGATCATGCTGAATCCTCTTCAGAAAAGATTCAAGTACCATTTCACTGGAAATAAACAAACCAATGTTCTAAGCAAGGTATGGGAGAAAGTGGTTTGACATTTCTAAATTGTTCTGCAATCAACAGTTAGATTGCTGTGTTCAAATAGTATAGCTTTCACACTTTTCAGAATTGGTATTCTTCAAAACTGTGCTGTTCTTGTGCCCACCTAAGTGTGGACAGACATTGAGATAGCACTTTGAGACCTTCCAGAGGCACAGGTGTTTTCTCTGGGCGAGGCAATGCTTTTCCCTTGCCCAGATCCTTCATAAAGCGTTATTACAATCCTAGACTGACTGCCATCAGTTCACAAGTTTTGATTAATTTCCTGTGTCTTGTTGTAAATGGTTTTGCACTGCTCTGTATTTCTCAAGCTCAAAGGCTCTGACTTTGATTTTTGCATTGTGTTTTGCTACCTTCATGTAACTGAAAATGTTGGATTCTGCAGGTAGGATATGAAATGTGATTAGTCTAAAGGCACTGTTAAATAATTCTTTTTTTTAATGGGTTGAATTTTTTTAACTGACATAAAACAAGAGATGCTGAGTTTACCAGTTGGAAACTGACTCATTTTTTGTGTGAATTGCCTTCAAAGACGGAGGATTTTTATCTGAGAATTACCATTGGAATGGGTTTCATGGCATTAATGCCACTGTAATACATCTGGAGCAAAGTTTGAGAGTTGTTTTGTAACAGTCCAGTTGCACAAGTCTGCTTGTGGTCACCATCTTGTGTAAATCTAAATACATTTGCAATCTTGACAGATGCTAGTACAGAGCTTTTAAAAATACTGTTTTGTATGTTAGTGGGAAAGAGGTGTTTTAGATATGAACAAAATTATTTAAAAAGCAAATGGAGAAAATATGTTCAAGACATAAAATTTACAAACAACAATGCAACAACTATTGTGAGCAACTATTTTAAAAAGAAGAACTTGTTAAGAAAAGGTTACAGGTACTGTAGTGTCACATCAGAAAGATATTTCAATGGGGCCTTGCTGAAATTTGGGTTGGCTTTGTTGGGTTGGGGTTTTTGGGGTTTTTTAATAATTACTTGGATAATGCAATAAAGAAAATACCAATGTAAAATACTTGAAAGACAGCAACCTGGACAGGGTTAGAAGTATTTCAGAGGAGAAACTCAGAGTTCACAATGACCTTGCCCAGTTGGGGAAGGAGTGTCAAAAACCCCAACAACCCAAGCATGCTAAAATTAATGAGACAAGTGAAAATGAGCACAGAGGTGAGAAACAGGCACACACAATGTGCGTGCACCTCAGCAGAAGGTTCTTGGGCTGCTGGGAGTGAGGAAAACGGGAACTGCTTCCAGTTGCACTGGCACTGAAAGTGTTCATCAAAACCTGCAGCCCATGTCTTTAGGTGTGGAAACTGAAAAAGCTTAAAGACATTAATAAACATGAAATGAGAAGGGGGTAGATCCTCACTTCTAGGGGGAAGGTGGCGCTGAGGTTAGGTTCAATAACAAGAGCAGAGCTTTTCTCAGGAGTGCATCCTTTTTGTTGTACCGAGAAACAAATGCCACATGGGAGAACAGGAGAAATATGTGGAGCAGAAACAAGGCTCTCATGAGTGAGAAAGCAGTAGAGAAAGGGCAAATAAAAATGGAGCTTTTGCTTGAGAAACACAATATTTGGTACATTTAAGACAATGAAAATCCAGAAATATTTTTCTGATAATGCTTTTATAGAAATGAAAGCTGAGTAGAACAGTGAAAGACTTGTGTGACCTGAGATCAAGAGGAGGCAGGGAAAGAGAGTGGTATTTTTAGAAATTTGTCCTAAAATACTAGTAGCACTTGAATAAATGTTTGGATGCATTTAATAATTTCTTTCCTTTTTTAAATAAGCCTGAGTGGTATTTAACACAAGTACTTATGTGGATTGGAAATCATTCAAAGTTTCTTGATGACAAAATCCAGCCAATACTGGACAAGACAGGATCTTCAGTGAATGCTGGGGTAAGCAATTAAATGGTTTTATAAATGTGAATATAAATATCTAAGTCAACTTCTGATAGATACTTGTGTAAGCCCATTTCCACTGAAATCTGTACATGGTGAGACTTAGTCTAGTAGCAGTTTGTTGTGTACATGTTTGCAGGTGTCAGTATTTCCTATCTCTGACATTCACTTTTTTCCTTTCCCAAAGCTTGAATTCTCTCGTGCTCTAGTAATGCTGATTTTGGAGAAGTTGGCTGCTGACATTCCCTGCCTGCTGTATGATGATACACTCTTTTGTCACCTTGTGGATGAGGTACTTCTGTTTGAGAGAGAGTTATACAGCGTTCATGGTTATCTCAGCAGCTTTCCCAGTTGCATGCATATTCTCTCAGAAGAATCCTGCTTCCAAAGGTGGCTAACAGTGGAAAAAAAATGTAAGACTTCCAGTGGATTTTGTTGGCCTTTATATTGCACAATCAGAAAGTATGTGTCTACTTACACAGCTGACTGTGTATTCTCAAATAGGATAAGTCACTTGGACCTGGCTACTACCAAAAGCATATGTATTTTTATGCTCTGTAATTATTCTGAATAAAAATTGATTAGGTTTCAACAGTGCTTCTGTATTTTGTAGGACTCTTGCCCTTAGGCTGTATGTAATCAAGCAGGCTTATTTTTAGACAAATCTTAGGTGTGTGCAGACAGAGAGGGACTTCGAAATAAGGGAGAGATATTAGTTTTGAGACATGAAGAAGAAATATATTGGAAAGGAGCAACTATTAAAAAAAAAACAACCCCCCCAATCAATTCTGACATTTAACTCTGTTAACAGTGTTGCAAATGCAGATACATTGAAGTTGGTTTTGTATGAAAGGAGTTGTCAGTACTTTTTATAACCTGAAGATGCAATATTTAACTTAATAGATATAAGCCTTTGATGTTAATATATTTTAGAGGGGCTTTTGTTGAAACTTTTTTTAAATTAAAAACTTGACTTACAACTTTTGTGCATCTCAGTTGCTCTTCAGAAAATGGACTCTATGCTTTCATCAGAGGCTGCATGGATATCACAGTACAAAGATATCACTGATGTAGATGAAATGAAAGTTCCAGACTGTGCTGAAACTTTTATGACTCTATTATTAGTTATAACAGGTAATTATATCTATGGGCATTGCTCTTGTTTGTAATGAATAGTAAAAATCCTTCAGCTAACAGATTTCTTTACTAAATATTTATTGTTACCTGTAGTCACCGAATAATGTTGCAAAGTTGTGATGTTTGCAATTTAAGAAAAGCTTCCTGTTTGTTCTGTATTTTGGATACTAACACATGACTAATCTTGAGCCAGTGACATGTTTACAAAACAATAATTAACAGTATACATGTGATATTTACCATATTCTCTCACATTTGGCAGAATATAATTTGTTGCAATTGTTTAATAAATCGTAATACTCCTTTTGCATCTGTGGCAATTCAGAAGCTATTAAGTAACTTCTCCCTTTTTGCAACAGAACATAAGAGCAAGTATGTTTTCAGGAGGCACTTAATTGCATCTTCATGGCTTGCTTTTGGCTTGCTTTCTCTGTGTGAGGATGCTTTAGGGGCCACACTGGAGGGTGTGGTATAACCAGCCACACATTGTGTTAGAATACAAACTGCTCATGGAATCAGGAGGGGGGAAGAAGGTAGCTTCTTTGCATGTTTAGCTTTTGCGTGAGCAATTTCCCTGAAATCATTGAAATACAGCTGTTTTATATACTGACATTTAAATACTGACTATATGATATTCTCATAGGCGTGAGGTGGAACAGTAAGATGCCTGTAATGTTTCTTTTTGAAAAGTTTTTATTTAGTTTGGAAAGCCTAAAAGCATTTTAATAATGTCTTTCCAGACAGGTATAAGAATCTTCCAACAGCTTCCAGAAAACTACAGTTCCTGGGCCTACAGAAGGAGTTAGTTGATGATTTCAGGATACGATTAACTCAAGTAATGAAGGAGGAGACCAGAGCTTCCTTAGGATTCCGATACTGTGCAATCCTTAATGCTGTTAATTATATAGCAACAGTGTTGGCAGACTGGGCTGACAATGTAGTAAGTCATTACTCTTCTTTGGGAAAAAAAAGATTTAAAAATGGACTTTGGATGTTTGTTTCGCAACAAACATTTTCTTTTCAGCACTTTTTAGGTGTATTCAGGAGAATGAATTACTGAAAAAGTAGAATGAGATATAAATTTGGATTTAGTAAATGATGTATAAATAAGGACAAGTTATTGTTTGAGGTCTAAGCTGATAATTATAAACTTTCTCGGGAAATGCAGAGAGAGCCTGGAAAATGGAATAATCTGAAGAGACCAAAAAATTCAGTCTCTTTTACATGTTTTTTATTGCAAAAAAAAAAGGGAATCGATTTTGGAGCTCTCTGAACCAGAGCAGCAGCCTTTGCCTGGTCCTTGAACTCCTCCCATGGCAGGAGAGCTTAGACAGATGCAGTGTGGGTTATCTGTGTTGCACCATGGTTCAGGTGTGGCCCAGAAAGGCCACACTGATAACTGGGAATGAGTGACTGCTGTACAACAGCCTGGTGCAGAATTCCAGCTTTTCTATGGCTCTTGGTGCTAAAGGTCAACAAACCTGTTACACACAGAGTGTGCAGAATAAGGTATCGTGTGTGCTGTGGGCAGCCCCCAAATTCTTACTGTCTTCACAGGAAGCTGTGGCTCTAGCAGGGGATAATCTTGATGTGATAGGACAGCAGCCTTCATGTTGTGTAACTGCATCTACTGCAGTGTCTTGATCTGCTTAAAAGCAAAACCAACAAGCTGTTATCACAATGTCACATTAAACTTGATAAACTCAAATCACTTTCTTGCTGTTGTCAGCACAGTAAATTTATGATTCAATGAATAATCATTGCTAAAAATTACAAATAAAGTTTACTTTTGCAAATCTTAAAGAGGTCAGGGTAGGGTTTTTTAAAAGCATGCTGCTGTCAATCTTAAAATATCTTTTCAGTATTTCTTTAGATCTGTTCCCTTTACCTATCTGCTGTTGTATCCAAAACCTGTATCAGTTCCATCACTAGCATTAAACCACCGTGTTTTCTTTTTCACTAAGTCAGGACCACAGGGAAAGATAAGAAAGTGTTTTTAAAATCTTAAATTTTAAATTTTATAAATGTGCCAGGAGAGTCTTTCCTGTA
Organism: Daphoenositta chrysoptera; assembly: GCA_013397915.1. NCBI lineage: Eukaryota > Metazoa > Chordata > Aves > Passeriformes > Daphoenositta > Daphoenositta chrysoptera. The sequence goes on from VZRO01006733.1 coordinate 378,465, forward strand.
ACTGTGCCTAATGAAGTACCGCTGAAAACTTCAAGGGATAAGATTATTTTTTGTGGTGCTCCTCCCGGTTTTGTTTGGCTAGTTCTTCCTGCAGCTGCAGCAGGCCGAGCTGGAGGCTGGTGCAGACAGTGGCGGGGTGAGCCAGCTGCAGCTGGGCCAGCTGGCGTCCATGGAGAGCTCGGTCTTTGACGACATGATCACCCTCCTGGGGCGCCTCAAGCTCGACATGCTGACCCGACAAGTCGACCACGTCTTCAGAGAGGTCAGGGAGGCTGCCAAGCTCTACAAAAAAGAGAGGTGATTCTGTTTGTTTGATCTCTTCCCGTATTACGGTGTTGTTTCCTGTTAAAAATATTGAGATAAGTAAAGGCAAGGATAAATAATAGGCAATATTTCTTTTCTTGAGTAGGAAAGTCTCAGGGTAGTAAGTTCTGGAAAATTTTCTTAATTCTTATCTTAGGACTGTTGTCATGGTATGTTTTCTAAAGTAGTTCCACAATTAATGAAAACATTACTTAAAAATCCTAGGAAAAAATCTGGATCGTTCTAGTTTTCTATTTTGAACAGAAATTATTTTCTTCATAGTAGTATTGAAGATTTTATGCAAAATGGCCCGTCATGACTATTCTGTCTTCACAGACTCCTAGGGCTTAAGTATTTTCTCCTGAGTAGAATTTCTGAAGTACTCCATAAAAGGAATAGAACTCAGTGATTTCCAGATTAGATGGGATTCCCTAGAATGACATGTTCAGAGATTTATAACTAAAGCATGAGTTTAATATTAAATGAAATTCAAACATAGCATTAGACTGATAACTTTTAGATTAGGAATGGGAAAGAACTGTCTCTGGAACATTGTAAATGGGTAAGATTTTTTTTTTAAGGATAATTTTAACTTCAGTTGTTGTAATATGAATAATTTCATTCTAATGACTGCAATGCCATGGTTTCTTTCAGGTGGTTGTCCTTGCCCTCTCAAGCAGAGCAAGCAGTGATGTCTCTGTCGAGCACAGCCTGCCCAATGTTGCAGACGCTGCGAGACCGTTTGCTGCAGCTGGAGCAGCAGCTCTGCCACTCGCTCTTCAAAACTTTCTGGCAAATGCTTGCAGAGAAAGTGGATCTGTACATCTATCAGGAGGTATCAGTGTGACCTGTGCGACGCTGTGCACGTGTCAGTGACGGGCTTAAACAGCAGATTTCCCTCTTTGTGTCTGCAGATCATTATGGCAAACCATTTCAACGAAGGAGGAGCAGCACAACTCCAGTTCGACATGAGTCGGAATTTGTTCCCCTTGTTTTCACACTACTGCAAGAGGCCAGAAAACTACTTCAAGCAGTAAGTAGGCAAACTTCTGATCTATTCATATTTCAAAAGTGAGTGTCCAGAGAAATACAAGTGCTTTACTTAAAAGCAAGATTTTTTCAGTTAGTTTTGATCCACACTTTAAATGTATGGATCATTCATGCTTCTGATGTTTTCAACTAGGAAAGTTGATTCTGCAGCATGTACTCAGACAGCAACAGACTGTGCCACGTGTCCTGGAGTATTTTGTGCAGTCAGGATGTCTAGATAGATTAACTTATGGAAGGAATATTAAGTAGCAGAAAGCTCTGAAACTGGGGCCAAAGAAACTAGTCATAGATACAGTTACAACACAACAAACTTTATTGTTAGAAGAAGGACTGCTTTAAACTATGTTCCTCCTCAGGATTGCCCTGTGTAGCAGTCTAGATGTTGTCATGGATGAGAAGCTGCCATGTGCTTTTTTGGTTAGTCTTTTTCACTAGCCCATAGTCTCCTAAAGAGTCCAGCATCAAAATCCTTGGCTAATTGGGGCTGAAATCTGAATATTTTTAAACCAACATGGAGCATGGAAGGTCTTTTTGCTACACCTAAATTTGTGCTGCTTACATTAATCCACGTAACCTTTCCTCTAGCATAAAAGAAGCCTGCATTATCCTGAACCTGAATATTGGCTCTGCCTTGCTTCTGAAGGATGTCCTACAGTCAGCTTCAGAAAATGAACCATCAAAGCCAAGCCAGCCATCTGCAACAGCAGCACTAAATGAACTTGGACTTTATAAACTGTCTCAAAGGGATGTTGAGATTCTTCTTAATTTGAGAGCTAGTTGGCCAAATACAGGAAAATAAAGACTTCTTCAGAAATGGTTAGTAACTTGGTCTAGATTACTGATTCCAGGCAAAAGCAACACAAATATCTTGTAATATACTTATTTCATTCATTTCTGTATGCTGATTGTTTTAATCTAATTTTACACCTTATTCTGTACAGATCAAAAAAAAAATTCAAAATGCTACTGCCTTGGTGTTGAACTGTGCAGATCTTATTTTCCATGGCCACCTTGCCATTGCATTTGGAAGGTAAAACTGTATTTATCTCTGATGAACAGTCTGCACTGTCAGTGTTTGCTGTATCATTCTGAGGAACACACAGTATTTACAGTGTAAATGCATTTATGTACAACATGGGATAGTGTTCCCTAGGAACTGGTCAGCCTTCAGTTAAATACAGATGTTTTACATCTCCAAATTCCAGGTAATGGATGTTCTGTATTAATATGTATACAATCAATGCAGAAGGAAGGAATATGTCACCGTTTTCTTCATACAAATTAGGATTTTTTTTTCTGTATGAGAGTATCTCCTAATTTTTTTAAAAGTTTCTCCTTATAAATTGCACAGTGTGTGCTAAGTTTGAAAATACCAGTTGGAAGTGTTACATACCCTTAGCTGTGGACATTTGTCATAACTTGTTGTTTTTTCCTTAAAAAAAAGAGCAAAAACCAAAACACAGCACAAGGCCAAAAACTAATTTAATTTTATTCAGTGGTAATGCGCCAACAGGTAACAATCCTTTACTGTAAATTATAACCTGAAGGAGAAAACTCCAAAATACTATTTCAGTTGCATAAGAGATCTTTTTTTTTTTAACTATCTAATTATATTAAGAACAGCAGTTGTTAATGATACTCCCTCCAGTGCCTCCTAGACATGAACAAGTTCTTGTCATTTGTCCTTTTCAGCTGATTGCTCCTCTGAAGGGCGGGGAAGATGAGAAAAAGAGAGTACTGCTTAAAATCGACTATTCACAGCTGACAAACCAGAAGAAAATCTGGGGAAGATGCCTATTTTTAATATATATAGCAGACCACTGCTCAAACTAATACACAGACCAGCTCTCCAGCATCTTTTTCTTCCTAAGACAAAAAAAGAAAATCTCTAGTTAGATAACAAGGATAGTTAGTTCATTACCTTTCAGTGATTGCAACAGTTACTAAAAAATTGCTCCTAGAACCATACCTTGACTATGAGAAATTATTAGAACTCTGAACCTATTTAATCTCCAGCTGTGGTACCAGCCCTCAGGTAAAACACCGGGGCCTCACAGTTCCGCATTTCTAGGTCAGTGTTTGAACCCCTGGGCTGCCCGGTGACCCTCACTCCGACCTGAGGCAGCACCGTGAGAGGTCTCCTGCCAGAGGATGCTGGAACTGAGGTGCTGGAGGGCGCGGAGCTTGAACCACCTCACAGCAAGGCAAGGTCAGGCAACAACTGACCTTTCTTTAATCTTGCAATGCAAAGGGACACAGTCAAGCTTAAACCAGCAAGTCCTTTAATTATCTAACTTTGTAAATAAAAAATAAATCTCAGTAAAATATCTCCTATGCATATGCACCCCACAAAAAACACAAAACACCCACAACTTCAATTAAACTTACATTCCTTCCTTGAATACCTCTCGTGTGATATTCACATCATCTTCTACCTCCAAATCCTCAGTGCTCAGTCCCAAAGTTTTAAGAGCTAAAGTTAACAGAAGAGAATTTCTTATGCAAGCCTTTGGAAAGACAAGTTTAAATTTAAAGGTGCCTAGGTCTAACAAAAGGTAAACNGAGGCGGTGCAGCAGCTCGGGCAGCCGCTGCCGCCGCAGGTACTCGCGGCTCTGCGCCTCGCCCGCCGCCATCCCGCGGCGGCCTGAGGCGGCACCGGGACGCGCGGGGCCGGCCCGNTCCTATGCATATGCACCCCACAAAAAACCACAAAACACCCACAACTTCAATTAAACTTACATTCCTTCCTTGAATACCTCTCGTGTGATATTCACATCATCTTCTACCTCCAAATCCTCAGTGCTCAGTCCCAAAGTTTTAAGAGCTAAAGTTAACAGAAGAGAATTTCTTATGCAAGCCTTTGGAAAGACAAGTTTAAATTTAAAGGTGCCTAGGTCTAACAAAAGGTAAACGTGTAGCTTAGCAACATGTAACTTAAACGTAACTTAAACGTAAACTTAACCACATGTAACTTTTTCAACTTTCCAAGTTCCAGGTTGTGTGGGCAGGTGTGTGGATAGTTCTTAAGTAAACAGATGGGTAACTTCGACACTGTTTTAAGGATTCTGCCAAGCCAAGCGTTTGCCGGGGAGCAGGCGGACGCACCTTCCCGGTACTGCGCGGGCCTGATGCGGCCCTGGCCCAGGACGTCCAGCAGGCTGAACATGGCGTCCACGTTGGCCTCGTCCATGAGGAGCGGGTACTCGCCCTCGGCTCGCCGCCCGGCCTGGACCCTCTCCAGCACCTGGATCAGGAACTCGCGGGGCCGTTCTGCAACGAGGTCAGATCGCCCGCGGGCAGCGGCCTCAGCCGGGGAGCGAAGGCGGCGCGGCCCCGCTGCCCCCGCTGCCCCCAGCGGGAGGCGGGGCCGGCGCTCCCTCACGCGGCTCCCGCCGAGGCGGGCGGGGGGAAGGAAAACGGACTGTCCTGGAAGTCGTCACGGTAACACCGGAACAGACACGCCTCGCTCCCGGCGGGGCCCGGCCCTGCCTTGGTTCCTGGGGAAAGCAAACTACACGCGGTAGATTTTAACAGGTATGCGTGCAGGTGTTGAGGGCCTGTTGGTCTGGAGAAGACCAGTGCATATAACTATCTCCAAGGCCGGTGCCAAGAGGATGTGCCAGACTCTTTTCGATGGTGCCAGCGACAGGACAGGTAGCAATGGCCATAAAACATAACACAAGGAGTTTCACCTCGATTTGAGGAGGAACTTCTTTATGCTGAGGGTGGTGGAGCACTGGGACAGCTGCCCAGGGCGGCCGCGGAGCCTCCCCCTCCGGAGACATTCCAAACCTGCTCCAGGTGACCCTGCCTTGGCATCCCTGGGCGGGATGATCTCCAGGGGTCCCTCCCAACCCTAAGGATTTTGTGATTTTGTGTTCTCACCTCCCGCCACGTTTCCTTGCACCGGCGGTACCACCTTCTTCACTTCTCACTGCTCCCCAGGCACAGCCCTGGTTCATCCCCGCGGTGTGCAGGGGTGCCAGGATGTTCCCAGTGTTCCACACCCGCACGAGGTGCAAAACCAGTGGCCAGCAACTGAGAGTGAAAGAGTTTACATTTTAAATACACTATTGAGCCTTGCAGCATAGCCTGTGCAAACAGAGAATAGACATCAAAGAAGCTTTTGACTGTACTACCCACTGTTAGCAGGAGAAAGACAAACAAGTAAAGCATCCCACTAAAAAAAAAAATAAAGGAAATCTACAAAGATATAACCCTCTGCCATCAAATAAAACCGGACAACGATAAATGAGCATATAGTAAAGAAGAATAGTATTCCTGTGAAAACTCTAGCACTAAATATATTTAACTCTTTGCCAAAACTGAAATATCAGAAGACATTAATAGAATTCACTTATTTTTTCTTAGATAAAGTGAGAGAAAGGCAGCATCCAAAGCTGCAGAGATTGTACAGCCATGCACTGTCTGTATGCTCTATTACTTTAAACTGACTGTGCTACCTGCTTTGAGTCTCAATTAGGGCTAGAGGAGCTGTAGGTTTCTAACAGTTGCCTCCTATGACAGTTGCCAGGCAGTGATGGAAACCTCCTTTTCCTAAGTGAAACATTCCATAGTTATTCGGTCCATTCCTGCATTTGTCTTCCTATGCCTTTCTGCCAAGTGTGCAAAGCATTAGCAAAAATTTTTCCTAAAAAAAGAGCCATAGGAAAAAATGTAGATTGAAATGTGGAGAAGTACAAACTGGAGAAGAGATGGTCAGCAGAGGAGAAATAAAGGTATGGAAAATACGTTATTGAAAATGAGAACCTAAGGATAGGAAGATTGACAGGAAAAGAAGGAGCAAGTGAAATACTGGTAGGTAGGTGGGTAGGCCAGTGTTTGGGTCAAGGAAATCAGCATTTGGCAAAGGATGTTTCTCCTTTAGTGGTCAGCAAAGATAACCAGTATGAAGTACACATTAAGACTAAAATTTTAAGAATAAGCACAGGAATTACAGATTTAAGTATGTTTCCCTGAGGAATGGTTTAAAAATCACCAAACAGAGCAAACCGAAATTGATTTACAACTACAAATGTATTTTTTAAAATTCTATTTCACTATTAAGGAAGCACAATTTATTTACTTGAAAAAATATTCTGATAATGAATCATGTATTTATTATTTACATAATAAATTATTATCCTCAGTTCACATAATGGTAGTACCAGCTATATATATGAATCCTAAAAGTCTCATAGTTAGGACAATTTGTAAGGAGCTCCAATGGGCTATTGCAGGAGAAACTGAACTTCTGGTGGCTGAGAAAAACAGGATTTGACAAACATCTGAAAGTATTCTGGTTCCATTATAGAGATGCTGCTAAATGAGTTTTAATAAAGAGCTAAAGGACCAAATTATTTTCATGTGTTTAAAGTGTCCTGGTTATATAAATTGGATTTGTTTAAAAGGCTTAATACCTGTTGTGACAGAAGCTGAGCCTTCTACAGAATATCATTAGTAATTTAAGCCTTTTATCTAATTTAATAGGACTAAATAGACTACGGTGAGTCTTTAAGAGTTGTAATGAAGAGAAACAGGGACTGCAGGTCAGATACACAGCTGGTTCCAGAACAACCATTTGTCTTGCAGGGGAAAACAGGCAGATGGACATATTCTTTCAAATGAGTGTGTCAGAGGACTGAAGCCTTGGGCTGTGGGAAAAGACAGGAGCAATACGATCTGGGAAAGATCCCTGGGTGTGTCCTAGGCTTCCCGTGCCCACAGCTGCTGGGAGCAGCCCCTTGAAGGCTGTCCTGCCTCTGCTGCTGCTCGGCACGGACACAGGGAAGCACTCTGCTAGAGAGTGAGCTCTAGGACAGGTCTGCCCTTGCTGTAGCTGCCTTGGAAGAGCTCCACTGCACCTTTCCTCTGTGTCCCCAAGGACTTCCAAGATACAGGTTATTCCCTCTTATATTTTACACTATACATTTACAGAGGAAAGTGCTTAACTACAGAAATACTGAGCTTCTGAGTATTAATTACGTCAACAGCCAGAACCACTTTTTTTGTTGTTTATACTGTATAGATCAGCAGAGTAATTAAGTGGGAATGGTCCTCTGGAGATCATGTGGTCAGCTCCCTTTCCTCCTCAAACTGGGCTAATTTCAAAGACCAGCTCAGGCTGTTCACAGCCTTGTCAAGATTTTGCTGTCTCCAGAATGGAGACTCCACAACATCCGTGTTCCAGTGCTCAGCTACAGGGTAATGGCATCAGCCTGCATCCTTGAATCGAGCCCAGCTTTTCCCATAGGCTTCTATAGCTGCAGGATAAGCAGTCCTTCCCTCATACTGGGGGTAGCACCTCACTGCCCAGACTGTGCCCAAAGCTCCAGGCACAGACCTCTCCAGCTAAAACCTGAAGCCAAGGCAGCAATGAGTGCACCTCTGTCACCCCCCTGTCCTCTGTCACCACCTACCCCATGTAGTGGCACCCACATTTTACCTACTTTTCCTTCCATGTTAATGTACTGGAAGTGTCTTTCACATCCCTCACTAATTCCAACTCCAGCTAAGATTGGCTCTCCTGGTTCTGTTTCAGCATGCCTAGGCAGTGTTTCTTCCTCTAGGGTAGCCCACCCTTGCTTCCACAGGCTGTGTACTTGCCTTTTGCCTCTGACTTAGCCAGGAGCTCTCCATTCAGCCGTGCTGGCCTTCTCCCCTGTCTGCTCAGCTTCCTGCAGATCAGAATGGACTGTTCTGTGCTTCAGCTAGCTCTCCTGGGCCCATCAGGGCACTCTTCTGTGGGATTCTGCCAACAAAATGTCTGCAGGAGACAAAGTCTGCTCTCCTAAACTCCAGGGTTGCAATTCAACTATTTATCTTCCTCACTTCCCTCAGAATCTTAAGCTTTGCTATCTTGTAGTTGCTGCTGCCAAGGCTGCCACCAGCATCAGTGCTCCCAGCAGCCCTTCCTTATGTGTGAGAAGCACGTCTAGCATAGCCCCACTTGGCTTGTTGAGCCCTTCTGTCAGAAAACTGTCCTTGATGTACCACAGCAGTAGCTGGATCAGCACTTGTGCCATCCCAGTCCTCTCCACAGGAACCAGAGCCTGTAGTCATCAGTCCAAGCTGCGAATGTTGGCCCTTTTTTTTTGTTTTTTCCAAGTCAGCTGCAAAATAAAGGCTAAACCTGCCGTCAGAAATCATGTACTGGGAAAAAAGTAAATCAGGAATTACAAAAATACTTCTTATTTCTGAGTCAAGGAGAAGTAAGAATAGGTCACAAAAAGGGTAGTTTGATATCAGGAGACTTTGCTGTCTTACAGAACTGTCCACTTCTCAGTTGGCTGAAAAGCCATGGAACTGATTTCCTGGAACTATGGTTGGACTCCTGCTGAAGGTAAAGGGATAAAAAGAAGTTACTTGAGCAGGAGCCTGCATTCTTTGAGATATACAGCATATTTGCCCGTTTAAGCGTGGCTCTGAGCCCACAGCTCTTCAAAGCACAGATGCTTTTATTCTAGCATTATCTGTAGAATGAGTTCACACTACACAGGGTGGGGGAGACTCATCTCCATCGCCTCAGTGTCTCTGACACCCCACAGTTCAAACAGACATTCTGAGCAACAAAAGGGTGGGCATGCAGTTAGGAAGCAGAACTAAGTATGCATTATGCATCTCCAAAGACTGGTGCTACTGAAGAGTAACCCTGGTCTTCTCCTGTACTTGAATGCAAATCCACACATCTACTCTAACAGCAGTCACAAAGTCAGTACTTTGTAAAAGCAGAGTTACCAGGAAGAGCCCTTGTTGGTGGTAGTGCTCAGATTATGTCAGTATTTGTGTAACACAAATCCTAAAGAAAAGTAACAGAGAAGAAGTAGCTCAAGGCAAGATTATAAAAATAACAAAAACCCAAAACACCCAAGCAACCACACTACAAAACCCCCCAACTGATTATGGGTCAAAATAAGAGAAAACTAAAGAAAAAGGAAGGCAAATAATTGCTGTTGAGCATGTCTTAGAACTAAGGTGATTATATATATATATATATATATAAATAAAAAATATGTATATTCTGCACCTGTGGTGGGAAAGACAAAGAGGTTGAGCCTGTGTAGTCATTTCCCAGTAGTGACCTATCTCACTCACCTGTGCCACAGCTCTCCAAACCAGCACTGAGGAAACATCCCACTGGGAAGGGATGATGCCTTCTCCTCTGCAGTGACGTCTCCTCCATCACCATTTCATCCGCTGCCTCAGCAGGGCCAGGCTGCAATGAGCTGACACAGACATGGGACTCCCAGGGATGCACTCGTGTTCACCAGCCA
>VZRO01006733.1:388527-438107 GCA_013397915.1 Daphoenositta chrysoptera
ATCCCTGTCATTTCTGGTGCATTACAAAATGAGAAGGAGCTCGGTGCCATCTGCCATGGATGCTCCAGAAAGGGCAGACTGGGACCTGCTGCTGAATGATCAGCTTCAGCTTTCTTCTACTTAGGAAAGTATCTTTTAAAAGAGATCTGCATTTGTTTTAAGTAGTTGCTTTCAGGAACTATTCAAGGAGCAAAACAGCATAGAAAAATTTGCATGAAATAAACATTCTTGTGTTCTGAAGTCTGAATCTGTTGTATGACTCTCCTCCAAATATTTCTGGAATCAGTATTTGGCATTTTTTCCAATTGTGAATTATGACAGATTTGGAAAAACAAAACAGATCCTGGTTGCACACAGCAATGACTTTCTTCTAAAATAAAGAGTTCCATGGTAAAAACAGAAGCATAAAAATGAGAGTGCAATGAATAAAGAAGTTAGTGTGATCTGCATCCCTCTAAGATTGGTGGTATTTAGAGCATGTTAGAGACTACAAGCAGGAGAGGAGTGCTACAAGCAAAATACTTGTGCATAACCAAGAAAAGGAGGGGAAACCCAACTCCAGATAAAAGAACAGCTTATAGATCATTCCAACCAACCCACAAGAGCTAAAAAACTACTGATTAATATTTGGGAAGTAAAGTCCATGGTCTTCAACCTTTGCTGCCCACAGCCAATGATGGCAAGCAACCAATACATCAGCAATAGTGTGTTTTCTTGGCTGTAGTTTTAATTTCCAATGGCTGCTAGAAATAGCAAAGAATCTTATGAATACGGTGTCACTCTAGCCATACATGGGGATCACTTGTATCAGATGAAACTTCAGCATCTACTGCTACTTCATTATGTCCATTTCTTCTATACTGAAAAAGATAAGCTAAAGATTAAAAAAAAAAAAAAGCTTTCAAAATACAAGTATCTCAGAATATCTCAGATTAAGGCATTAATTGGACAGTAAAGATGAAATTCAGGGTTAGCTTTTGTGACAGGTATCAGAAGGTGCAAGACATCCCACAAAAAGCTGTTTACCTAGGAGGTAAAATTTCCCTCCTTCGATTCCCTTTTCCTGCAAGGCAGCCCAGCTTCCTATCTCCTCTGCCAGTTCTGAGTGTGTGCACACAGAAATTTAGTTTGCAGTCCAAATTGCTTGCTTTTAAAAAAGATACTCTAATTGTGAGCATCTTCCCTACAGCATCTCCAAGACAGTTTCCAGATACTTCATAAAAGGAGCATAAAAATGTACATCTTCCCCAGATCTGCAGAAGAGGGTGGCTGTAAGAGAAAAAAATTGCAATCCTCTCTGCAGAGCTGTCGAGCCAATGAACAATTTAAGTCTCATTTGATCTGTAATTGGAACAGGCTTTACACAGAACAAGAATCTTAACGCCTAGATAAGAGCTGCGATTTTAGTATTAGTGATGATAAAAAGGCTGGTTATAAATTTGCACTGCCCACTGAAGTGAGAATTCCTAAATCTAGCAGCTGTAACAAAGTTAATTCTTACACTGATAAGGAATGAGAAAATGCACTAAGCTAAGCAAAGAAATTTAAAAATGGTTTATCAGTGCAAAAAACCTCAGTAGCTCATCGCTGCACGTGTCTTGACATGCAAATACAGAAATATTTTAGACATGAATGCCAAAAATAATCCCAGAGCAATCCAGCCCTGTGCAGAAAGCTGGGCAGATCTTTTGAAGCCCCATGGAATTCTCAGTGCAGGGTACCTACACAGTATATTTCAGCCTCTCGGAAGAGAAAGGGCAGTTTTGCAATACACACAATTTTTGTTTTGCAAAGAGAAATAATGACAAACCCCATCTGTTTCTTACAAACATATAAATTATTTTATTTACAAAGCCATGTTACAAAAAAAAATAATAATAAAGCAAAAAACAAAAAATACAATCGCTCACTAGAGAATATCTCCAGGCCCGGTGTTGAACCATGGCAGTATCAATCAGATACATGTTTGTTCTGGTTTTCCTTTTTTAAACTGTAAGCCATAGAATTTACTATTTACACCTACTTTAGACATTTATTCTGCTTACAATTATCACAAGCATGGAATGAATTCTATTTGATACTGCTAATACATAAAGGTGCAGGACAAAGAATGAAAATACTTAGTGTTACAAAATATGGATTGTAGAAAAGAAATTGGCTGTACAAGTATGGCATTTTTTTTTTCTTAGAATGATTGGACATGCTTTCTTCAAAAGTCTTCTGGAAAAGGTTCTAAAATCTGTAGTAGGAAAGCACAATATAGCAGGTGCAAATTCATTTCTGTGCAACAACAGTTATTTAATATATCCCATGACTGACCAGCTATGCAAAACCCACAGAGTTTTGTTAAAGTGCCATGGGTCAACAGCATAACAAAATATAAGGTGTAAATAGAAAAATTTCTTTTTTTCTTATTTTTTTTTAAAACAATAGTTCACTGAGAATCAGCAATAATAGAATATGCTGTATAAACTATTCTCTACAAAGGTCGATCAGCACTATTTACAATTGTTACATCGATACAAAAGAAGGCATACAAGTTATCCAAGTCGCTTTTTATGGCTGACGGGCCTATGCATTGCGTATGTGTAACAACCAAAGCTTCTGAGCCTCTATTGCTGGAAACAAATCACAAGGTTTCAGGCAAATGGGGAAGAAAAAGAACTACGAGTGAATGCTACACTAAGAATGCATTATAGGCTGGTCCAGTTTGTATCCATTTTTTTCCAAATGTTACTTCCATTTCATTTTGCAGGCTAAAATTTCCAATATATTTAATTAAATAATGATTCTTTGATGATGAAAGAACACCACGGGATTTTACTTCGTGCTTAACTTTCCTGAAATGCTGTCAGGTGTAAGCCAGTTGAAAACAAAATCTAAGCAGCATTCAAAGGACAGGCTCCATAATTCAGCTTTCCAATTAAAAGATGCATGGAAACAGCTAAAGCTTCCTAAAACTACAAAATTGCTCCTTCAGTCACTGATTAGCATTATTTCTCAGAAGCAACCACTGAATCTCACAACCACTGTTTTCCCTCAACAACTAGAAATAGCAGTTCATTGATTACAGAGGATGACTTTGTTACTGAGATTTTTAAAATCCTGCAGTTTTATAACTCAAAATAAATTAAAAAAAATCAACATAGTACTGCTCCTAAAACTGAACAAGACAAAAATTGTGCAAAAATAACAAAGATATGTACACATTTTTCAGTCTGAAGAAATGTACAATAAAAACATAATTCAAAGAACATCTTAAAAATATAAACATTGCTTAAACTTTCCTAAGTTTCATACTGTTTCTGAAACTATACCGGTCAGTTAGCTCTGAAGTATAGCAAAACATAAATTATTACAAAATTAACACTATAAAAATTTATTTTAAGAATATTTCTAAACTTTTTTTCAAAGGGTCTAGCCTTGTTTATAATTGCTTAAACATTTTTAGTCTTAAAATTTGCCTTAAGCCTTCTTTTTTTAAAAAAGAAAGTAGTAATAATCTCCCTATTTGCAGTCTCTCGCCTTTCCCCAAGATGTAAATAAACCAGCATATAAGTGCACTTTTAACACTGTAGAAATAAAAATTAACTCCTCTGTACTATTGTTCCAGTACCTAGTATTGGCTTCCTGATTATAAAATCTATATTTTATTAAAAAATTATTCAGTAATCCTATAAGAAACACTGTCAGTGCAATTCTATTAATGCAAGCCAATCTGCTCAACTCCTGTCCTCTCAAACCCAAACTGCTCACTGAAATTATCAAGTGCTGTGTTCTTAAGGGTCTGGAAATGCCCCAAGACGTGGGGATTTTACACATTGGGCCCCTGATAACAGTAATTACAGCTTGGTGCAAAATTCTGCTATGCATTGATTGAAGTATAGATTCCTTAAGAGTCTGATCCTGGAAGAGGCTGAACACTCAGAATTCCCACTGAAATTATTAAATGCTGTAGGTACAGAGCACCAATCAGGATTAGTCCCTAAAGTTGCAGTGCCCCAGCTGTTTGCAAATTACTAAGAAATGCACTCAATTTTTATCCATAGGACAAGCTTAAATACAGAATTACTGTAATTTTTATTTAATGAAAAAATTTGGAGATCCTTTAAAGAAATTCATATCATGATCTGGATTTTTTTTTTTTTTTGGAATGTCCATTGTGTTCTGGTAAGGAAACAAAGGGAGCATTGCAACGCTAACAGCTTTAAAAGGCATGAAACATAACCAAGCAGAACGCACAGATCAGTGGCAAATACAAGTGGAAAAACTAAACAAATCACTATTACAGTTTTCTGTAAATTTAATTTTCTTTAAAACCACAAATTCATAAAAGATTAAATCCATCTGCAGGACATAGAAAAGAAAAACCCTGTGGAGTAGGGCTGCTGAGAGCTAGAGATTATAGGCTGGTTCCTTTTCCTTGTTATGGAAGAGTCCTTATTCTACCAGTCCGGTTTGATGTCTTCTAAAAGAGAAACCAGAGCCAGGTTCAAAATCACACAATGTCTTTTGGTATAAAACACTTCAATAAAGTCTGTGGCTGACAGTACTCAAAGCAGGAATTTATTTCAAGTCCCTGAACTAAATTGCCTCACTGTTCACTGACTACATTAGACCTTTAAGAAAAGGAACTGCTTTGAATAAACAGCATATTTCCTTTTGGGACGGTCTGATTTTAGTAAGCTTTGGTGAATCTCATGTTCATTAACTTGGTTATCATTGCAAATAAAGAGCAGCAATTAGACGACAACTCTGAAGAAGCTTTTCCTCTACACAGCATGTTTTCATGCACAAGGAATCCTCACACAGCATATACGTTGGCACCTTCCCTTAATAAAATGATCTAGTTACTCAGTATTTAAAAACCACCGCATACTGAGGTCTTGAAGTGTTAACACTTTCAGGCACCTAAAAGCACTATGAAGACAAAAACACTTGATTAGTTAAAAACCTAGAACAAGAATAAAATCTGGAGAAAACAAACTTTTAATACATACAAGCACAAATAATTTGACTATAAAACTACCATTCTATTAATTTTTGTTAAAGACCAAGTAGTTTTCAAAGGGAAAAATAGTATTTCTTTTACTAAAGCAATAATAGTTGGAAAAACAGGCATGCTTTTATGTACACAATCCCTAGTTCAGGCCTCAAAGAGAGGCAGCAATATTCATATTAAATACTAATTGAGAAGGATCCGTTTGAGTTTAGCCTGATGGAGTTCAATGCAGTGGGAGAGAACTGACAGGCCCTCAGCACTTCTCATGATCCACCTGTCCCACAGAGGCACCTGAGTGACCTTCAACACACGGAGCAAACCACCAAAAGGAACTGCTCCTGCGACATCAAAACAACCACAGGCTGCGTTCAGCTCCCAGCTCCCGAGTGAGAGCGCTCAGTTTCGGGTGGCGGGTGACTTTCAGAGCAGTGCCAGTGTTCCCTCCCTCCCGGCTGCTTTGGGCAGCTCTCCCCGTCCGACTGTGCCCGGGCAGTCACGGGTGCAAACGGGGCTGGGTGTACAGTGCCACACGGTTTTCCAAATGCCACCTTCTCATCCAGCCACTAACCCTGGGGTGGGTTATGGGCCTCTCTCCCTTCCCTCCCGTTGGCTCCCCCTCTGCCCCAGCAGACAGCCCCGCCAGGCTGCCTGGCCAGGGACACAGCGGGGCACTCCAGAGGAACTGCTCCACATGCACACTTAGCTGGGCAGCTGCAGCTCTGCTTCCAACTGCATTGTTACAAGTCTCTTGTTGTGATGTATTCATGAAAACTTGCCAGATTTTTCCAACCATAAACCCTGGTGTACAGCAGAGATTGTCTCTGCCTACAGACCTTGCTTCACTTGGACTCCCTGATTATCGTGGTTATAGCAACAAACATTCAGAACAAGAGAGCTCAGCTTCCACAGTAATATCTTTACTGACACAGCATATACTTGTAGATCCACTTATTGTTACCTAATTATTAACACCTTTATAATGAATTATTACAGCATAGTTGAAGACAGAAATTTTATTTCGAGACTATTCAGTTGCTAGATTGGAGATGAAAGCTGCCAACAAAGCAGCTCAGATTTGACAGTGACAAGCATTTATTAAATAGGGAATCATTATTCATGGTTCCAAATACTAAAATCCTGTGTAAGTTTTAAAAAAAAAAGTGTAATAAAACTTAGTATCAACTTGATTTTTTTGTATTTGTACTTTGAGCTCCACATT
Organism: Daphoenositta chrysoptera; assembly: GCA_013397915.1. Taxonomy (NCBI): domain Eukaryota; kingdom Metazoa; phylum Chordata; class Aves; order Passeriformes; genus Daphoenositta; species Daphoenositta chrysoptera. The sequence continues at coordinate 394,749 of VZRO01006733.1, forward strand.
CAACTACCAAACTGATAGAAACATTTTTTAAAAAATAAAGAGTTTGTGGGGCTTAAAACAAGCAAACACTTCTATTTTTGATAAAGTTATGAAAACAGGCAGCTGAAAAGCTCTGCAATAAACTCAGTTTACATAGAGCTGACACAAAATTAATGTTTTGTACTCTTAGGTTTTTCCCATGGGATCTAGGCAACAGATCCCAACAAGTTCTGCTCCTCGGGTAGTGTGTATGTTATACTAACACAGGAGCAAGATGTTACAACAAAAACAGTTTTGCACTTCAGAACAGTTTGTCACTGGCAGTTGGATGACAGTGTCTCACACAGGAAAATACCACTCCCTAGAAATATGAAGCAACTTTCCACTTTTTTCCCTTCAGAGTAGTTCTTCCATACATATATTGCTTTGCATTCAGCAGTGAGAGAAAAAAAATAAGATTTACTGTTTAGCAGTTCATCTCAAGATATAAGTGATTCAGAGTATTTTGAATGGGCATACAGTGGTGGGTTATCATTACCATTCTTTTACTGTGTCTACACAGCAGAAACTAAGCAGCACAACCACTTGGAATTCATGCATAATTTAGGCAGAATACATAACAGAATTTTAAGACACTAGTTGTACAGAAAATCTTCTGGATTACTTGTGACTATACCTTGCTGAGGTGGGAAACCTTTTCGTACTAACGAACGTGATATTAAATTCTTGATAAAGTACTCAACTTGGAGAGTCAAATAGTAGGGACCATACTAAAATAAACTAGTGTATCAGTCCTCCAGACAGAGGAGGGCTGGATCAAAAAAGCTGTTACAGCATTTATTATCATTATCCAACTCGTAGATGAAGAAGAACTGACATTACACATGGGTTAGTTATCCTTTCAGATTAGTTTCTCTGAATAGTCAAGTGCTTCATCTTTGTCCTGTTTCTGTTCTCCCTTTGCTGCATCACTTCTGTCCTATTTTTAAATGCTGTCCCTCCTGTGCCAGTCTGGGGACTCTGCTGTGCCATCTTGCTCAGCAGAAGTTGGATAGAAAAACCAACAGAGATCTGCTGCTGCTGCTGAGCCTCTATCACCAAAGCAACAGCCAGTGAGCAGCACATGAGCCAATCTGAGCCATAATACAGGTGGTGAAAAACAAGCAAAACATTTGTAATTCGTAATTCTTGGTGGGGAAAATAGCTGGAAGAAAATTACATGAAAGGAGAAATCTAGTATTAGTTCACTGAAAGGCAGCATCTATAAAGAATAGTATTCATAAAGAAATGATATTTTAAGGTTTTATAGTACAAAATGTTTCAAAACTGCTTACAGACTACTTAAGTACACTTTTTTTAAAGCAACTTACTTGTCTGTTGTGTACTGGGTTTGATGTACTCGAAGGACTGGATTGTGACAAAGCTACACTGCTATTTTTTCCAATCTGAAAAACATTAATTGAGCAGTATTGAGAGGCATATTTGTCAGTTGAATTCATATGCTGGTGATGGCCTTCCCTTTCCTATGTAGCATGGTACTAATTGTGTTGCATTTGGAACACAGGTATTTTGCTACTGCAAAAGATATGCTTCAGATAGAATCATCATTACCTCTCAGAGTCTGTATACTATAAATAGTCTTAAAAGGCACAAAAATACTGTTACAGGTCAGAAAATAACATACAAAACAGTTGCTGAGGGAATACAAACTGTAACCCCCCACCTCTCTAGACTGAAATACTGGTTTCTCCAGTTAATGGAGTCACTTAGAGCAGCTATTCAGAGAGCACAGAGTGCTCGAGGTCATGGGATCCTCCCCGGGAGATTTCCCCACTCCTGGGGAGCTTAAACCAAGTGCCAAGCACCAGAGCATGTCCCAAGTTATTCCATTTTCTTCCATATATCATTGCTCAATAAAGCAAATATTAATCACAAGAACCAAACTTCAGAGGTTCAAATTTGCATTTGTATCCATTTACTGCATCAGAGAATTTCTTTGGGAATGAGTGTCAACTGTAGTACACATATATATATTTTAAAAGTACTTAGTTATAATATTGCTGTATTCAATCTGCTTGTTTCAATGTTTGCGATTTTACAGCACTCTGCAAGAGCAGCCTGTCATAAGTTTTTCTACAATGACCTGTAAAGAGGGTGTAGATAATTCTGTTGCCATACAAGAAGGGACACGGCTGTTGAGTCAGAGGAGTAGTTCCTCAGGAGCTACAGGATTGATAAAAATTAACCACGGACACCCGTCTGCAAATGGCAGATGGCTGCAGAGTGAACAGCTGTTTACAAGGTCACTGACTGCAAGTGACATCGCTTCAATCCTCTGACGGAGAGGTGGCAAGGACCTGTCCTCTCCACAGTGAGAAATGCAGTCCTCACTTCCTCACTGACCTGCGGGGGCTGTGGCATTGGCTGCCAGGGCCTGCACAGGAGCAGCTTTCTCCTTCCCTTCCACATCAGTTTGTTGTTTTGCCATTTCACATAGAGTGAAAGGCAGCCTCTCTCTTCCTCTCCACATTTGCCCTTTCTCACCCAGAGATTTTTTGAAACAGTGTTGTTCTCTGTTCACATTCTATCTAGAATAAATGTTTAAATTTTTTTTTACAGCCAGTTTTGAAGATGCTCCCATGGTGCACAAAGGTTAAAAGGATGGGGTTTTGCCTGTCCTGCTCCCTTCAGCTTGCTGTTTTGCCTGCCACAGCTGTTCTCTAGAAAATAACATTCTTCAACATACAAGTCTTAGCTACACAACTTTGTGTCTTTCCTAGCCATTCAGAACATCGGGACACACTTGCAAACCCTTCTTCTCTACATAGACTATTTCAGCACTCCTAAACCCCTTCATAATAAATACATGTCCTCCTTTTAAATGGAGAAAGTCACACAGGCTGAACAGGTACAGCACTCTGAAATGAAAGAAAGGTTCCAAGATGTCTTAGGGTTTTTAATGGTGGGAAACACCGTTTCGAAAGTATCAGTGTGAGGCCAAAACTCAAATCCTCTTTTTTTTCCCCCAGTCTCTTTTAAAAATAAACTGTACTTCAAAACCCAATCGTTAACACTTCCAGTTACTGTCTATCCAGTCCAGAACTGAATTAAATAAGAAATCTGTACCTGAGCCTATCACCTGTTGCTGTGTTCTTAGTCTCTTTAATTTGTATTACACAAAGGAACAGGAGCAAGATTTTAAGCCATTCCATTTTTTGGGTGGGATTTTTACCACTATAGCATTTCTAGAACACAGCAAGTCAAACAGCACAGCTTAAAATGGAATTTAAGTATTGTATTCTCCAGAGCTTTAATAAACCCATGTAGAGTAAGTCATATTATTTGACCCATATGCTTAAATGGGTACATATTCAATTTATTTTGTATTGCATACAGTATCCTTGTCACAAAGACAATTAGCTGCCAGACAGACTTCTGAAATACAATTAACTCAATTTTACCTCCTATTTTTGACTACTGCTGTAGCTCCAAAAACCAGCAGTATAAGATGAAAGGGTGACCAACTTTTACGTACATACATACACATATATGCATGTATACATATATATGTATATGTATGTATGCACCTGGAAATATATATATATAAAACATGTTTAAATATCTGTATGTTGCACCACTCATTACAAATATTTAACCCGTTACTTAAGAAAAGAAATATTCATCAAAATTACATTTTTACAAATATTCAGCAAAGACCTCTCTGATTGATTCCTTGTGGTTTATTTACTTCTATTACTGTGCAACATGATGAATACATCACAAACTGAAACAGGAATGACACACAGGAAGAGATTTGATCCCAAGGGGGCTCAGAATTGGAACTCAGAACGTCCTGCATGCATCCATAAGATTTCCTCAGGCTGCATTAGCTACAGATAGCTACACAGACTGCTGTGTCCTGTGAAAAGATGATACAATCCATTTCCTATTACCCGTGTTTGTGGCAAAGTACCAATTTGTACTTACTTTTTCTTTCCATTTGACCACCATAAAAGTCAGGGCAATTTAATCTTTCTGGGCACACATGTCTCAAAAATCAGATTGTGTGACAAAAGGAAGAATTTACAGCATCCTCTGCTGACTTCAGTTACTTGAAGATCAGCTCTGATTGCAAGACACATTTAAAGAGGCTTACAATAGAAAGACAATGCCACTACCCGTTTTAAAAAGCCAAACAAGTGATCTCTGTTGCACCTCTGCTGGAAGTAGGAAAGAGAAAATACACCTGGCTAGGCCATTCTTTGAGACCTTCAGTCTGTCTCCTATACCAGCTTTGGGATTCATTTATTCCTTTCCTCCTCTCCCATTTCTGCCATATTACTTATGGATTCCTTTGTCCTTACCATCTTCTTTTCCAAATGCCACTTATTTTTATGTGCAATATCCTTAGGAAATGAGAGTTTCACAAACAAAAAAAAATTCCTAAGCTACCTTCTCTGGATTCTCTGAGGTATCCTATTTTCTATGGCTCTGTCTTCCCGACGCCAGGGCCAAGCGTTGCTTTGTGTGCACTGCACAGCGCTGGACACGGCAGCAGAATGAAACAGTAGATCATTAAAAAGATCCTATTGGCAGTTTTCCCACCAGATCTTACTCCACATGTACTTCTGTCCTTATACAGCACCACTGAAAGAGAAGCCAAAGCTCTGCTGCTATCAATGAAGCAAGCAGGTGTAACCTTATCTGCTGCACTGACTTCAATATTCACTCTGTGAACACACGTACACTAAAAAAGATAACCAAATGTCCACTAAAGGTCATCTGGTTAAGATCTTAATTTCTTAATTTTTCCAGTTTCAAACAGAAAACAACATCTGAGTTCAGGCATCTCAGACTCTCCCCAGGAGAAAGGTAGATGTGTTTTACAGAAGAGATACGAAGAGACTTGCATAACATTAGGAAATGAACCAGCAACAAGTTTGGGAAAAGAAATAAACAGAAATTCTGACTCTCATCTTCCTGTTTCAATAACACAATTTATTTCAGAGAGATGAGAATTAAGAAAAAATTTTTTTTTCTAAAAATTATTTATCCATTCTGGACATTCAATTTTACTTTCAGATATACAAATAGCTGCTTTAATAATTGAATAAAAAAATCTCGTAAAAATATTTTGAGAAAGTATATATATATATAGTTTTTTTAACTCTCAAAACATCTTTCTATGACTGGTACAAAACAAATACAAATATGTTTTTGTATTACCCTAGAAAGTAAGTTGTGTGATGAAAACCAATCTGAAGCAAATGCAGTATTTTCTTTTCAGAATTCATTAAATATTTCAAGGAAGTCAGACATGATCTGCAAAAAAATAACTGGAAGAGTCCCTTACCTGCCGAGAGATGGAGCTGCTTGTAGGATCTGGCACCGCAGAAATAAGGTTGGCAGTGCTCTTTCTATGAACACTATTCATACCAGGCATTTTAGTGATTTTACAGGCTTTGCTACTAGAACTAGAGTTTTTACGTTTTTTTCCTTCTGATTTGTCAAAAGAAAGGGGTAGAGAAGACACTGCATTATGTGCTGCCAGGGAGTGGTCCCCGGAGTGGTGCACGAGAGCAGATACAGACAGGCTGGAGGAGTCCATGCTGCTCACTACCATGCTCATGTGTTTCACTGAGTCTGCTGCACTGCCCGACAGCGAGGTCCGTCCTGAGGGCTCCGATTTGGCACTGAGGGGGCTCGTTCCGTTATTGGTATTGTGCACAGCCACGCTGTTGTAGGAGGAGGTCGCCTGATAGGAGTTCAACGTTGAACTGGGGTTCAGGACACAGTTCTTCTTGTGGGACCCTGAAAATGAAGACGAGGAAGATGTCTGCAAAGATAATGAGGACGATGATGACGATGAAGACGACGACTGCGGCTTTTTCTTTTTGTTACTTGAAGACTCATCACTCCGAGATGACAGGTCTTTCACTTTTGAGGATTTGCTGGTTTTTGTTTTGGATGGCTTGTGGGATGGGGAAGGGATGACTGCTGGCACTGGTGACACAGCTGATGGCGCCTTGAAAGTTGAGTCCATGATGCTTAGGCTTGCAGCCACGTGAGGAAAAGCCGTGGTGTGGGACACAATGGAATTGGTCTCTGCCGTTGTCACAAAGGCTGCATTTGATAACATGGCTGATGTCATTATGTAAGAAGAAGTGATTCTGGAGCTGATGGGTGTTGAAGGAATATACACGGCACTGGGGTTGCTGAAGGGCTGTAAGACTGATGCTGGAAAAGGAGTGGAGACGTGTGCTGCTGGAGAAGGCATGGGACTGTCTGCTGCAGGAGGAATTTTCCTAAGGAGAAAAGGAAAAAAGAAGAGAAGAGATTTAGATACCTAAAAAATTCCATCCAAACAATGCAGATAGGAAATAATTTCCAAGAAGGATTAACTTCTTGAAAAAGGCAAACCTAGTTCATTATAATTTTGATTCCTATTCTATTCTACCAATCACATATAGCAATTAAGTGCACAGGATTACAATTTAAACACATTATTACAATTTAATTTCCTTTTTCCCTCTCTTATGTAACCAAACAATTAAAAAATACAAATAAAATGCCTGACAGTGGCACCTATATATATCCTAGTCACTATGTTTCATTAATTGCATATGTTTTGATTCAAAGTTCAAGTTGTATAACAGTTTCAGTATCAACCTAAACTAAAGGGTTAGATTTCATTAATGTAGTAAATGAGCCAGTCTGGGGAGTTGTGAAGCACTTAATCATTGAGCTTAAAGAGGAAAGATCATCCCTTTCCACATACAGTGCTATTCCCAACAGCTCATTTGAGAGCTGGTTTGATGGGATTAAACAGGTAAATTATTGATTAATTTTCACTGATATTGAAAAATGGACAAAATATTAAACAGAGCTTGATAAGCTTTATAAACAGCTGAATACTCTTCTGAGAAGAAAATCTAATAATATTACCTGTGAAATTAGTAGAATGTATTCAAATTCCTTTCCATTCAGCCATCATCTATTATTTTATGTAGTGTGGTGTTATCAAAGAATACCTTCATATTGTCTCTTGGAAAATTGTTATGTGAGCTTTTCCCATTATTTAGACTTAAATTTAATTCACAGTTTAATCCTATTTCTCTTTGCTAAGAAGCTGTAGAGCCCCATAACTCTGTCCTTGTTATCCTTACTACTGACACCTTTCCCATTTTTTAAGACTTACTCTTGCCCTCACAAAGCACGATAAAAGAGCAGCCCTGGGTGTGCTGTTTTTTCATAAATCAAATCCTAATTACAAGTGTTCTCTCCAGGTGTTCCTCCTATGGAGACTGTTGGCCAGCACACTGTTTATGGCACAGTTCCACAGGGGATCACATACAGTCCACAGTGCCAGAAATGAAGAAGTCCTACTGCCTGCCACTTGCAATGCTGAACAAAGCTGCTCATCAGAGCCATTCCTCAGGTTACTTCCAAAGAGGGAGCAACAATTCCTACCCACCTTCGCAAAGCACTTTGAGAACTAGGGGTGAAAGTACTTTGTTAATGTTCTGAACACATGGCCCTGCATCCCTGTACCTCTGGCCACAGCTGCAGAGATAAAGAACAGCACCTCACACCCAGCCCTCCCTGGGGAGGAAAAGGCCAGTCCAGAGCAGGGTTGAGGACAACAGAGAATAAAACAGGGGTTAGGCACTGTCAGCTTCCTGTGTTACACAGACAAGTGAGTATGGCTGGAGTTCATTAAAATATTAGAGGTTACATAAACAGCTAGAATTTGGGGAAACGTTTGAAATCAGATTTAGTGGGAGCAGGAGAAGGCCTGTTTACTTCTGGTATCAAATAACTACTGTAGAGGTTATTTTTGTTTTCTGTACTAGCTTGTACTAGTAGTGGTACATGTTTTGTCAGACGCCCAAGCATCTTTTCTCCTGACAAACAAAGCCAACAGGTAACAAATTTTAATCTTCCTATTTAGGAAACTAAACTATTTCTATTTGTGGAAGGTGACAGACACTAGTTTACAAATTTACAAAGCAGATCGAGCATGATCAGTCTCTAAACAGACACGAAACTGGCCCTTTTATGGCAGAACCAACCATTTCCAAACTGTATCTCCTAGCACAGTGGCACTGTTATCATTAAGTTACCAGGTTAGTCAGACAAGCCAAGCTTTAGTGCTTAAAAAATATATTTAAATAAAAATCAGACCTTGTTTATCTAATGGCTGGCATCCAATGAGTATAACACAGTCCTGATAATAAACAGTGACATGAAACACTGCACTTTAGTGTCATTACATTGGAAGAAGAATGCATATTCTGTAGCAGAATACCCCCAAAAAATCAATCCTATCTGCAGATGCCATGAACTTTTAATTACTTTTTTTTTTAAAGAATTAACATGTACTTTAGAAGTGCAGTCTATTTTAATGGATCTGTGTAGTCAAAGCCTAGAGTGTTTGGAACCTGCATTTGTGATACAGAGATGCTTCAAGAGTGACTAATAATCAGAATTTTAAGATCCCAAAGGCAGTAAGGGCACTATGGACTAAAAACATATCCATATTCCATCTTATGCACAGACAAATGTGCACCAAGTTCCTTATCTTACAACTCATCAGTCTTACACAGCGAAGCCTGAATGGGTGATACAGGGGCATGATAAAGGCATAAAATTCTAAGCAAAAATCTGGATTCTTAGGGACTAAAAAGAGTCCTAAATCTGGAAAAATTTACATCAGACTAGGAGATTGTTCTGGTGGGCTCTATACACCTTAACAGAGGAGAGAAGATTTGTACACATTTTACTGCAATACCTTAATACAGAGGTAATCTTACAAACACTGGCCATGGAGTGTTTAATTTAGAAATTTTACAGAATTAAAAATGTTAAATGACCCATCAAGTGTTAAAATCCCACTTACTTCCACATCTGTGAGTTCAAGTGTTTTTCTACCATGGAGTTCAGTGCGAATCGAAAATGGTCCCATCTTCTGTCAAAGACGTAGTACCCTCTTCCCATTAAGCGACTGCCATAGGAACAGAACTGAAAGAAAAGGTATTTCAATGTTGCTTATAAAAATGTATTTCTACATCATGAAAGATTTATTGATAGATCAAGAAACACTGTTGTAATTTGTATCATGCATATAAAACTTATTTTTAAATGTGGTTTTCACTGTCTGCAGCATAAATAGTTTTATGAATTATGAAATATGTGCATAATATTTCAACTTAGTGCAAACTATATTTCATACTTCATTAACGAATCATTGCCAGAAAAAGAATGTAACTGCTGAGGTACTTTTAAAGAAAAAACTCTTACTTGTCCTCAGAAGGACAAGTTACACTGTTCTGTTCATCTTAAATCTCATAATTGCGTGACAGCAATAAAAATACAACCGAAGAAGGAAAAAAGTGCAATGGGAACATCTCTAGTATCTACTTAATAAACAAACCACTGACATTTCAGTAAAAAAGTAAATTATCATCCATGGCATCTGTGCTACAACAGAACATGGGATAAACTCTTCACAGTGCATGAAAATCAACTGGAGGAGTAGTAAACATTTTAAAAATTCTGCAGAGCTCAGGAGTACTCGCCCCACTTCCTCTGGAGAACTTCCTGGAAAGTCCTATTACACTGAAATGTTACAATCAGGAATCTGCTCTTGCTTCTGCTCAGTCTTACTGATCTACATGATGCAGACAACTGCTACAATGCCTGTTTGTAGGAGAGAAACCTGCTACAAGTCATCCTCAAGAAACAATACAACTCTCCATCATACAAGGGACTGCATGGTGACTGCAACTGCTCATTCTAAGTCTGTTTCATGACAAGGTTAAACAGGTTAATTAAAACCAGCACCTAAGTTTCCAAACTCTCCTTACCTCCCAGTGAGCTACCACTAACATCAGGTACCACCAAGAGGCAATTGAAGTAGCTACTGACTTTCCCCCTGATCAGTTATTACCACCCCGCCAGAAGAAGGACTTTTTAAGGAAAACAGTCTACTTCAACACGAAATTCAGCAATTTGGCATGAAATGAACTGGAGGTGATTTACACCACCTTTTCTGACTTCATGCTGATATGGACTAAGAAGTTTCACTAGCAGTAACTGCTTCAGTTGAGAGATGCTGAGATTTCAGAGAACAGGTGAGCCAGTGGGTTTGCCTTGAAACAGAACTGGGATCCTAAACCAAAATGGCTATTGGCAGCCACGCCTCACTGCTGAGGCATGTGCAAGAGCTGGCTGCACTTCGATTATTTCTTAAGTTCTGTGGGTACCCATGCAGTGAACCTTTAGTTTTTAATTCATAGAGAAGCAGTCAGCAAAACCAAAGAAGCATACAAGAATCCCAAGGAAACAGGAGGTTCTTGCATATCATAGTATTATGTGGACTACAGTAATTCTCATTTTCTCTGTAAGAACCAAATACAGGATTTCATTTGACAGTCATTTTATGTTCAGGCCATACTTTTTCTTGGTGTCCGACAGCAACAAGTTCTCCTTTGCTCTAGGGAATGCAAACAATGCTACCAGTTATTACAATGTTTGTTTTATTCTGCATATCATATAGAAAACACATAAGTGTATTCCTTGGCTCAATTTTTATGAGAACCAACTCCTAAGAAGTTCAAGAGTTCTTCCATTGCATCTTGGTTTGAACACTGTAAACAAAATCACAAATTCATGCAGAAATACCACAAAGCAGCATTTACTACTTAAAATGAAATTTCTCACAACACAGGAGAGACAAAACCAGCTGCTTAAACACATACTTAAGCCACCACCAGAGCCTTTCCATTTTGAGATGAATGAAGCAATAGTTTCTAAGTTCACATACACTCACATAAATGACATTTAATTACTGCTTTAAACCAGACTACAAAAATGAATGGAGCTCTGTACTAGCCTTCTGCCACCAACTGCAAGGTACAGTGTCGTAAGAACAACAATAACCAAGAGAATATCTGCTCATGTCACATTTAAAGCAATGCAACTTTCCTCAGTTTAGCAGAACTACACCTAATTTGAGGTCTACTGAGAGGCCAATCTAAAAACAGAACTTCTGATTTTCTGGTGCCCATCTTGTATCACGTGTACTGACCAGTGGTCTCCCACCTTATCCCATCTTACCAGTTTCTGTTAAATGTATCTCTTCTCTTTAGAAACAGTTTTCAGAACGTAAGGTCTTCATTCCTTACCTTCTTATTAAATTACTTATTTGTTCTCCCCTCTCTAATTATGCAAGAACAATGGCAAGGCATGCCAGAGACTGACACATACCCCAAGAGGTCTGGGATGATGTCCAGAAAAATGACAGTCTAATTTCTCAGACTCTTCAGCTCCATCCGCCTCTCCTTCATCACTGGACAATCTGCTCGTGATGTCTCCTCCCATGGAAGGCAGTGGCAGTTCTGGTACGTACCCACTGTGGTTTGAAGAACTGTTGCTGTTTATGCTATTTGCAGATGAAGGTCTAGAAGGAGAATATACATTTAAATCATCAGCATTCAAAGGCTCTACAAACCTACCCGCTGGCACCAAGCATCAAAGCAAATGATGCCAGAAATGATCAGTGTAAATAAGGACAGTAAAAGACATTGAATAGCTGACATTAGGTCTTGTGAGAAATATATTGTGGGGTTGTCAAGTTAATGTTAGCAGAAGGACCCTTCTATTGCCTGAAATTTTAAATTTGTCATGAAGTTGGATTTCAGATCTTGAAAGAGGCAAAGTATATTTAAAACACAAATAAAAATCAGGTGTATAAAATCTCCTTACACTGAACCATTACTCTGCTACTTGATTAATCCCAAGGGTCCAATTATGAAATTATAATTCATACCAAAATCCTACTAACATTTATATACTAAATGTAAGAGTATTTAGCTGACACCCTCTACAGGTAAATTAGTGAGTGAAGTAACTGGGAGAACTCCTCACAGCGTGTGGGTTTTCTTTAGCTTTGTCTAAAATGCAATAAAACAAAGCAGGAATGTCTTTGCACCACGGGATGTGAGAGTGCATTGCCTTTCAAAGGTAGTTTGAAAACAGATTAGATTAGACTAGATTAGATTAGATTAGATTAGATTAGATTAGATTAGAAGTGGGGGTGGAAAAGGTTCTCAGTTACAGTCTGTACAACCAAGACTGGTTGTATGGAGAGCTCTGAGGCTGGAGGAGAGGTCCACACTGGGCAAAATCTGCAGATGATCTTCCACTCCTGAGCTGGCGCCCTCAGGACAGAGCAGTCCCCCGCCCGTGGAGAGGAGCCCTCTCCTGGCCGTGCAGGACTGCCCGGGCTGGCAGCGGCCCAGGGCCCGGCCGGGTGTGCGGGGCTCCCGGCGGGCCGAGCCCCCGCAGCCCCGGGCCGCCGCCCCACCGGGAGCCCCCCGGGCTGCTCTCAGACCAGGGCTACAGCTCGGGCTCTGCAGCGCGAACAGAAACGCGACTGCACAAACACAACAACGCAGGGCTGCTGAAATCCTAGGGCTGTTGAAATCCTCCTCCTCGAGTGCTGCTGCCTCTGTCATTTCTGCGGCTCTCATGGAATTGCCTTCCAGCTTCGACTGTAACACCTACTAAACCCCGTTTCTACCTTTCTGTCTGTGCTCCTCTCTGTGAAGGGCTGTGTCAGGTCACTGCTTTTACAAGAATTAGGCAGAGAAGCACCAATTCATCTGTGGCTATTCTTTCATTGTCTTTTCACTCAAACCCTGCAAGGCCCACCTCTGCTACTGCAGGAATAAAACTTCATTAGGGCTTGGTGGCCACACAGAAAACATTGGAAACAGTTGTTTCTGTAAGATCTGAGATAGCAAATACAAGAAATATCTCTTTGAAATAGGGACTATCGTAGTAGGAAAGTCTCAAAATGAACACCCAATCCTGACCAAGGTTTCTGCAAGAAATGAATGATGAAAAAATAAAAATATGAGCAAAGCCAACTGGTTTAGCTCTATGCACTCCAGCCAAAATTAGTACCAAAAAATCCCACAAATAAAGAAAACATATGGGAAGTTTTCCAGAGGATAATTAGAATTCAGTAGCTCAAACACCTCACACTGTTTTTTGCAAAAGGATGCCTTCAGAAGTTTTCATTGTCCTTCTGAAGACTGTTTTAGTCCTTTCTAAGAAAAATCTTCAAAACAAGGGAAGATGTGCTATGGACAGTTTCATATCAATAGTTTCAAATCAACACTAAATTATACCTGTTTTTTACAAAAATTCCATTGATGTAATTGGCAAAGGATTTCTGGAGAAAAATCCTACATAAATGTGCAGAATTTTACCATTAATACCTACACCAATTCATGTAAATAGATTTTTATTCTCAGTTGTGACCGAATGACTTGAATATAAACTTCCTAATTATTACTGACATTTTTAGCCAAAAAATGCAGTTAGTCTGAGATTCTGAGCCAAAGGTGGACACTGTTCTTTCCTCATTCCCAATCAGATCACAGGCTACCATGGACAGAGTTAGGTTAACATAAGCTAGCAGAAATTCTTATATTAATATGTTTTACTGTGTAATAGTCTAAAGAAGTATCAAATAGTTATAAAATGAGTTGTATGAAAGACCAAGAAATGTCTTACAGCACCTTCAGAATGCAACATTCCCCACTGGAGAACTGCTTACCTTGGAAGTACAGAATTTGGTGGTCTAGATTTCGCAGGAGATGTTACTTTAGATTCTTGCCCAGAGTTCACTGAGGATCCTGACAGAGAGTCTTGTGCTGGTATGGGCTGGCTCTGATAGCTTTCCCTTGCAGATGGTGGATGCTCTTTGTCTTTTGCAACTTCTTTTTCCCTGGATCGAGCTTTGTGTTCAGCTAGAAGGATGTCAAACTGTTTTTTACGGCCTGGAACTGCTCGTCGATGATTAAGTGAATGAGTCTAAAAATAGGGTGGTTAAAAAGCATTTGTGTGTGCATGACATTGTTTATGAGTCCTCTATACTTCTGATACACCACTACTCTAAAAGATAAAATCTACTTCAAACAACTTTAGCCACAGTTATGGAAATAAAGCTGCTATTCCACATTATCTTTGATAATTTATAGTCGTTCTTAAGAAATGCCAACATCAAGGCTAAAATTACTTTTTGCAACAATTTTTATATAATAAAGACTATTGACTTACCTTTTCCAAGACAGAAAATAGAATTCCAGTAATTTTAAGACATTAAGAAAATCATTGTAGCTTTTAACTTACAATGAAAAACTGATTTCAGTGGATTGAACAACATGAATACATTTCAAAGCAAGTTTAGCTGATCATCTCTACTGACAGGCAGCACATAGACATACAAATATTCATTAGAAATGTCTCACATTGCAGCTACTTTTTGACATGGGAGTTATTACTATCACAAGGGCAGCCTCCAAGTAATTTATTATACAAAAATATGGTAATTTTTTTTTTTTTTACTAAAAACTTACTATACTTCAACATTGTTGCACAGATGAACCAAAAAAGGAGCATTTAAAATAACACTTGGGCTTCTAAATGAAACGTTAATGCTTTTTGCATAATAAAATGACAAGAAAAAAAAATCTTTTTAGAAATATCAGTGGAATAATGCAGATGCTCTGATTCAAAGAAACAGAATTACACAAAAGAATTACCTGAAGACAGCGCCTGAATACCATACCCATTGTCTGTAAGACAGGAGCAGGTATGACCTCTCAAACTACTGTGGTAGGATTTAAACTATAACAAAGCATCTGATATGTTATCTTCTAAGAAAAATACCTTGCAGGTGAGTGATCTTGTGCAAGGTTTCTTTGTTTCAGGATCCAGTACTCCACAGTGTTTATTTGGGTCAAATTCTCTTTCTGTTTGATGGGAGAATGAGAAACAAGAGAAAAATAGATTATTACAGAAGTTTTAACCAGGGTAGCTTACAATTTTTGCCTGTTAGAACTTAATTTAATCAGGATCAACCTGAACCTCTGATCCCAACCCCAGCATCTCGTAACAGTGCTATGTGCATCATTCATATAGTTGTGTATTTTTTTGTCCTTGCATGATTAAAACCACTTAGAGCAGGATTTCAGCCAAAGACTTCATGGAAATAAGTCTGCTTACAGTGGAGTGGCCCAAAGGACCCAGCCAAATCTCTGTGACTTCAGTTCCCTCCCTAACTCTGGCTGCCTCTGAGGCCACGAAACACAGCATTTGCAGATCTGGCTGCTGAGCTGGGCTAAGACACAAATGGTATCACAAGTGCATCAAACACCATTTCTCTGACACACTTAGAAACTCTAGAAAACAACCCATGGTTGATTACTGGTGGCACTTAAAAAATAAAATTATCTAAATCTGTGCCCTAAATCTTTATAAGAATAACATGTATGTTAGTTTTTATTTCCCTAAGTGAAGGGAGGGATGGAATTTAAAGTTTGCAGGGATTATGAAAAAAGGCATTTACATGAGTTCTACTTATGATAAACATTAAAAGGACATTAATATTTAATATGCTGCATTTGCATATTTAAATCCATTAATATTTTAGTATTTCTATACCACAGATAGCATCACCTCCTTTAGGTTATGTTAATATAATTTGAGGGTTTGCACTAAGAGCTGTAACAAAACAATGGATATACACTTTTTATTTTATGTCATCAAAACCCTCTACCACTACCTTCATACACCTTGACAAATTATGGTGTAATTGGCAGACTGGTTTGCTTTTGTTTGATGAGGGAATATAAACTATTTGCCAAATCCTATTTTAACAATACAATGGTGGTACATTCAGATATAATAAACATCCTGTACTCAAATATAACATTTAAACAGAGGATTTAAAAAATCTTTCTAAACAAACAAATGGGAGCTAAGAGGGAGACAGTGATTCACAGCTGTGTTACAATGTTATGACAGCATCACAGCAAGTAGAACAGCTGGAATAAGAAAAGTAAGGACAAGTACCTTATGTTAGACAGCAACCGTCCTCCAGATTTCACAATTACTAGCAGTTTTATGTATTCTGCTATATAGATTTAAAATGCTTATGCAAACATTAAATGGTTATGTTATTAACCCATTAGCAGAGCCATACAAAAAAGTGAGCTCAGAAAAAACAGCTGAAAAAACCATTTTTTGGTGAAATCTACAAAGGGACTGAAATATGTTACAGGCAGTTGTAGTTTCTTTGGCATTTACAACACAACAGAAACACAAAAGTAGCTGTGTATGACTCAATAGAATAGCTTTTTTTTTCTACTTAATAGCTGAAAACACATGTTTATGAACTAAAGGAGTCAGTTACTCCTGGGATTTGAGTGTAAGATGTTCCTATTACAGTTTCCTGAATCACTCACCTAAAACCTTCAATGCAAATTAAAAAACACACTAAGGAAACAACATGGACTACTAAATATGCCTTCAAATGAAAAGTCCTGAGGGCAATTATAAGGCAATGGAACATGTTCTGAAAGTCACCAAGCAAGAACTGTTTTGGACCAACAGGGAAACATCAAAAATCAAAAGTGCTCCAGATTGGTACTTGTCAGTAAGAGGCCCAACCAAGTAAGATTTGCAGGACTGATTATAGCAAAGCCAGTTATTAAGAAAACATATATGGATAAAATCAACATAAGGAGTTATAAGAGGAAAGAGTGAAAGCCTCTGCCATTGACTGACCAACAAAATAACATGCTTTCCCTGAGAAACAGAAAATACTGAGCAAACAGGGAACCACTTCTCCTGGCTGAAGCGTGGGTGGTTGTTCCAGAGAATTCAGGAAGATCCAATTGCCAGCTACAGACATGCCTGGTTTGTGCACCACACTACATGAGACTTATCACCTTCTTATCAGTAACAAAATGCAGCTTCAGGCTACTGTGTTAGGAAATGTGGAGTGTGGCAACCCCTAAACCCGTGTGCACAGGCACAGATTGAGAAAGCTGTTTCTCAGGAATGGATTCCACTTCTTCACATTCAGTGGACAAAGTGAAGAGCATTTGTTACCATTTCTCACCTAGAGAAGAGCAAGGGCCAAAACTGAACTGTAACAAACCCCTATTTGCAACACAACAGTTTTTCTTGGTGTAAGCTGGGCATCTGCATTCTTTAATGTCATCCCAAAGAGAACAAGAACTAAGGAAGATTAAGGAAAAAAAATAATTTTTTTTCAGTTTGCTACTAGGAAACACAGATCCATTTATGCTGGGCAGCTACAGACTGTCTTTTGTAGTTCTGCAAGCTGTTTCCTCTCTCTCAACAAGGAGAGTGCTCCTGAAAAGAGGGCAGGTTCATTCATCACCCAAACAACCACCAGCTCTCAGCAAAGAAAAAAACAATCTTCAATCACAGTCAGGGAAATGGTGTGAGAGAGAGTAGAGGTTGCTAAAAAGAGAAGGACACAGATACAAACTGGCCAAATTTATTAGAGAGCTTCAAAAATTAACATCTGTACAGCTCCAGGGCAGCGGACTGAGAGAAACCTAAATTCCTTAGCTGCAGTTATCATCCTTTTCATGTGAAATGAATGAAATTATGTGATATCTCAAATAATCATCTCATTGACCTTCCAAGATCTTTTTCTCAGCCTTTGCACAGTCCTGTATAATAATGGAGAGGAATCCATCATAGTGACACACAATCTACAGGCAATTCATCTCCAGTGCTCTCAGGACTTCTATGATTTGCATCATCCCTCAATTACTGCATTGCTGCATCAATACTCAGGGCAATGGAAGCAAGACTGAACAGATCACAAATCTGATCATGACAGAGGAGCTGTAGAAAAAGGTCTCAGTTCTGTGTATTTGTTAACCATATAAAAGTAAACACATGCCTATCCAGGTGCTCAATCAGTCCTGTGCAGAAATTTCCATTATGTTCCCTAGCCCAGAAGACATTGCAAGTCAGAGCTCAGAGAAAGAACAGTGCCAGAGTCACCTCCACAGAAAAAGCCAGCAAGCTGAAGGAAGGCCCTACAGAACTGATTCTCCTTTATGAACATATTTCTGCAAGCACCTGTACAAAAATGCACAAGTATCACCTGCAGCCCTGCAGTGGTAAGTAGTGACATGAGGAAAACCACTAACAGTTTCAATTGCTCAAGGAAGAATTCTAAATTGATTAGCTAAATTAAGCATCTAAACCATTACAGGAAATAATAGGCTAAAAGGAAATTAACTGTAAAATATAGAGAGTGTTTATTAGAACAATATATTGGATCTTAAAAAGTGAAATGTAAGGGTTAAAGCCTAATTTTAAGCTTCTTTCTTGTAACATTTTTTCTCTTTGTGAAAAGCTATAAATGAACAACGGTTCTGTTTTCCTATATGCCACCTTTAACTAGTTAAGAAAGCCATCAGTGTACTGAATCCTTTCAGGCAGTGGCATTGTTCCATGCCCCACACAGCCCTAGCAAACACCTCACACTGGTCTGAAATCCAGCCAAGGTAGCAGTACCATAGGCTAACTGCCAAATTTGAAAAAATGAAAAAAATAAACCTGATATTCAGGCAAAAAATAGGACACACTCATTAACTGGAAATGAAAGCATTTATCTTGTACAACTTACACGGGTCCATAACTAGTGCACATTTAGAAATCATGTGAACTAACTTTGTGCCAAAGTGACGACCTAATGCGGATCGTGCTGCCATTAGCAAAATTAGCCTTTCAGTACACACAAGGAGCTCCTGCCCCAGTCACAGAGTTCTGCAGCTGATGAATAGACCCTGCACAGCTTCTGCAGCCGTCAACTCCACTCTGTTATTTTTGCTTTAAGGAAAACATAAAACAAAACCCCTCAAAACACTTTGTTTCCTTTCATTCAGAGCAAAAATCTGTTTTCAGCTTTTGGGGGCAAATCTCCTCGCTGCCCAACAGCTGGCATGGGTCACCTCTGGGGAACTCCACAGAAAATAATTCTTCCTCCCAGTGGATGGCAACCTTTCTAATGGAGCCTCTGCCCTCCCACAATGTGGTGTTCTGTGCTTTGGTGGCAGGTTTGGACTGGGACCTACATCCTCAAAACTACCCTGCCTAAGGCCATCCAGGGCATTTCCCATTTAATGTCATTTCCTCAACTCCACTGTCCTGCATTCCTGGAAAAGATCAAGATCTTCATGCTAGAAACATTGCCACTCATATGTGAATTGCAGTGGGAGAGGGGTGAAGAGAAATTATGACTTTTAACACTTCCCCAGCATTTCCTGTATCTTAAGAATTTTCTCATATCTAAAACCAAAAAAAAGATTATTTAAAAAATCATGACTTGGAAGATACACCAATGTCTTAAAACTGTTCAACTGTTCAACTTGATCATGACCAAACTAAAGTCACCCAACCAAGGCACATTTTCTTTTGCTATAAATAGACCCAAACCCCATAATGGCTTGAAGAAATCTACTGCCTTTCTGTTTTAATGAATTTACTTCCTTAAAAATTTGTATTTGGCCTGTTGACCAGTAATTTCAAGCTAAACAGAACGTGTACTTTGAAAATACTTTATGCATGCTAGGAGAGTGAAAGCTTTCATTTTCATACATGCAAACCAGCAACTTACAGCAAAAAAACCCAACCAAACCCAGCGTTTTCTTAGCTGCATTATGAGCTGTAGAAGCATTAACAAAGAAAGACAGACTACCACAAAAGGTGAACTGCATCACTCACCTGAAAGTCTTTTGTAAGGCTTGTTACTGCTTTTAGTGCCATTTTGATGTTTCTTGTCTATTGATGGAGCTACAATTCCTTTGCCGTTCAGAATCTTTTCTGGTGATGGTGGCACTGATTTGGATGTCAAACCAGATTTAACCAAGGTTGGAGCAGGTATGGTGGATGAAGAAGCTGAGGAGGAGGTGATGGTGGTAGTGGTTGCAGAATTCATTTTAACATTGGCACCATCTGCCTTCACTAGGTTAGGAATTTTCTCTAGACTGACTACTGGAACAGGAACGCTGCAAGATCAAAGAAAAATATTCAAATGGTATTTTATGTACCAAAGTACAGTTACTTAATCCCCTTCCACAGATACAAAAATTTTAATGCAAGTGACATAGTCTTAAGACCAGGCTAAAATGAAATACTTGGTGCCAGTATTGACTATTTTTGTTCAATCAGGTGTTTACAAAGCCAGGCATCTGTAAAGCCTGGCAATGTAGAGAATTACGAAAATGAACCTTTGTTTTTTTTTTAAGATCCAATCCCCTACTATTCATAAGCAAAATCAGTATTTGGCACTAAGCAAAACACACCCCCTACAAATACGGTCTCGTGCCTTTAACACAAGCACAGACCAGGTATGTGTATGCTGTACTAAACTCACCATGATCATAGAGCAGTCTGCTAATAACATTTTTAAACAAACACAAAAATAATGAATTTGCTCAGATGTGTCTAAATGACATACAAGTTCTAGAAACAAGGACAAAAGAGATTTTACACACAGAGATCTTATCAGCTGTCCCTTTAAAAGTATTAAAATCTTTGATGACTTGAGCAAGTGTATTTTAATAAAATCTTAGGGACTTAAAAATAAAAATTCTCAAGATAATTATTAACTTACTTGGCTCTTTTCAGAGTAAAGTTTGCAGTGACTAACTTACTCTATAACTTAACTACCACCACTCCATATTTGTGACACTAACAAATGTTACCCTCTCAATTTGGCAGCAAAAAAGATTGAGACAAGTGATTTTCGACAAGTTGCAACAGTATTTTAACATTTCTGGGTTCTATCTGCATGAAGAAATATCCAATGATAGCTTTTTGTCTACTCAACAGCTCCAAAATGGATGTCTTGTGACTACCAATATATAAATTATATACCCTTCCCTACTGAAACAAACCCAAATACAAAATATTACGTAACACATGTACGGTTAGGGACTTCCCCCATTCACAACTCACACATTATTTCAGTCTTTTGTGTCTGAAAAATGGCACCTTTGCTGCACCTTTTTACAGAAGGAGTGTTTAACAGGTGTGGAGTTTTCACAATCAGAAAAAGGTGACTTTGAGATGGCATTCTCCATGGGACACACTTTGGAAACATTGAGCAGGGTCCAAAATAACTCCAGTCTTGACTTTCCTGGGCTCCTAAAAATCTCTGTTTCTCTGTAGCTGCTGAAGATGATAAACCTTATTCTAAGGGTATTTTAGCATAGGAAAATGTACAAACTTTGATAGAAACAATAAGTATACACAACCACGAAGAAGATTTAGACACCAAGATATCTTCTGGAGCTGGAATTAAATGATATAAAAGTTCTTTCTCCTGTGGTACCATAAACGTAGCAGTCAGTCAGAATACAGATGCAGTAAAGTGTAGAGCACTGGCCAGTAACTAAGCAAAAAATATACCTTGCTCACAAAATCAGAACTGCATTAAATATTTCAATGAATGCAAACATGTAGCTATGAAAGGGAGGATTTGATCCTCTCCTTTTTTAAACTGCTCTGAATTTATTAAGCTAAATGGCAGGCAAAAATTGTAACATCTCAGCATAGGAATTATTTTGTTTTTGTCTTTAAACAGATGGCAATTACAGTTTCAAAAATACGAGAATTTTACTCTACATTAAGTAGTTCTACTATATATAGACTATTTAAAAACATATGAACAAATGTTCATGCCCAGTTTCTAAGACCAATCTTAATTCAAAATACCGATATGCAGTGAAAAAATCAAGTGTATTATCTGGTCTAGTAGTGAAATGTGGTTAATAAAAATGAACAGGGTTTCTCTGCTTTGCTGTGTTCAGAATCTCAGATCCTAGGGCATGTATGGATGGATCACTGTGAAAATGAAAAATGCCCAGGGGAGGGAACCTTTTTGCTTCATTTTTTACAGATCAACAAGTCAACCTTCATTATGCATTTCATTGTAGTGTAGAAGAAAACAGAAAAATACTCCAGTATTTGTGGACACACACACATTCCACAGGATTACTGGCACTCTACAGTAAATTATTCATGATTTCAGAAGCTACAGATGATAATTTCTCTCTCTCTCTCTTTTACTGCATTCACCAGTGAGGATCTCTTGTTTAATTTTAGCATAAAACATAGAGATAAATTTATAACCAAGCAGCAAATTGGAAGGTGGACAGGACCAGTGACTATAGTCAACTACTAAGGTCTAAAAAAGTAAATAAATCACTAATGTTTATATTTATATTTGATGGTTAGAAAGAATTCTTTTCCCAAACAGAGTTTTTTGAGTAAAAATTGAGGATTTATTTTAGAAGGTTGTTAGAAAAATAAAAATCACATTTTTAGTCTTATTTATTATATTTTAAAAAGTAGTTTTGAACAAAAAGCTTGTTTAGATGTTTTTAAAGATAGCTGTTGAAAGGGACAATTAGAAAAACAATGTGCAACAAACATAAAAAGGAAAAAAATTCTGTATTCACTACAGACAAGTTGACTTTTTTTGACAAAAGCAATTCTAATAAGAATAGCAGTATCAACCTAAAAGACAATAAAACAGCTACCACCAAAGCCAACATGTCAGAAACATTCATTATTTCTTCTGTACTAAGAAGGAAATAGGATACCTCCCTCCAGTCAGGTAAAAATGCTTTTTGATTCTTTCAGTAAGTGCAAAGTGCCAGCCGAAAAATAATGATTAGTTTTTTTCTTTTTACATAAGGGAATCTGCACAATGTGGCCATGGGTTCCAAAAGAGTTGGAGAGATATTGGGTCTCAGCATATTAATTTCTAATTGAATCTTGGAATCTTACAGAAGCTAGCTGAGTGCTGCTCTTGCATCCATGCTGAAAACCCAAACCAAAGTGTCTTGGAAGAAATAATGGAAAAGCTAATAAAAATAAACTGATAAACAGTAAGTTGACATGGTTCTCCTGAGAATCAGATCTTGGCAAAGAAATATGGTTTCACTTTTTGATGAGGTTACCAGTTTAGCTTACAAACATAACTATGAAAATGTTTCAATTTTTTAAAGGCATTATAAAACACAAATAAGAACAATTTAAAAGCAAATGTTAAACAACATGAAATTCAAACCTAGTTTATCTGAGATTTATGATTCGTGTGATATACGAAGTTATAAAAAGCAGTATGGAGTATTTGGTAAAGTTCATTAACTCAAAGAGACATTTTAATACAACTGAATGTAAATTTACACATGAAAGAACAAGCTGTTCAGTCTGCAGTGAAATACAGGGAAACAACACACTGGAAAATAGTGACAAAAATATTTAATGGTCACAGTGAATAAGCAATATGAGGTTTTATTGTATTGTAGTGCTTCTATCAAAAAAGGGATATGGCAAGTAAGAAATAGTTTTCACACATCCCTGTTTATACTGATATTGGAATATGGCTTCCAGTGTTGCTGACCAGTGTACCAAACCAATGCCGATGAATTAGAAGAGAGAGAACCAGAAGAAGGCTCAAAAATGAGGGCTACACAAAGTGCATGATCATGACAGGCTTTAGAAGCTCATTCTCTTTTTCAAATAAGGCAACATTTCCTTCTGGTTTTTCGTGCTTTGTCAGGCAGTTGGACTAGATGATCATTGCAGGTCCCTTCCAGCAAGCAAGAGAAATAATTGTAATATGTCACAACACTTCTCATACCTGCAGCTCCTTTTACTTTTGTTTTCCTTTCTCCTGCCCTTTAAAAATTATTTCTCCTTCCTGTTACACAGTTTTGCTGGGTTCATGTTTTGATCATTTGTAATTATATTAATTCTAAAAGCTCAGCCACTCATTCAGCTCTTCAAATTAGTGAGAAAAGAAATCACAAACATTGAAAAACATAAAACATTGCTCTGTTCTGCATTGCTGGGATTGCTTCTACAATGTATGAAGAGTTTGTGATTTAATGTTAGGTTATATGGTCAAAGTTAACTCTGCTGAGTTTTGCTTTCATGCTGCAATAGGCATATCCTTAAATCATAACTGTCTTCACTTCCTCAGTCTCAGTGTGAACAATGGTATTTCCTAACACAAAGAAATAAAGAGCAAGAGATGATTTAAAAATACTTTGAAAAGTGACATTATAAATGTTAAAGGACTGCCCACAGGTATACCTTTGGGATCCTTTTTCTGTTTACAGAAAGAGTCAGTTTCTCTGTGTTGATGAAAACCACATCATTTCCATTTCATTTTTTTCATTTTCAGAACTTCTGGCAGGCTAAACTTTGTGGAGGGAAGCTAAGGAGACCTGCTTCATCTGGTATCCCAGGGCTAGCTTACTTCAACACTTTACCCTAATTTTATACTGCCTTAGGATCATGGATAGGTGGAAATGAATATCCTGTAGCATGACAGCACCTGAATCCTCCATGGCAGCACCCAGAAGCTGTGCTGGGCACAACAAGTGAAGCAGCATCCCTCAGGCATGTCAGCAATGGGGAAGAGAGCTCCTGGCTGCAGGAATGCCTTTTATAAAGGGTAAGCATCTGAGCTATGTTTATTAATTACAATCACTTGTTCATTATTATTGTTATTACTACCAATTCTTTGCCTTTTCCTCCCCATTTTCTACCCTTCTGCTATACCTCTTACCACCCTGACTGCAAACTGCAGAAAATGATGGTTTGCATTTATCTTGTGCACAGTGCAGTGGTGCTCCAGCTCTGTTCCATCTCTAAGCACTGCTGTATTAATAGCAACGATGGTAGAGATACAGGGGAAAAAATCAGAACTGACAGATATTTCTGGATGATGCATTCACAATAATACTTTATATTCCAACTACAAGAAGGGAAGTATTAAAACAGCAGCTAAAAAAATGAAACAGTTCCAATCTCTTTTATCTACTCATCCCAAACATGATTTTTAAAGCATTAGCCGTGGAGCAGCCTGAATCTCTGTAGGACATCTCAGAACAACACAGGAGATGATGCCTCAACCAAAACTATAACAAATTTAACAACAGAAGTTGGGTCTACATGAAGGCAGGCATAGCAACAGATAGACCTACTGGGTTTTTCTGTTGCAGAGGCCATTCCAAAAATTCTAATTGTAACAACTAAAATTTAAAGGAGATGCTGTACAAAAGAATCAGGTAAGCCTAACAAAGGTTGTTCCAGGTCTGAAAAACAATCATTAAAGTGATATAATTCGTGAAATAAGCTAATTTGACAACTGTCTGGAAGAACCTATGTCAAATAAATGCTTGGTATGAGATTACAATGTAAAAGACAAAAGCATTGAAGAACTGGAAGCTTCTAATGATGATAAACCACAACACACTTAGATACACCATGGATCCTATTTGCATTTTTGAGACAAATGTTTCTGTGTCAATTAAGTATTTATTTCTGAAAGAGAAGACAAGAAAATCTATGGCTTGCACAGGCAGCTGAATGGAAGACGGAATCTTAAAAAATAATAAATTTTATGAATAATTTCACCTTAAATCAGATCTGCTGAATATTTGCTAGGATTCTAAATAAATATTATAATCCTCTAATGAAACTGGAACAAACGCTTTCTTCTGTAACAGCTGTCAGCTCCCTATAACCTGTGATGATTATCAGACAGATTTTATTATTTCACAAGCCATGTAATCTAAGGCACTTAACACTATATTTTGCAAGACAATTTCATTGATCTTCACTTCAGACTGTTTGTGATTTGCTATGTGGTAATTACAGTATCTTTAACTACGATATGCCTCATTTTTCCCCAAAACCAAAACAAAACTGCAGCACAATCTCCCAGCAGGGCTGCAGGAATCAGGCAATTCTTGGGTACAACTATTGTCACATTCATTGCCAAACAATCAACAGAGCAATACAACACTTTCAAATGGTTAAATCTACCTTGTTAATCACCAGTAAATATTTAGGATGCTCCCAATAAAGGGAAAAGGGATTGGTGGAAATGCTCAGTTATTTTGCTCCCTTCCAGCTTTTACTGACTGCCAGAATGCCATCTGTTGCCAGAACAGAAGATATTGTTTATAGATTCAGTTAGTCTGCTGAAATGTGGATATGTAAGTTGCTGTCTGTAACAGGATGAGAAATAGGTTTATAGTCAATACTGTTCATACTCTGAAGTCCTTTCTATTTTCTTTTAATTAGAATTATAAAAGAATCCTCTCTTGTATAAAATTCCCCTCCAACATTCAGAAGAAAAAGCCACTATTCAGTCAATAATATTTTGTTTCAAGTAGTAAATGAGGCACTTACACACAGATGAGACAGAGGCTATTCTGCTATTCTAGTTAACGTGTGCATGGTCTAAACAATCGGATTTTCTATTTTCAGAATTTTATACCATAATTGCCTACAATGCTCATCATGCTTAAAAAGATGGTGGGTTCAGATTTATAGGAAGAATGTATTTTGATCTAATTTGTTCCAGTGCAAGGTAAATTCTACAGCTCGGCAGAAACTGCTGTCTTTGAAATCGTGCCAACTTGTGCACATTTCAGGCAGAAAGCATGAGCCATTCCTTTAACACAATTTGAGTTTATTCTTTGTCTCATGAGTAAATGGTTTGCATTAAACGATTTACTGTTTTAAGGCAGTTGTGTCCAGAAATGCTACCTAAAATCATGACCTTCTTATGCTAGATAAAAAGGGAAGGATCTTTATAAAGTAAGTAGATAAATCTTAAGAAAAAGGAAGTCTCACTATCTCAAATTCACAGACAGAGAACTGAAGCTGAAGAGACCAAGGCATAACAGAACCAGGAACTGAACCCAGATCTCAAGTCACCAACCCAATGGCCTAATCACAAAGCATCTTTCCTGTAGATAATAAAGACAAAACAGTTTCTTAAGGGATAAAATAGTGACCCAGTTCTGCTGTCATTTATATTTTTGCAACTCTGCTGCTATCATCACAGTCACGGGAGGATGGGCACGGCAATCTCGAAGCCTGTATGTGTATATATATCACAGTACATGATGTAAGACACCCCCAAAATAGTGATTTTTGCAGCCAGAATTTTCTTGTCATCTTATAAGGCACCAAACATTATCAAAATACAGAATGAACTCCAACAGCAGCTGCTGTTGAAGATAATTGACTATAACCAGTAAGTTTTCATGAACATCAGTTAAGCCAATATTAAGAACTCTGCAAAAATGATCCTGTTAAACTGTTTAAAAGCATCAGTTCTAAGGGCTGATAGTGCAATGGAAGATGGACCTTAAAGATAGCAAACTGGGTCAATACCTCACATGCTATATGCATTTTACAAAAACACATTTGATGGAACATTGAAAAAGTAATCCAGTCCTTCTTGCTCTTCCTATATATAATTTTTTCTTCATTTAAAAACATCCCAGTTTCCTCCCTTAGAAATCCAGAGGCTTAAACTGTAAACTCAGGTAAAATGAGAATATGGATTTCTTTGATGATTGTGATATATACACAGAGATACTTTGAACACCAACACCTTTGGTGGCTATTATTTTGGCACTTACCATGGTTTGTCCCGTGACACTTTTGAAGGAAAGACTGTGTGCTGTTTGCTACTGGAGGTAAGTAGATTGTCTTTGGGCGTTTTGAATGGCTTTGAGTTGCTGCTGACAGGGTTATGGCCACTGATACAGGATTTCGGTTTCATCTGTACGAGGGATGTCCTGGAATTACAGGCTGGAGAAGCTGGAGAAGGGGAAGGTTTACACATTGAACCGTGTCTTCGTTCTGTAACAGAAAGGGAATGAATTTTACAACATGTCATAGGCTAAAATCAAAAATACAAGTTGGGAAAGAGGAAATTCTTCTCTATGCTAGTTACAATGATTTTTATCACTCCAAAGAACACCAATTCATTACTGTTGTGAATGTAATCAAGCCAAATGATAATTAGAGAAAATCAGCTCCATGAAGTCCTCTGAAAAAAATGTAAAAAAAATTGTAAAATAAATGGCAATAATCTACCAGAAAATCTGTGTGAGGTGCACTTGGTGTCCCAGCTCTTTCATGCCAAGAAGAAAGGAGAGTATGTAATAGCTAAGACGACTTAGTAAAATGCTCTGTGACAGACATGAGATTGCTCCTGTAATAGTTTATGATGAATTCATGTGACCTGGTTATTGGGCAGTTTACTTTATGACTATCTTGTTTCAATTTTACTGAGAAACTACAAGGAAAACAACAGGAAGACTGAAAAGTAGCAAAAGGTCTACTGATCCCAGCCCTTCCAGAGAGGCAGGCTTCACTTGGTTATCTCCAAGCACTGTTCAAGGTAAAAGGGTTTTTGTTTTTCCACACAGAGCAAATGCCACGTGTGAAAAAGCCCAGGAAGTTTATGTCTCAGTAGGAAAAGCAGCATCTGGAGGTCAGCGCTGCTCATGCTGGCACCAGAGGCCTCTCGAGCACTGCAGAACAGCAAGGCCTGGGTGACCCTGCACAAGACAGACAGGCCTCAGTGAAATTGTTCTGGTTTGGTTGTTACTAGTATTTTTTAAAATTTAAGTGTCCTACCCCTCATACTGTTAAATAAAAAGACTGTTTTGGCCATTCTTTACAAATGATATGTTTCTCCAGGGTGGAAGTGCCAGTGCTTGGCCAGCCGGCTGCATCAGAGTGCAGCAAGCAACAGGCTTGTGCTGCCAACCTCAGCACAACTACAAAACACTGCAAGAGACAGGAGCTGGTTTTTGCTGTAAGATTTTTGAGGGGTGCTATAGATCTCGAACAGTCCTGTCAGCCCCACTGGTGAAGCTCCTGTCAGCCCCACTGGTGAAGCCCCCTTTCCCCAGCCTGCTGGCCCCACGGCGAGCCAGCCCTGGTGCTCCCTAGCCAAGGACAGCAGCGGGCGGCAGGGTCGGGCTGCGGGAAGGGGAATTTTCCAGTCAGCAGGGCCTGGCTCGCTGGCACCGACTGCAGTTTGCTGGTGCCCAGACACCGAGAGCCCCACAGCAGGGATCAGCCAGGTGTCCCCACGACCAACACGGTAACCAAATGTGGCAAGAGGAATGCAATCAATCACAGACGGAGAACTTGGGACAAGCTGGAGTTCCTCGTTCAACATGCAGCAATTGTTCCTTGCCCAAAGCCTTCAGCACCTGAAGAATCCAAGGGGGTGCTACTCTTTGAGCTTGAACAGCATCACCCAGTCAGCCAAGAACAAGCTAAGGAAGCACCTGCTAACACATGGGAAGGTTTTGTATTTGCATCAGCAACCCTGCACTTGATAGTTTGATATTTCAAGGACAACTAGGAAAAATTTTCCCACAGAGAATCAAAACATGACAATTTGTCTGGTATCCTCACAAGTAAAAACTTGCCAGTAGCAGAAGGATTCATCCATGATTAACTTGCAATAGGCAAATATCTCAAGAACAAAGAGAAATGCTTAAAAAAAATAATATTCCAAACTGTTTCTATTAGATCTCCAATGACTGAATAGAGACATTTTCTAGTTAAGATCAAGCATTTCCATATCCTCACATCCACAGCCATAATTACCAATGCTGAAATTCCCTGCAGATTCTCCCACAACTGAGGAGCAAAACAGTCTTAATTTTTTTTTAAATACAAAAGTATCTCTCCTCACTCCCAAAATGTCTCCTATTATTTGCCAGTTTTCACCCCACCACAAACTTCAGTGTGCAGCCGTTGCCTTTAAAAGTCCTTTGCAGGATGCATTCATTTCACCTCATGTGTGTGGTAACACCTGTGTAAGCTACACATCTGATTCTGAAATGCACAGTTCCATTCACAGATTATTTATTTTATTAAATAATAGTTATTGTTTCAAGATTTACCAACCTTCTCAGCAACTATTTAATCAATTTTAAGTAGGCTAATCAAAATTTGCAACTTTCCCATTAATTACTTGAGGACTGATGAAAAGGAACTGCTATGCAACCAACAAAATCAAGCCGTACATGAAGTAAAACTTGGGAGAAAACATGATTTTCACATACATATTATACAAACTTAAGATTAATTACTCCAATTTTCACCACAGCTTCTCGTTTTCTCAAGCCTGACTACCTTCTAGTAAACTGTGTTATCAATACCAGCCCTATGGATACGTTTGGAAATGAAATATATTACTCTGTTATTAAAATTCATCTTCTGGAAAGACGAACATTCAAGATACCGATTATCTAAATTTATATTTTAAAGTAATCTAAGTGCCACATGGCATAGCAAGTTATTTTCTAACAATCTTTTTGTACTGGATTTTTAGTCAAGCTTAACGTTCGTTTCTTTTCCCTAGACAACTTTCTCAATTTATTAGCTCCCAAGAGCAAACCAGTACATTAACCCTGGATTTTTCACTCTAACATAGAATATGGTGGAACAGGCACTGTTGTAATATGGCAGTATAATAAAGTGCATCCCACTACTTTAAGCAGATGTTTACTTAAAATATAGGGAAGGAAAAAAATACTTATTTCAGCTGAGTGTGTCAGATTGGTGATCATTCTTGTGATCAGAACCAACTGCTATAAT
The DNA here is from genome assembly GCA_013397915.1 of Daphoenositta chrysoptera. Lineage (NCBI taxonomy): Eukaryota > Metazoa > Chordata > Aves > Passeriformes > Daphoenositta > Daphoenositta chrysoptera. The sequence goes on from VZRO01006733.1 coordinate 425,085, forward strand.
CAGCATTTCCTTTTACCTCCCCTCTTCCCCCAAAACATGGCTACAGAAAGTCTTCCACCTTTTAGACAGACTCTAATAGATATTTGAGTATCATTGGTGTTACTCAGCTTTTTTTCAAATTACTTGGAATGGAAACTGTGACCTCTAAAGTCATACAGGAGAAAGAATGTAAATAACCAGTGCCACACAACCATAGGTGTTCCCAGACACTGCTTGGACAAATAAAATCTGCACATTTCCTCACCAAAGTTAATGTCATTTCAATGCCAGCAGAAGAAGATGGCAGCAACACCTTGCAGGTATGGCACAGTGGAGAGCTGGAAGAGTCATTCCCTCCAAAGGGGCAGAAAATCCCTGTTTGAGCTGGGCAAGCATGGTTGCAAGAGACTGTATTTGACAAGGTGTGAATTCTCAGACAAACCTTGATGGTGAGGGCATAAATTGTAACTAAATATTAGTATATTCCTTCTCAAGAACTAAAAGCTGCCTCTTACTTCTTCATTCCTTACAATGTGGATGAGTGAATCACCCTTAGACGCTGGTAACACTTTTCAGAGAAGTAATGGGAATGTATGACAAAAGAAAAAGGCCATCAGCTGTCAGAATCAACTGCTTAAACCAGGGTGGTGGTGGCTCCTCTATCAAATTGACTTTTGTGGTCACATCTGTTTTAAAAATTTCTTACTAATTTGTCTGTTCCTATTTTACATGTATACAAGGAATGACACACAATGTACAAATCTGCTATTATACAGCCTATGCAATAAATTAGTGTGTGAATAATAGGCATTTGCACATCAAATAGTTGTCATAAAATTAAATATTCACATACTAACATATCCAGGAGATAACCAGCTATCTGTGTAACAGTTTCTATGCTGATTTGCAGTTCATATGCAGACAGATTGGATCTAGTTGAGCAGGTGAACTTGTATTCACACAGCTGTGAACATGGCTGTCCCTGTTCACATAAATCAGTGACACAGTCAGTGGACGTGGATGAAACTAAAGAACAATGAAAGTTTTTGCCCCTAGGAATGATAAAACACGGCAAGGCAATTAGAGAACCAGTCATCATCACTGAAAAGATACTAAATGCTGCACACTTTTCAGCAACACTATGAATGTGTGCTCTAGTTTAAAAGATAATTTTTCTGATTCATTTAAATACTTCCAAATGGATGCTTACATTCCACATAAATAACAACACATATTCTGTTTTGTTTCTAAATACCAGGTGCCATCAAATCCAAAAGCACAGGAGCACAATCAAGGTTACAATCCTCTTTAGCACGTTAATCCTTCTGCAACCTCTCAGCTGTCTCAGCACAGCCACTGCAAGCAAGTGACAAGCAACATGTGACTTCTGCTGTCAAACAGCTAACGTATTAATGGCATTAATCTCGGAGGAAAGTTTAACACTCTTACTGAACTACTTCACTTTCTATGGAATCAATTTCAGATCAATATCTGTTATTTTCTCTATTTAGTGGCAAGAGTCTAAAGGCCCAGTGCTACGTTCTAAGGTGCATTGCAAACTCCGCATCAGTGGCATTGCAAATGATCTTAAACTATTCCAGGAGATTCTCCATGTCCTATGGAAACATGGATATAGTCCAACCTTCTCAGCCAAATCTGAATTGTTTGTAGATGTGAAGTCCTTATGTTGTTGGAGACCTAACAGTGCCTGAATCTCCAGAGCTTCTCTCCTATGCCCTCGTACTCCATTTTTAATCCTCCCTCCTGAATCCTGCACAATGCAACCCCCTACCTTTCCCCAAATCTCTGCTGCAGCTGCCAAAGTCCTCCAGGTCTGCCTTTAAATCTGTAATTCCACTGGATCCTCTCTGATGGGTCACCAGGGAATACTAGCAGCTGTTTTGCAGGAAACGCCACATCTCCTTCTAATCATAAGCAAAAAAAGCAAAGCAATAGAGGGGCAACATGAGTTCCAGAGCCACAAGCACAGCGTGTGGGAAAATGAGGCAAAACCACATTCTGAGTAGAAAGCCTCTTTCAAAATTTTTGCCTCAACTCCTTCACACAAGATCAAGCACTCACTTAGCTCACAGCAAACCTTACAATGACACTACAGCAAATATGTTGCCAGTAAAATATGTCAAACATAGTAGTTTTCTACCAAAAAAGATCTTTATATGATCTTGAAACTGCAGATATCTCTAATTTGGACTAGAAACAAAAACCCAGTTCTTAGTATATCCCACCTACATCCACATTCTCACCCAACATGTGCTACTCAAAATTGATCAAATCAAGTGAACGGTTTTTGCCTACAGTTAGTGTCTTCTCCATCAATATGACAGACAATCGTGGAGGAAAAAAGTAATGATATAGTTTGAGCACAGAGAAAGATATGTCTTTCATCTTTCAGTGCTTTTTTTTTTTCAGATAGTTGAAACAAAACAAGAAAAAAAACCCTTATGTTGTCTGAAGACAGACACTAAAACTTTGTCAGCACGAGTAATTTTGAAACATTACTATTGTTTAGCATGATCTGACTTCCTGCGTACAAGAGGCCCAAAGCAAAAGTCAATTTTAGGTTGACCCGTGAATAACTCAGAGACCCTGTGTTATGAATTATAGTTTGGTATTATACTTGGTAAAAAGAATCAAAATTTAATTGCCAGAACTCAGAAAGGTAAGAAAGTTATTTGCTGCTAGTAAACATTTAAAGAATAATAAAACTCCTTTTTAAGCTTGTATTCATCACAACACTTGAGTTCACAGCCCTTTTACTTAAAATAGCATAAAGTAACTGATCCAACTGCCCTTAACACAATATGAATACTGTTACTCCCCATTTGCAATATTTAAGCAGATGGTAATAAAATTTAGTATCTCATAGTCTTGTTGATGAAGATGTTACTCATGGTAACTCATACACCGCCTATGCACAAATTACAGTTTTTCTATTTGCATTATATCCTGAGGTGCTTTGTTGCACAGTCCTTCACTGTGCAAAGTTGAGCAATGTATACTTACAATTTCAATAAACAGTAAATGAAACCTACCACCTTGTACTGATCCCAGTTCAAAGTTTGCAAATGTACTTGGCATTAATCCTAATAAAACCAAAACAGAAAAAAATCCACACATGCCCGAAAAGCAACAGCCAGCAACCAGAAAATGAACAACCTAGACTCTTGCAGAAATGTGTCATCTTGCAGGAACTGGCAGCTGGTTCATAACAAGAATTCATAAACACCTTGTAAGCACTTTCATTTTGCAGCCACAGTCTGAAAAAACACTAGCAAAACCCGGTACGTGAAGTTAAACAAAAATAAAATTGGACTTGATGTTAGCAAACTACAGCACAATGTTGCTAGATTGAAGGATAACTTTACCAGCTTTTTTGACAAAACACTATTCCAAGTCCAGCTGAAAAAGTTTGGAAATAATATCCGCAAACCGTTCCACCCTTCTTGCACTGCGCACTGGAAAGGAAACAGCACAGTCGGTTTCATTTTGATACTTCTTGTAAACTGACAAAGGAAATAAACTGCCAGCTCCAACCCCCAGACTGATCCGCTGCACAAAACACTGCTCAACAATCACAAGCTTCATTCCAGGTCAAATGACATAATTGGGAAATTATCAAGTGCTAAAATAACCACCGTTCTGCTGGTGTTTATTTACAATAAACACAAGCTTCGCTTTCTGACAGAAACCCACTAAAACGATTCTCCATTTCACAAAGTCTACAAGTGAGTAGGATCAGCAAAATTATGCAAAACATCCTGCTAGAAGAAGAAATGTAAACTGAGCCACTTACAGAGAGGAGCAGGCTGCCAACTTAATCTGATTCTACGACGACTGTAAACATGTACTTTTGGAACGTGAGCGGTCCGCATTGCCGCGGAGGCCGGCAGAGGAACAGGCGAGGCGATGAGGGCTCTGCTCACGGGGAGGCTCCGGGCCGGCGAGCGGCGAGCAGCGCTCGCACCCTCCGACTGTTCTGCCTACAGGCACTTGTCAAGCACCAAGTTTCGGTCCTACCAGTCGGACACCAGAACTGAACCCGTGCCAACAACAACACGAGCTGAAAACGGCTGCAGGGTTTTTTCTCTCTCTCTCTCTCTTTTTTTTTAATAATTGTTGATACAACTAAAGTAACTGCAGAAATGAACCAAAGTGCAAAATTAAAAGCAGCAAAGCCCACAAGTGTATGTTTAGAGGAAGACACTGAATTTTTACTTCCTTGATCCAGGAAAGAAGGAGAGTGTTTGTGTATAACACAGTAGGATGAACCTGATGTTTTCCTGGAAATTTTTTTAGTTATGGGATAACCTGGCATTTGTCAGGGTAATTATAAAAGACATGAGAAATAATCTCCAGAATATAACTATATTATACTTACATGGCCAAATATCGTAAAAATGGAAAAAATCCTTAAAGAGCCACACACAAGCATTTCCCAGAACACTTTCATTCCTCTTGAGTAAAAAGCATGAAAAGAAAGAAGGGTCAAATGGAACTCTAGCATGTCAAAAAATGCTTCAAATAGTGCAATTAATTATCCTAAATGCAAACTGAAGCTTCTGGGTACTTGCTTGCTTCTTTTACAAGGATTTTGAGATATAAATATGAAGCTCCAAGGTATCACTGAAGTATCAAAGAGACAGGAAAACAATAGAAGTGTGAATACCCTGCCCTGGTGACAATGTCAGTCTTCACATCATTGAGCAGGAAGACCTAGATTTAACTGTAGTGTCAAGGCCTGTTTCTGCAGCTATAAAAGGGGATATTAATGATTTAGGGTATTAACTTGATTAAAAAAGGAATTGAAGACTTAAGCAGGAATTCATCACTCCTGTAATGACACAATTCCACACGTGTAACCAGCATTTGCCACCTGACACACTGCTACTGCAGAAAAAATGACAATTTTCAACTAAGTCATACATATTTCTCAGCTCAGCAAGGCCAAAAATCCCCAGGCAAAAAAGAACTAACAGAGCAAGCGAATCCTGGCTTACACACTTTTCTGAGTGATAGCCTACCAAAGAAAAGCAAGGAAAGCTTATGCACAGAAATTTCATGTTCTGCTGGAGACGATGCTCAGGTAAGTCCAACATGAAACAAGAGTTTGAGCTAAATAGCACCTCAAACCTTGTGTCCGGTGCTTACACCACCAGGACAGCCCTCACCATCCCTTTGCACCAGCCTCTTACTACCTCTGACCTGCATTCCCACCATTTTTGTACTCAGAGGATGGAAATGTATTATCAGCCCTAAACTTAGGTCAGACACATCAGGTGAAATGCTAAAATATTTCTAGCAATCAAGCCACGGTACTCTCAAAGGTAAATGCTGCCAACAAACATGAATTTTGTGGGTGATTTTATATGTGAAATTTTTTATTTGACTAAATGTACAAATTTAAAAACAACTAACCCATTCATTTATTCAAACACCCAACTTAAATAATTACACTCCAGATTGTTGCAAAATAGAGGAAAACTTAGTATTGTCATCCTCTCATGCTTTGTACCATGTAACAGACAAGTTTCCTCAGGCAGATCGCTCACATTCAAGGTCATCTAATGACACATATTTTTATTTATTTACTTATACTTATCAGGTAAAATATTTCACTGTATCTCTAGTTCCATCTTTAATTATATTTATATAACAATAACAAAAAAAAGGTAATTTATGTACATTATTGTTTTAAGAAGTAATTGTTTCCCCTCATCTATCATAAACCAGAAAAGTGATACTTCTTCAACATTTTACTTAATCCAAAAATATATAATGGCATTTCTTTTTACAGACAAGAGAAGATAAGCCATCAAAGAGTGAGATGGGACTACTGAGGTGGTTTGGAAAAAACCAATGCTGTAGTATGACTCCGAGAAAACAGGCTATCCTTTTTAGGTGACATATCCTTAATCTGCCTTTGTACAAAACAGAACATCAGATTTTATTCAGTATCAAGAACACCTATCACTATCTCATTTTACCATTCCTTACAAATAACTTATAGAGAAACAGTATAGCCCAGAATAATAGCTTTACAGGACCTGCATATAATCTGTTGTTTAAACCTTCTGGCTTTTTCTGTTACTTGGGATCCAAAACCAGCACCTAGTGAATCAATGTATTTCTTAACAAGCTGTTTTCTAAGCACAGAAATAATGAAACTTAAAAAAAAAAATCTACAGGTTTGAATGCTAAATTGCTCCATTTCTGTTATCCTGAGCTTCTTTGTCTCCCAGTACCCTCACAATTTCATCCTGTATCCAGTCCTTTGTCCCTCTCCCCAAAGACAGGATAAGCTCTGTGTGGTCTGCAGGTAGACATGTGCCAGCTGTCAGGATGAGCTGCAAATGTGCTACTGCCACATGGAATACTCTTCTCTGGGCCACATTATTAAAGTGTCTCCTCACACTTGCTGATTTTCACAAGATTGCTGAAACTATGGATTTTTAAACCAAATTAGCAAAGAGCTAAAAATTCTCAGACACAAAACAGATAATAGATATAATCACATAAAGTTTATTGCTATTACTATTTTTATTACTAGTAGCATTATTACAATAATTATAATATTTTAGGAAATCCAAGCTAAAATCTATATAAGATTTTTTTTTACTTGCTTTTCTGTGTTTGCCACTCCTCATGGGTATTACCAGGCATCAAATTTATTCACTTGGAATATTCTGACTTCTTTTCAAAATGCAGGTAACTATACAGATCTGCCCAACTGAGGACACTGTTTTGTTTTGGAAACTGAATGAGCTTACATTTAAGTTTCAATTGGCTTTACAAAAGCAGCATAACTGTCAGTTCAGAGTATTTCCTCATTCCAGACATTTTAGATAAATCAGTTCACTCATCTTTCAGGCACATTATTTGCCAGAGGTAAGAAAATCTATTATTTAGAATGGCACATGAATAACCACAAGTGATAACCCCTTAATACACAGCCTCCAAAGTGCATGTGCAGAATAATTCCTGAAGAGGTCACTTGTTCTTGTTTCTCTCACTACATACAATAGCTCTTACAAACAAGAAACCAAACTCTTAACCTTCTACAGAAAAAAACTCAGGAGACAACACTGAAAAACATACCCAAATAAAAAAGTGGGTTTGTAGGGCATTTTTAATCTGTTCCTCTGCCTTTAAAAAACTCTTTAGTTCTGTATTTACATACAGCTTTTTAGTTCTAAAGTTGGTTTTCACTTTAACTTGCATCATTTATGACTTCTAACTCTGCAAACTAAAGAAACTCAGACCTAACTGCACATGAATGAAATAAATGCAAATCAACCTCTGAGCGTCCCAGGGACAACTGCTTCACATTCTGTCTCTGCATGCACCTCTTGGACCATCCATCACTGCAATGAACCTCTCACACTACAAATTACTTCTTTTGGATAAACTATTTCTCCATTCATAATTTAACAATTTTCCCATCATTGCTTGGAATAAGAGTTCTTTATGTCTACAATATTAAATGTCTGCTATATCTATCTATCTATCTATCTATATATAAGATTCTTTTTCTCGGATAGGCATTTGTGCAGTTTTCTCAAGTTGAGACTTCCCAAGTTTGTTGAAGCATGGTCAGTGTTTCAGATGCTGTGTGAAGAAAGGTATTTTCCAAGGCTACACAGCCATTAGAGTGCAGACCTTAAATTAAAGCACTCCAAGTTTATTCACCCACTGATGTTGTGTCTGTTACAGATGAGTGTGGCAGGGATGGCACGGGTGAAAGAGACAGGTGATTTCCAGTACCACTACCTACCAGGGTGCACGAACTGCTGTGACAGCACAGCTGTGCAATTGTTTTCCCTTCTCCCACTTCCAATGCCTTGAACAACCTGTCATCCAGTACGGGCGGTTCCAACTTTCCATGCATCTTCTCAGAAGCACACACAGGCCATTTTTTAGAAGAACTTTTGTAAAAAAAAAAAAAAAAAAAAAAGTGTAGGTGCTCACCAGCTGAAGATACAGGATATTTTTCCTATGAGGCATCCTAATTACTTTCTATAATTACTTCTAAAAGCTCATTGGGGGAAAAAATCTCATTAAAATAAGGCATAGCTCAACTCAGAACAATTCTTGTGAGCTTTAACATGGACAGTAAGTAAACAAACTAAGATGATTAGAAGTCCAACTTGAAGCAAGTCCATACAAATGAACCAGTTTTACCTGAAGACATTTAACTATTATAAATGCAACAGGATGTCTCTGAGAAGAAGCATGCAATAAGTATCTTTCCAACGTATCAAACGTTTCATGTGTGTCAGTCATTTTTAGTTTAAACCACAAGAGTCAATTGGAGCATAGGTAAAACATTAGGATGATTATTTCCTACCAGGACTTAGATGGCTTTTTATAGTGCTAGAACCTGGTTTCATCCATGCTTGGTGTAACATTTCACTTCAGGTGGGAAGAATGAATAGGACAGATGTTTGTCAAGAGATGAGAGTAACCCTTGGTCAGCCAAGAAATGACTACAGAGAGTAAGCTTGGAAGCTAACAGGAAGAAGAGAAAACAATTTTAAGACAAGGATTTCAACGTGGGTTATTTATAGAGTCAACACTCAATTATCCACGGTCAGATTATCTGTACCAGAGATGCAGAAACAAATCAGCTCCAGCTGGGCTCATTAGCAGAGGTGCAGCTCGGTGCAAATGTTCCTGCACTTCCAGGGACACCGTGGGTTCAAAAATTACGCAGCTTCTTTTTTCCAGCATAAGCCTGAAGCCCTTCTCTCAATCTAAATGAGTCACTTTGGTTGTTTCTGTACAGCATTTCGGAAGGCAGGAGCACTGGGGAAAGCGGCAAGGACTTCAGTTGAAGGCAGCCCTTGGCAGCGCTGCCCCCGGCCCCGGGTGCCGAGGAGCTCTCCTGGGGCGGGCAGGGCGCTGGCTGCGGGCTCTCCTGCGCTGCGCTGTGCGCGGCCCCGCCGGGAGCTGCTGCAGACAGGCTCCGGCGCCGGGACAGGGCAGGGCCGGGGGCACGCACCAGCCAGCACGGCCGGCTGCGGGCACCGCAAACACTGCAGAGGGGCAGAGCCGCGCCGTCACTGGGCATTACTACTCGCAGTCAAGCCATTTAAACCAGGTGTTCTAAAGAAGAGAAGAATTACAACAAGTGCTTCTCCAACGTCAAGAGAAATACGGCCACAGCAGTATTAACCCAGCTTGAAGTTGTTTTCCTGGCCACAGTGCCAAAAGTGAAATTGATAGTGAAATACAAAGGTAGATTAAAAAAAGGGAAGGAAATGGAAAAAATCCAACATTACATTTCTTACCTACCAATTGCTTCCTCTGAATCAGACTATCTGTGTTCTTGCTCAAGGACTGAAACCTTTCTCCATCTGTCAGGAGACAGCAAACTCCAGAAGAGGCTATGGTCTTCTGGAAGTTGTCCCTTCTCATCAAATCCATGTTCTATAGTTGAAAGAAATCCTACTGTCTAGAGATAATAAGAGATACTTCTAAATTGGAGGAATTTGAGATTTAATTTATTTTATTCCGGCGATGAGAGTCACTTGACCAAAGAGGCAGGGAAAGGACAACAAGCAGGACACTGGCATGATAAATCTCAGCTATAATCAACTGACTCCAGCTTGATTACAGAGGAAGAACTGAACTCTGTATTTGGCAAATGGATCACAGAGCAAGTCTTTTCTAAAGGTTTTTGCTGAGTCTGCCAATTGTTAGCTAGACAGTACAGCAGATTTAACCAGCAATGGCTAACAAGTGAACCAAAACTAACCATGCCTGAGCTATCGTCCCTGGGATTTGTCTACTGTATCTAACTACCGAGAGAAAAAGGTTTATTTACCCTGAACAGGTCAAGCAGTTTCCAATGATAGTTAGAAACGAAGGGTCACGGAGTGCAGGATGAGATAGAGGAAGAGGGTTGTCTATCCCACCAGAAGATCATTGTAACACTTGAGGAAATCTGCAGGTCTGAAATCTACAACCTTATTACCCCTCCCTTCCTGCTCCCTAGTCCTAAATGCCTTGACTTTCCAAGTTGCTTAAGGTCTGGAAAAAAAAGTACTTCAAGGAAAAAACCACTTTAAAAGCAAATTTACTATGACAGATACCACTTATCAGAGAACTCTGGAAGTTTTAGTTGTTCTTATTTCTCCTTACATTTCAGATTCCTAAATGCCTACTGCCTAAAAGGTGATAGCAGTGGCAGTTACAAAAGGTCTGCTGTCTGTCTTTGCTGTTTTACCTAAGGACATGAAGTCTATTCTCAGTATTAGGGACTAACACATTTTGGAAGGTGTGATATTCAGCAAACAAAACTAGAGAGCAGATCTTCTACTGTACAGTATTTGCATGTCTTGTGTATGTTACTTATCTTGGAATACACACTAATGAGGACAGCAGCACAAGCACTAGAAGGGAAAAGACTCAATTACTGTAAGCAACTGGGAACTAAAGACTGTTAAACATTCAACAACCACATCAACAGAAGGTTTAAAAGTCTTTACCACTTGTTTACTGTAACAAGAGATAGGTCAACACTCCCCTCTGCCTCTTAGCCCCATCAAAACAGGGAAGACCATAAAAACAAAACCACTGCACTAACTCACTCACTCACTGAAAAAACTCCCTGCCCTGCTCAAAGTATCAGAAAGATACAGAAGTATTGGGGGCTACTGCCACAGTAAATTTCAGCCTGTAACTTCCAGCTAATTGGCTGCATATCTGTCAAGCACATACATGCAAACCACACTTACATAAACTTTCTGCTCCCTTACTGCTGCTCCCACTCCAAGATACCAATACTAGCCAAGAACTTGATTAGCAACAGACTATGAAACACTTTCAGAGAACATCAGAGGTGGCACTTACAATAGGACAGTGAACTTTCATGCCCTGAAGGCCCCGGAGCAAAGTGTGGCAGCTGGCATCGGGCATTGCATGTTACAGCTGCGGTCGCACGACAAACCAAAAAGAGATGCAATTTCTTTTTCTGCTCTTCTTCCCTTTCAAAACATTCCTGGCACACCTTTGGCTTCAATCTGGTATTAATCCATGGCTGAATTACAGTGTAGGGACGGAGGCCGGGTCATTGTATAACATAACCCTGAGCATTTCAGCAATTGCTTCCTAGAATAGGCTGCTCTTGCCCTGCAAGTACAGTGTGCATTGTTGTCTCCAGATGTAGCCTCATAGATTCAGTACACTGCAACAGGCCTGCTGAGCCCTCTCTCACAAGCAATCTTGATTCTTCCTGTATCAGGGACCTCTCTCTTGTTAGTAATTTTATGCCAATTTATGAATTACAATTATTACATGCTCCCCCACCCCTTCCTGGCTAACTGTAAAATTATTAAACACCAGAGTTACATGGACTACTTCTGTATGACTTCTGTCTCCCTCTTTATAATTACCTGTCAAAATCTGGTACACAGTGAGTTTTAAACAAACCATTCTACGCTGGTTTTGTATTTTAATTAAATATAAAGCAACACTGGTTAGATACCTCGGGACATTTCTCACTTTACAGAAATCAGAGCCCATTTAACAGCCAAGTATTTCACAGACTTAGACACCTCTATCAGTTTCAAGCAAACTAGTGGGTTTTATTTTTTCCTCTGAAAACTCTAATGAAGTTTTCTGGTGTCACTTAGATTTATAACCATTTAGAAAAATGTAAGAGAGATACAAAACTTTACGTTTTTCTCTTTTTAAGTTCATTAGAATAAATAGAGAGAAGGTTGTAATCCATGCACACAGCAAGTAATCCAGCTGTAATTCATACCACAGCACAGCAGAGGTAAAGCGGTAATGCCGACTTTAAACCTGATACTATTTAGCCCTTAAAGCTTGCAGGTAATCCCTCTCTTTCCAAGAACTCCACTGAGAGAAATCAGATATATTTAAAGAATAATTCAGTATCATGATAGTAGTCACTTCCTTTTAAATTAAGCCTAGACTTCTAGAGTCATATTGAGGCTTCCAAAAGCAAACACTCAGCAACTGCCTTATTCTGTGTTTAAAAAGCTCTACGGAATACATATAAAAGAGAGCATAAAAAAGTTGACAGCTGCCAATTCAAGAGTCAGCAGTTTCCCACTATAGTGGCACATTTTGTTTAAACTACTTTGGTACCACTGTCATGTTATTAATCAAATTTTTTAAAAACCCCCGTGAATTACATATTTCTAAAACACTACCTATTACCAACGTAATCAGACATAGTTTGCATGATTTTTTAAACCACTTTGTCACAAGTGAAACATACCAAAAAAAAAAGGCAAAACAAAACACAGAACATAAAAACACATAATATACTTAAGGGGAGAAATCAAGGTGACTTCTTGAAAATATGGGTCTTGCTAAGTTTCTGCATCCATTTTTCTTTAACCTTTCTGAGGCTGTTGCAAATAGAGCTTAGTGTCTGCTCTCAAGCCAAAAATCTTTGCAATAATTGGTGTAGATTTCTGCAGATAAAAATAAAAATCACAGACTATATTAGATTTCGAGACTGTAAGCAACATGAACTGTCATATCTGCACAACAGCATGCTGATATAGTTGGGAAAAAAAGTAAAAATAATCACAGTACAGATAACCAAGGGTCAAAGTTCTGGTTATACATGAAGTTTCAGTATTGGCACTTCCTGTTCTGAGTCTAAAATACTCATAATTAAATCTATTTTGTCCTTCTGTGCTAAAGTAATGAGCTGCTATTTTCTCCCCACCTTCATATATCTATACCTGATTTGCTCACATTACTGTGAATCATTAGGCCAGTTTTAAGAGGTCTTCGGTCCACAAGAGGCATTGCCACAGGCAGTCAGGCAGGCCAGGGCTGCGCTGGGGCTTCCTGCGCAAGGCTCAGCCCGGGAGCAGCCCCGGAGCGGGGCGGGAGCTGGCCGGGAGCGGGGCGGGGGCTGGCCGGGACCCCGGAGCGCCTCACACCCGGCGTGCCCGGGGCCCGGAGCGCCTCACACCCGGCATCCCCGGGGCCCGGGGCGCCTCACACCCGGCGTGCCCGCGGCCCGGGGCGCCTCACACC
>VZRO01006733.1:438684-505574 GCA_013397915.1 Daphoenositta chrysoptera
CGGGAGGAAGCGAGCGGAGGCCCGGGAGGGGCAGCGCGGCGAGCCCGCAGCTCCCCCTCCCGGAGCCGCCGCCCGCTCCCGGCACGGCCCGTCTGCTCCGCACCGACCCTGTGCACGCGAACAGCGGGAAAAGCCCCGACAGCGAAAAGCTCCGGATCGGCAGAGTTAAATGCAACACTCCTTTCACTTATCACACGGTTTTTCTCCTGAAAACTTGTCTAACTTCTAACTAATTTAGTTTTGGAAGGCTTAGGGAGAGCCAGTCCTTCGACCAACACTGTCACAGCTTCAGCCGCTGCCGGCAAGGATACACACCTGTCCATGTTAACTCCAAAGTCGGGTTCTGAACTCCACACAATAATGTACGGTAACTGGTAATAAAAAATTAAGCTTCTGAGGATCTGATTATCTTTGATTTTTACACAGTGGAGTACAAGCGGACCCAGGATTAGGATCCTGTTACAGTCAGCTGCTGGATAAACACAAAGGTCTTTATCACCTATTTTTCTTCTTACAAGTACTCCACACACACAAGTATGCAGATATCAGAGCTACGGTGTCACCACCCAAAATAAGAAGTTCAGTCAACAAGCTGAGCTTTTCTGTGGCAGAGCTCTGCGTGTTAAAGCATCCCCGTGCCAAACCCTCAGCCAGCTGACTGCTGCTGGAAATAGTGGGTTCCCCATTAACCAGAAATACTTCCTGTGGCATAACTCTCAAGATTTGGAATGGTAGTATGTTTAATGTTTACCTGATACCATTACAAGTAATTTGTTTCAACTATATTTAAAAGGGCAGCCACTCAGGTCTTCTCACATACATGCAACTCCTCTTGCAGCCAAGTATTTTTTGGCTTGTCCACTAAACCCAGCCAAACCCAGCAATTTGCAGCAGACCAGCATGGGACCTCCGTTTAAATGCAAATTTATTCTCACAGCTGTGTCCAACACGAAACACACCAACAAATGCAAGCTCACACTGCAAGGTATTTTACAATGTTTTAGGATTAAATTCCATCTATTTGAACACATCCATGGAGTGGTGTTCCCCAGGAAATTAAGCTGGAAGATACCATCTGGAGCGCTGCATTCCCTGGTTGCACACCCTCCTGACTATGCAGGGATCCCAGTGGGGCAGGAGCAGGAATGGCCCCAATTTATTCAAGTTTCTATCTTAATCACAGAATCTGCTGCCTGAGGCCTTGGAAGAAGACAGGGAGTGTGAAAACAGAACCAGAACTCTCAAAGATTAGTTACAGTAAGAAAGCTCTTCAGAGGGCAGTGTGGGTCCTTCTGGCAGTGATTTCAATTGGACAGGAAAGAGAACTGGATGCAAGACATCCTGACCCACTGGACCCAAAAATGGAGCCCAGAAATTTAGTCAGATCTTTGAAGATGCATAACCAGTTGGTTTTTTGCTTTATTTGTTTGCTTTGTTTTTAATTTAACTTGAACATGGGAGGTGAAGTAAAAAAAAACAACCCACTATATGTTTGAGGCATAAGTCTACCTAAACCAAATAGCCCTGAATGCTTCTGGGATTCCTGTGTAGGAAATCATTCACTGCAGGTATACAGGCCTCACAGAAGAGGCAATCACTGAAGCCAAGGAATAATGACACACAATAAAATATGGAAGTATAAATAAGCAGAAGAGAAACAATAATAGGTATAAAAATAATAGGCAAGTAATATCAACATGCAATAAATAAGACAAATAGGTAAAAAGTTTAAAACTGACTGGAAAAAAAAAAAAGCACCAAAAATGTATGCTCGTAAAAAGCTCCAGCTAAGCTGAGAAATAGAAGGCTGAAAGAAACTGCTGGTTGTGTTGTATACCTCCACCACTTTACAGCGAGGACATTACACACTGCTAATACCTATTTGTGTATCTCAGACTCATGCCTGTGGAGCAGCTGCCAAAGCGTGTTGTAACACATAATCCTGGGGATCCACGGGGCTGCAAGGCTGCTGCAAAGTGAGTGGCGATTGCTGCCTCACGTCAGCATGTGTTAAAGGTCATATCACGGGTCTTGAACGGCCAGTGAGGCATCGAGTGATCATGAATATTTAAAATATAACACAGGGTAACGTTAAGGAAGGGTTAACTTCTACAAAGAAATGAAACAATGCATCAGAATTTGAGGGGGGGTGGGGAATATGCATAGTAACCATGCAAACAATCTAGCAGAAGTAAATTCAAAGTGATGCTTTCACTATCTGAAAATAAAAATCCATCTGAAAACCAAAGCTGATGTTAGCTTTCATTTAAGGCACAATCAGGACGTTGACAGTTTTCTGTACCTTCATATTGGGCATCTCAAGTAATCAATAAATCACTAAACATCAATAAATCACCTAAACCAAATGTTTCAGGAAGTGATAACAAATACTTCAGTTTTCAATCTGAAAAGTGAAATTTATCAACAATATCAAGACATGTATTTAAATAGGAAAGGCCTTCTACAGTTGAGCTGAAGAGAACAGACATTTACCTTATAGACTAACTCCTGTAAAAGGTTCTTTATACTAAGATAGTACAATACTATGAGACAGTTTGTGCTAATTGACAGACAAGTTCTACATTCAATCGTATTGAGAAAACTGCACAGTAAATAATTATTTTCTAACTCTAGAAACTTAATACAGAAATTTTTGCACAGAACCCACAATCTGTAAAGGCGAAGAACAAAACTAGTCAATAGTTAAAAGAACTATTCATTGTAGGTAATATGGAGGAAAGGATTTTTTTTTGGTAAAGGATCACTTTCTTTGCTCATTTGGCAAGATTTAATTAAGTGGCTATGAAATAAGGAGTAGCTAAGAATAATTCTTTTGTAGCCTGATGTTTTCAGGCTATAAATGTGTTTCTGGTTATAGTAATAATACATTAAAAAACATTAATGAGAGTGCCTACTTACCAAAGCCTAGATATAGACATTAACTTGCCTGATGTCAGCATGAAGTTAGGATATCAGGGTGTTTTTAAGCCTATCTTGAAAAGAAAATATCTCTGTAGTTAGTTTTGGACTGACAAAATTGGGTTTGTCTCTATTGAAGAAAAAAAAGTGATATGCAAGCAGTACTTTATGGCAACCTTTTTATGCTGTGCATCAGAATACTTCCACGGAATTTTCAACAGGAGGCCCCAGATTTAAATATTAAGTGCTTTCCTGATGGACAATGGCATTATCAGGCAGCTTGCACATTTAAGCTACCTGAACCCAGCAACATTTCTTAGTACCCGACACACAGACATTCCTAGTCTGGAATGTCTTTTGGGACTAAAACTTTAAAATGCAGAAACAAGAGTCCAATCTGTTGGGAGTATACGTGTTTCTTGCTAAAGCTGTGCGGGCCTAAAATAGCGCTAAAATTAATTTTGTTTCCTTGTACTGCTAGGTAGGTCAACCTGCAGGGTTTTTTCCCCACCTAGAAACAAGGCTACAGCTTTGGCAATTCAGCACCAGCAAAACCAGAAGAGACTTCAAGCAAAAAACTTTAACCCAATAAAACGCCAGCATGTATATTTGAGTGGCAGCTGTATGAAGTGTTCCAGGTTTTTCTGTATCTACGTTAATCTCACTCTGAACCCCAAATCAGGTTTCTTATGTTTCAGTACCGTGGATATTTCAGTACCAAATGAAAGAAGAGGGGTGCTAGAGAAATGCAGGTCAAAGTGCTTGGGACAGCCAAAATTGTACTGATTTTTCCTGTGGAGATTATTTCAGAAGAATCTCCAAAGCTCTAGCTGATAATTTCTGCAGACATCTTATCTAAACCACATTCAGCAGAAAAGAAGAGAGGGGACCCAGATTTCTATGAACTTCATGTATCCTGACTCAACTCCTCCAACAGATCAACATCTGATCCATTTTCAAGAAACACACTTTACAGAGCTGTGTTTGTGGCCTATAAGACAATCCTTCTACTCTTGAAGCACTACTGACCTTCATGAACAAATCAAACTGTTGTACTGAGGAAGAGTACAAAGCTCTGACTAAGCAGTGGTGCTTGACAGAAACTCAAGTTATGCTATCATTAACCTACAGGTAAGACTAGGCAATCCCAACTTTTCACAGCAGCTCCTCCAGAAACCCCATGGGATTCTGGATTCATGTTTAGTCTCTTAGAACAATTAGGAACTCTGGTTTACTTGAGGAGTGCCTTAGTCCTGCACAATCCACTCCTAAATCCATACATTAGACTATTATTTTTGGGAAATCCTAGAAGGACTGAGATATATCCATACCCTGAGATAAGTCCCTTTTTTTTCCCCTGCTTATCCTCTCCATGTATCAGAATTTGTCCATATTTGAAGCAATAAACAGCTACTCCAGTCCCTTTCACTTGATTTCAGTCAGTCCTTGCATGAAGTTTGTTCCATCCTACTCATACAGAGATTTATGACAAAGAGGGTTCTCTCCCTTTTCATTCTCTATCCAGACCGAGGTGTTGTTCATTTAGGTGTCAAAACATAGGCAAAACACATTTTAAAACCAGTTTCTAACAGCGTAAGAAAAGACAAGCTACACTCTGCTTTCTTAGGAAGACATCATCTTTTCAGAAAGTGTTTATTTAATGTCTAGCCCAGGATTTCTTGTTCCTTGGTCAGGGTCCCTAAGGGGTTTTCTTATTAAAGATGAACTATTGTAAAAGCAAAATTAAGAACCAAGTTCTGTTTCCATTTTGAGTTGGACACAGCTTTCCAGCTGCAAACCTTCTAACCCAAACTATCTAGGCGAGTCGAAGTATCAAGAAGTGATTCCACAGCCTTTCCAAAATAGCTGGAGTTAATATTGTACAACCATGTAAAACCCAGTCTTTGTTCTCAATTGCTTATAAATGATGATTTCAAACACTTGGGCACCTCACCAGTGCCATGGGTTCAGCAGCACCACTGCAGGTGGCTCAGGTACTTTGCTTAGGTACACATCATGCTTAGGTGCTTCTAGGATAACCACTGAAACTAAACCAACAAAGAACATTCATCCCTCCTCCTACACTCAAACCTGCAATGCTTCAAGTGAGCTCAGGGAGAAAACAGATCTCTTAGTACTTCTGTCATACAACTTTTTCCACTGCTTTACAGCTTTAAAAGTTTTTGAGTATTTTAAAATAGTATTTACTAATATAATTTACTGGTAATATTTAATAATTTAATAATGCTAAATGATACATGAAGAGTTAATGAATTCACAAGTAAATTATGCAAAAATTGTATTTCTTATAGGAGCAATGCTGCTGTACATTGAAGTGGTTTCTGAAGTTTATTACTTTTGTCCTCATACACATACTACTTCCTTAGAGTGTTACAGGGCTTCAGATGTATCCTTTAACTACTTATAGCAAACAAGAACAAATCTGTTGCTTGATGTGTGCAATGCTGCATACACCTTCACAAGCAACATTGTATTTCTTAGCTGTGAAATTCCACAATCACAGGTACTAGATGGTATCTCTTACTGACTTAATTCAACTGATAATAAAGGGTTTATTTCAATTAGTCTCACATTAGAATCAGTGATTTAGATTAAAATTAAATTCACATAATTTTCTCGTCCTGTGGGTATGCATGTTTTGACAGTACTGCAAGAATGTGCTGCAAGTTGCACAGAAATTGATTGAAACCGTCAAACCAGTATTTAATTGCTTGCTGACATGTACTTCAAAAATAGTCCAAAGTGGATTTATCTGAACATACAAAAGTACATGCAGAACACACATTTTAAAGTCATCTCCACGTGTTGAAGAAATACAGATTTTCTTGCTACATTTTTAATTCCTGAATCAAACACTGCAGCATTTGCCCATCATTTACTCTATGACCACATGCATCACCTCAGACTTTGAGAATTCTTTTTTCTATATAATGGATATTATAAAATAATACTTCTAAAATGAAAAAAAAAATTTTTTTAAAGTTTTAAACATAAAAATTTCCTTACTTCTTTTGTTCTGATCCCAGCCTTTGAAAAACTAACATCTGTGCAGTCTCATTAAATACATTTGCTCAGATAAAATACAAGAAAAGCAATCCATAAGCAATCTGTAAAGTTCACAAAGTTTTTGCAGAAACTTGTATTCAATCTGTTCTCTCTTCTCTCCTGAATTCAGTGCTGCAGAAGATAATATTGTGGACAGGCAGTCCAGCAGTCCTCACCACTTTTCCCCCACTTAAATCTCATTTTCTGTAATTTACAATTTTTACTTTAATCCTAATCAGACAGAATGTATGAAGTTTTAGAGATGTCTTCTAGACTTTCTATGTCTTTTGGTAATTTTAACAGGCTTACTTCACACATTAAAACCTACTCTTCACCACATCCCTCTTCAGGGCTGTGAATTTCTGCTAGAGAAGAGCCCTTTTGGGCAAAAATAATAGCATGTTGCCACCAATTCTTAGATCATAGAATCACAGAATGGTTTGGGTTGGAAGGGACCTTTAAAGTCATCCAGTTCCAACCCCCCTGCCACGGGCAGTGACACCTTCCACCAGACCAGGCTGCTCAAAGCACCATCGAACCGGGCCATGAACATTTCCAGGGATGGGGCAGCCACAGCTTCTCTGGACAAGCTGTGCCAGTGTCTCACCACCCTCACAGTAAAGAACTTCTTCTAATAGCTAATCTAAATCTGCTCTCTTTCAGTTTGAAGCCATTGCCCCCGGTTCTGTCACTGCATGATCTTGTAAAAAGTCCCTCTCCAGCTTTCCTGTAGCCCCCCCCCCCGGTACTGAGAGATGCTCCGAGGTGTTGCCAGAACTTTCACTTCTCCAGGCTGAACAACCACAGCTTTCTCAGTCTGCCTACACAGCAGAGGTGCCTCAGCCTTCTGATCGTTCTTTGTGGCCCTCCTCTGGATTTGCCCCAACAGGCCCATGTCTGTATTATATTGAGGGCCTCAGATCTCGATGCAGTAGCCCAGGTGGGGTCTTCTGAGAGCAGAGTACACAGGGAGAGTCACCTTCCTCACCCTGCTGACCATGCTGCTTTTGATGCAGCTGAGGATATGGTTGCCAATGTATCAATATAGTTATGTCAACAGTCAAAAAACCCCAAACCCTCAAATCTGAATAGGCACAGCCCAGAAAAAGATCACTTTAGGATAAATTTAAACGATAAATCTTTCATCTTCAAGGTCAGGTGTCCTTTTCAAAATACATGTTTTTAAGATTGTAGTTTAGAGAAAACAGGCAGAGCTGAATTAATAATTAATTGCAGCTGCTGTTCCCTGTGCAAGTGCTACTCTGAACCATGCATTCTCCCTGCTTTTGCACTATCTCTGGCATTCACCTGCTGCCCTGATGGGCAACCTACGCTTGCTAAACCAGCAGAAAACTAACCAAAGAAAGGGGGAAAAGTTGCTAAACCACAAACAAATCAAAGTGAATAGCCTTCTCCTATTATTCAATAATAAGCTGAATAGTGTCACTACAGGGTGAGATGAGCAGGAGGAAGAGGATGCCTGGACTGGGTAGAAGGGTGAGGTGTGAAGAGCATGCTCTACCCCCTGCAGCAGCACGCCTGCAGATCCCTTTGGGACACCCTGCCACAGTGACGGTCAACAGAGCTGGAGAAAGGGCACTGATGACACCAACAGAGAAAACATCCCAGAGAGAAGATAATGTGTTAAAGCTACTGAAGGTTTTGCTGCTGTTGAAAGAGGTTCTTGCTTATTTCACAAGGACCACGGTCGTCACCTGGTTATCAGTCCTTGCTGTAAAAGAGCACCGCTGCACCTCACGACCTGTGGCTGCTCTCACAGCCGAGTCTCCAACCCATATTGTCTTCTTCCAGTCTTTACCAGTCCAGGCTCAAGAGTTTACTCTCACAAAACATCACTGACCACTGTCCTTCTCCAAACAGTGTTATTCTGGGAAGCAATGGCAAGTGTGATAATCTGGCACCAACCACCCGATACTTGTATCTTAGTCTTAGTTAACCTATCTGCCTTCAGTTATGGTAGCAGAGAGGACGTGACAATTACAGTAAGAATGAGTAACTCTTAATATTTTGAGAAATGTGATCAGGAGTCTGTAAACAACTGGATAAAAATGGAGAGAAACTTCACTCACTGTCTTTGTGTATCACCAAGAAAAAGCACACGTCATTTTCAAGAACAAAACACTAGAAAAAGTTAGAGCTACTGAGCCTGCTGGGCACTGCAGACCTACTTCATCAGTGACTTCTGCATATCTAAGAAAAGACTGTTAGAGAAGTACTACAGAGTATGAGGAATTTGTCATAATGGTTGTCCATGACTTGGAACTTGACACTATTATAATATTAGTACCTTCCTTGAGAGACTAATGCAGTTCATTAAAAAGAAAATCTAATTCTGACAATGAAAATTCTCTATATCCTAAACTTTAAAACAAAAGCAGTTTGCATATTTAATTTGCTCAGAAGTTTTCAAATACAATACAAACTAGAAATACAACAGTTGTACTATTTATTTTTTCTCTTAGATACTTAAGCCTCATTTTTTTCATTAAAAGAATTTTAAAAATAAAGGAATTAAGAAAAATAATCTCACTACATTAAAATGAAGTTCTAAATTAAAATAAAGCTTCACTATATCAAAATAGTCAACATGGAATAAATAAAACATAGGTTGCCCATCAAAAGAAAAAAAAACAGTATGAAAGACAGTGTAAAAGTGTTAGTGATGTTTACTTGCAGCACGAGCAAAGTGATTATTGCATTTCTTACAACACTATATGAATATTTCACACATCAGGAAAAGAAAAATCATTAAANAGATCTCGATGCAGTAGCCCAGGTGGGGTCTTCTGAGAGCAGAGTACACAGGGAGAGTCACCTTCCTCACCCTGCTGCCCATGCTGCTTTTGATGCAGCTGAGGATATGGTTGCCAATGTATCAATATAGTTATGTCAACAGTCAAAAAACCCCAAACCCTCAAATCTGAATAGGCACAGCCCAGAAAAAGATCACTTTAGGATAAATTTAAACGATAAATCTTTCATCTTCAAGGTCAGGTGTCCTTTTCAAAATACATGTTTTTAAGATTGTAGTTTAGAGAAAACAGGCAGAGCTGAATTAATAATTAATTGCAGCTGCTGTTCCCTGTGCAAGTGCTACTCTGAACCATGCATTCTCCCTGCTTTTGCACTATCTCTGGCATTCACCTGCTGCCCTGATGGGCAACCTACGCTTGCTAAACCAGCAGAAAACTAACCAAAGAAAGGGGGAAAAGTTGCTAAACCACAAACAAATCAAAGTGAATAGCCTTCTCCTATTATTCAATAATAAGCTGAATAGTGTCACTACAGGGTGAGATGAGCAGGAGGAAGAGGATGCCTGGACTGGGTAGAAGGGTGAGGTGTGAAGAGCATGCTCTACCCCCTGCAGCAGCACGCCTGCAGATCCCTTTGGGACACCCTGCCACAGTGACGGTCAACAGAGCTGGAGAAAGGGCACTGATGACACCAACAGAGAAAACATCCCAGAGAGAAGATAATGTGTTAAAGCTACTGAAGGTTTTGCTGCTGTTGAAAGAGGTTCTTGCTTATTTCACAAGGACCACGGTCGTCACCTGGTTATCAGTCCTTGCTGTAAAAGAGCACCGCTGCACCTCACGACCTGTGGCTGCTCTCACAGCCGAGTCTCCAACCCATATTGTCTTCTTCCAGTCTTTACCAGTCCAGGCTCAAGAGTTTACTCTCACAAAACATCACTGACCACTGTCCTTCTCCAAACAGTGTTATTCTGGGAAGCAATGGCAAGTGTGATAATCTGGCACCAACCACCCGATACTTGTATCTTAGTCTTAGTTAACCTATCTGCCTTCAGTTATGGTAGCAGAGAGGACGTGACAATTACAGTAAGAATGAGTAACTCTTAATATTTTGAGAAATGTGATCAGGAGTCTGTAAACAACTGGATAAAAATGGAGAGAAACTTCACTCACTGTCTTTGTGTATCACCAAGAAAAAGCACACGTCATTTTCAAGAACAAAACACTAGAAAAAGTTAGAGCTACTGAGCCTGCTGGGCACTGCAGACCTACTTCATCAGTGACTTCTGCATATCTAAGAAAAGACTGTTAGAGAAGTACTACAGAGTATGAGGAATTTGTCATAATGGTTGTCCATGACTTGGAACTTGACACTATTATAATATTAGTACCTTCCTTGAGAGACTAATGCAGTTCATTAAAAAGAAAATCTAATTCTGACAATGAAAATTCTCTATATCCTAAACTTTAAAACAAAAGCAGTTTGCATATTTAATTTGCTCAGAAGTTTTCAAATACAATACAAACTAGAAATACAACAGTTGTACTATTTATTTTTTCTCTTAGATACTTAAGCCTCATTTTTTTCATTAAAAGAATTTTAAAAATAAAGGAATTAAGAAAAATAATCTCACTACATTAAAATGAAGTTCTAAATTAAAATAAAGCTTCACTATATCAAAATAGTCAACATGGAATAAATAAAACATAGGTTGCCCATCAAAAGAAAAAAAAACAGTATGAAAGACAGTGTAAAAGTGTTAGTGATGTTTACTTGCAGCACGAGCAAAGTGATTATTGCATTTCTTACAACACTATATGAATATTTCACACATCAGGAAAAGAAAAATCATTAAAGCAAGAGACATGTGGAAGCCTTTCAACAATGTAAGAATAGATGGATTACAATCAATGTTAAAAAAGCAAACTGCTACAAGATGAGACCTTTTCTGTAAATGGCTAATCCACACTAATAAAACCACTACTAAACATCACTGCAGGTAACAATTTACTTTAGATTAATATCAACTAAGCCAAAAATATATTTTAATGTAACAGCATGGATTACATTTTAAAACTGTTTAGTCATTTTAGCCGTCAGCACAACCCAATGTTTCTAGGAATGCAAGTCATTTTTATTAGGCAGCCAGCTGCAGACATTGCTGGAAATACATAAAGTTCCAGAAAAACTGGGAAAATTACCATTCATATGCTTTCAAAAGCTTCCCGAACACATGAATGGAAGCTGTGTTTGAATGGCAAAAGTCAAACAATTTGGAAACTAGATTAAAGGAAATAAGTAGTGATTTATTTGCAGCGTATCTTTTCATCCCACATAAAAACGCTTGTGCTTAGTGACAAAGATCTGGTCCATACTTCCAAGAAGGTACTACTGCAATGATGTATTACGAAATAATCTTAAAAAAAATGAACTAGGAGCAAGTGGTTTGAGAATGACTTAGCTGCACACAGCCCCAGGGAAGGCAGGGATGACTAACGGGGAGAGGCCTGCGCGGCCAGCGCAGCCCCCAGCGCGGGGGAGGCGTCGCTCACCAGGGACCGCCAAACGCTCTCCCATCGCAGGGAGGAAACAGGGCACCGAACAGGGAGAGTGGCTCAGCCTTCCCTCCGTAGTATTTTATTAATATAATTAAAATAAACTGCTAAATGTCAGTGTAATCTCATAAAATCCCCCTTTCCTTTCTTTATGTAAATACTGAATGGGTTTCTTACACATAGATGTTTATGCCGTACTCACCTACAGAAAGTCAAGCCCAGGTCTCCATGTCCATTTCACATGATAATATGTGCAAAGCCCACACAATAAAATCTTAAATTTTGTAATAATAATGATTCTCAAACTTTCATCAATCTTCCTTTTTACATGAAAATCAAACATTTTAAGCCACACTACAGCTTCCTATAGTTACCGTAGCTGTCATTTTTCAATTTAAGCAAGTTATTAATTATTGAAGCTTTAACCAGTAAGACTTTTCATGCATATTTCTAGATGATGTAAAGAAACTTCTTGTTCTTAGTCAAAAAAGCAGAATTTAAATTATTTTAAACAGGTATACTTTTCTAATAGCAATAAAAATAGACAACGTTTCAAAATTTCCAAGAATATCTTCAGGTGACCTGAATGAGACACTTAATACATCCAACTACAGTTTCTAATTGCATAAAAAGTAGAATTAGCTAATCTTACATTGGCCACACTTTATCCTCTCAAATTTTAGAAAAGTTACATGGAGGTTCTTGGCAGAAACTTTGCAGTCTTGGAATCCCCAAGCCATTTCTCCCAAATAAGATCAGTACACATCCTGCTGACCAAGGGGATCTCCAAGAAGTCAGCTATACCTGCACAACGTAACATGGTTCTGCTTCCACTTGGAGGGTTCAATTATTCAAGAACAAACTGACACTCCCAAAACTAACCATTAAATGGAATATTTAAGAAAACAATTGGGATTGATCTGTGTGGTTCAGCTGAAGCTGAACTTTAAAGTGAAACATACCAGAAAAATGGGAAAGGCAAAGCGTAACAAGTAAAACCAGCTTAGGTCAACAATGATGCTGTTTCATCCAGTGCAAATATCTTACGTGAATTGCACTAAAAAAAGAATCCTACTTGAAAGGGAAAGAAAGAAAAAAAAAAAAAGAAAGAAAAAAAAGAAGGGTCAGGCAGGGTGAAATAGAGCCTTTAAAAGTCCGGAACCATTTGCAACACAAATGCTAAGAAGCAAGCAGCTTCCTCTTTGAATGAAGCAAGGGTCTGACCCCTTCCTGTGTCACAACTCCCTGCACTTACTTAAAATGTTTTCTACTGGCAGTAAAACAAACATCAACTCTATCAGCTTTACAGACATGTATGTATCAAAAACCACACCATATTGTATTACATCCAGTTCTAGAAGAGATAGAAGATATATCTGAATGAGCATCTTCAAATCTCCGTTACCTGAACTGCTCCATAACATTACTTGTGATGAAATAGCTCATAACTTAGACTTCATAAATAAACATTAACTTCAGTTTTTTAAGCAGATCCTGTAATAACCTAAGAACACATAATGCTACAAAATTTACAAGAAAAACGCAAGAAGATCATGGAGAAAATGGTACCTTAGTATCTCATACAACTCAAAAGTACACCTTATAATGCTGAGTTAAACTACACTTTATGCATCAATTTCCTTCATAGACATAAAATATCCAGGTTAGATCTGCAGCTAGCTGACTCTTACACAGACATGCACAAGTTTCAGATGATTGTGTTAATTGAAGCTATGAAGGTAGTAATACTTTCTCAAAAAATGAAAGTAGCAGTGGACCCCTCAAAATGCTGTCTGGATAGATCTGAGTGGAGCATAGTTTATAATTTGCCAGAGCTAAAGAAGGAAAGGCTGTGAAGTGGAGGAATGATGTGCTGCCACAACAGAGGAGACAGCTCTGTTACATCATACACACGTAAAAACACCACCTGTTTTACCTGTTTAACAGTTGATATTATGCAACTCTGACTGCAGAGAGTCAGCTGGCATTCGTATATTCTTTTCCCATTAATCAGAATTTTCTGAGAGGTAATTCTTTCTTTACGTGTTAAAGAAAATAATTACATTGTCTTTTCTTTTTTGTGTTATATGTATGTTTTGTGGAAGAAAAAAATGGTCAGTCTAATCCTACAATAAACATCAAAGTTTAAAACAACAAAAACAAGACATTAGGCAATTCTACTAAAATAACATTAAACTAAGTTCAAAAACTGAAAATATTTCTGTTTTATAAAATGCAACTATGGAGCAAAATGTCAATGAATAGTAGTTAAAGCCTCGCATTAAACTAGCTGGATTTAAGTCTTCACTGGAATGAATTTATTTCTATAGTTCTTTTTCAAATGTGGTACGTGAAGCTCTACGTATCATTTATTTGAACTTTGTTTCATCTCAGTGATACTATCTTGCTAGAATTGTCACTTCTAAACCTGTGAGTTAAAATACAAAATTAAACACGAGTTATCTTCTTAGGGAGTGCTTCTGGTACAAATGCTGACAACAACTTTATAATTCCTTCATATAACTGCATCACATGATAAGCAACTGGAAATAAAACTGTCCTAGCACAGGGGATACTGAGTAACTTGGATCCCTCTGCAGATAAAAGTAAAGCAGAAGAGGCTGAAGTCAGCTTTGCCAGGTTTCACTGACACAGATCTGAACATGCAAAGAAGAAAGACAATTCATTCCTTCCTGCCTGCATTTCCAAAATCTGCCTTTGTAATTTGACTTTTCATCACACAGAGTGCGAACAGGCCACTCACAAGTTCAAGATGACTGGGCATCCTCAAATTAGGGCAGAAGCAACAATTCAGCTTTGTTCCCTCATGCCTCCCTCCAGCTATTCGCTCTGAGTGCTAAGAGAATCACCATGGGAAGGCAGGAAAGCACGTGGATAAATACTGGCACGAAGTGTTGAAGAGGAACAACCTCAGAGCATGCATAGGCAAGTGGCTTCACTTGACCCACGCTAACCATAAGGTAAAATCTTTTCAACTGTCTGTTTGTAAGAACTCCTAAATTGGAGGATGGCTGAATAAGTATCATAGTGATCTCAAAACTACTTATGTCTGTGAGACATGGTAGTCCAGCCCATGTGGTTTCATTTCTCTAATTTATGAGAATAAACTAGAGCGAAAGCTGTGAATGTAACATGGACAGGATATGCAAATATCCTGATCTGCTTCTCTTCCCAGTTCCCACAAAAAGCACCTGAACCCTGCTCAGTGCGTTCCTTGCTGCAGGATTGCCACTGACCTTTCATTCTTGTCCCTTTTCAAATGCAAAGACAGGCTAATTTTGAGCTAATTTATTTCCAGTCTGCCAGATAATGCTTATGGAGCAGTAGGGATCTGGGACATGGAAGAGAAGAAAGGCCAAAATACTCCAGCTCGTCCCAGTCTGTCTAACAAACACGAGTTGAAGTTTTCATGACTCCCAGGGTTCCAAGCTAGAACATGTGAACTCTGGTACTGGGATTGTGGGTAACGACCTCATGCATCTCCCTCTGCTGCTTTTGGAGACAATATAAAGGGTATTTCATTTTTAGCTGTGGTTTGTTTTTTACCCACCTCCCCACCCCTTCCACCTCTGCAAGAAAAAGACTCTGACATCAACAGGGCAAATATTACAGGGCAAATACTACTGAACTATTATGATGCCATATGTTAGGGAATATTTAACTCAGTGGATGTACAGCCCATAGCTCTCTGCTGGACCCACTGGACATGAACGATGTCACGGCATCACAAGGGAACACTCAGCCTTTGCCAGCCAACTCACTGCTGGTAGCTGCTGCCCGAGCACTCCAACTGTCCTCAAAATTACTTTATATTCACAACACATCAGTAGTTATCACTGGACCAGCAAACACAGCAGCTGATATATGGCTTTTTCCCCTCAAATATCAATATATGATTCTCCGACAATTCTGTAACTGCCTTTATTTCTACCTTACCATCAGCTACTTTGGCTTGGTTCAGGGAGTGGATTTGAATCTAAAATTCTGACAGAATAGTAAGTATTTCTAAATATTTTTTTTTTATTAGAAAGCCATTTAGTGCTAGGTCTTTAAACAAGACAAAGTTGGTGACTACTTCCCTGATTAAAGCACTCACCTTTCTGTAATCTGTCTGAACCTAAGTCTTCCCCTCTTCATAAAAGGACTCTGACAAGGATAAAGCCTTGTGAAGGGTATTACTGACTTGTTCTCTCTCCATCCTGCTGAAATTAATTCAGCCTTTTATAAACACATTTCCTGAACCACACATTGGATGCCAAGTATCTTACTTGTCAAAGTTAGGGAAAAATTCGCCCTCTTACTCTGTTCAACAGCTGTTATTTTATGCAAAATAAATCACCAAAAAGAAAGAAGGAATCAGTGTGGACTGGAACTTGTGTTTTGCAGTAGTAGAAGCTCTCAGTCTGCAGGTAATTCTGTTCTTCTCAATCCTTTGCATTCCTTTTCCATATAAAACATGCAACTGCAGAAGCAGGCAAAGCCTCGCAAGCAGAATGGTTCCATCACACCCTGGCAAATGAGATACCCCAATTCTCATTAGCATTTCTTTACAGAAAGGAGAAAAAACACCTATCAACACCAGGTAGCCTGCTTAAGGTGCACTTGATTCAACTCCCCTCCGATTTGGGAAGAAAAGTGTAAAGACAATGTCCCACATTGCACATTAACTGTTCTAATCACCACACCAGTGGCTACAGTAAGAGAAAGAATTTTGCAGACTTAGAGTTTAATTTCCTCTGGGTTTTTTTTTTTTCCAGTCTCTTAAAAGAGATTTTACCTCAGGCCAAGTGCAACACTTCACCTCCATAGGCATGGAAATTATTTTGGTAAGAAAATGAGAGAAAAATCAGTTACACTTAAGCCATTTTTTTAATGTGAAAAACCTCTGTGTTTTATTCTTCAGCAAGCTATAGGAAAAAAAATCCTATTCTTTTACCAACTGCATCTACCCAGGAAGTGGCAATAAACCTCTCCCTAGTAGTTATTTCAGAATTAAGGCTACAACTGCATTTGGGGTGCAATGGACAGGTCTGGCAATATATGTGAATACCTACAGAAATGGATACACAAACATAGAAACTTATGCACAAATAAAACTTTGCTTTGTTTATAGTCATGACAAAATTATCTTTATGGTCCAGATGCCCCAAAGGACTTGGAAAACCCATCTCCAACTGAACTAGTGGCTTGAACAAGGGAAATCCAACTGACACAGTCTACTTAAACATCCAAGTATACACATTTCTTAAAGTAAAGATACCTGCTGTTGAGACAGAAGGGAAGGTTGCAACCCTCATCCAAAGGCTATAGAACTACTGAGAGGCCAAGGAAAAGAAGGCAAAAATAGTCCTCAAAGAAAGAATTTAGCAATGGCATGCAGCAAGAGCCTGTATTAGTCCCTGAACTATCCAACATATCCAGAAATGATTGAAAAAGGTGGTGGTTAGTGAGAGAACAAGATTTTTGGTATATAATTATTCAGAATACTAAAGATGAAAATCAAAACATTGCAAAAAGACCTAATACTGACCAGGGTAATAAAATAGTAAATGAAAATCAATGTAGAGAATTGTAAAGTGACAGACATGGAAGAAGAAAATTATCTTCACTTTATAGATAAAATGATGGTCTTTCAATTATTATTACACAGTAACGAAACACTGGTCTTGTAACAATTCTATGAAATTATCATTTCAATGATCTGTGGTGGTCACAAAGGCAAACCAAATGTTAGGCAAGGAATACAGCACATCATGCCACTGCTTCCCTCCCTTCAAAATGGTTTAGAAGAGTTGGGCAAGATCTAAAAACATATAGGAAAGACATTGGTAGTTTCCACAAGTGACAATTAGACCAATTTAGACCTGTCAAACTGGATGAGTGATGACAGAGGAGGGTTATGGTGTACATTTATTATGAACATGGACAGGAAATGATAGTTTGTTGCTGGTTCAAAAACAAACCAAAAAACGAGGTATTTCTTCACACAGTGTACAGCCAAGTTTTAACATTTTAAGAATCCTTTCCAAGGGACCCCATAGCTCTTAAGTTTCCATTAAGTTCAAAAAACCCACTGTATCAAGAGAATTGCTTAGCAGCACAGTGACAAATACCAGATTTTTCTTTTCGAGGTTTCCTTTTCTGCTGCCCCGTTCCTACACTCATCTAACTAAATGTGCAGCTCTGCACTGGGCTCTTCCTGACAGCCTCATCTGTCTGGTCCTGACTGCCTTTCCTGCCCATGTAGAAATGCTGCACCTTTTACTGCTCATTTCAGCATTCTTGCTACATACATCTGGTATTAGACAGTGACATAAAGATTTATTTAAACTGCAAACTAATCCTTTGTTGTCCTAGCCAGATTTAAAAGCATTACTTCCACTCATATCTTACAGTTTTCATCTATCTTGAATCACAGAATGAGAAACACTTGTCTTCAGCCTCATTAGGACATGCACAGTACTTCCATCCACACGATTAAGAAAGCTTAAAGAACACACAAGGATGCACTGGCCTCCACAGTTCCTGCAGTCCTGTCACCATGACACACAAACTAAATCCATCTGAAACACCTATAATCAATGCAGACATTTACAATATTGTTGGCCAATTACTGGTCCAAGTTTCAGCTTGCACAGATGTATTCCTGCGTCAGTATTTTAAGGTAGAAGTGGCACTGAAAAGAGATTCTTCCTGTCAATCCTAACCAACTGAATTAAAAAGTGAAATAGATTGTCAATCACTAATCTCAAACGTAAAATCTGAAACTACATTTAATTTTTAAAATATTTAAAAATCAAAATTCTCTAGTTACCCAATTAGTAAAGCACAACATTGATTACATACTCATGAAAAGAATACCTTATGAGACAGAGGGAATAAATTGAAAGCAAGTGTATCAAATAATGATACATTAATGCTTGCCTTAAACACATTTCTCACATGTTATGCTTGATATTTTATGTAAGTATGCTATTAGTTATACTTCACTAGTTGCAGAGCAGATGCTAGGCATGATAAAAGAGTATTTCACAGAAACAAGAAGTCTGCCCAAAAAAGCGGGTGGAAAAATATGTCATTTCCCAGAACACTATCAAAGAAAATGTTCCTAATTAACAGCATCACTAATCTCACAAACATAAATAGTTAACGAGGCAACTTTTCTAAATTTTATTTAGGCATCTTAACAATAGGTAGGTTTTGGTGTATGAAGCTAAATCAAGTATTTGAAAAATTAATCATAATGAAAATATGCACTCAATAAGGTGAACCAGTAGTCCATCATTATTTGTATAACATTTTAAACAGTTCTTTCACTGAATCATGAATAATATGATTTTTTAATCTATCTAAATGAATGCAAAAAAATTTATTTTGAAAACAGAAGGCTACAGTGTGTCTAACCTACCTGTAATAATAAAATACATTTTAGAACAAGGCCTAGTTCAATATTTCACATTTTAATGTGACAATGATTACATTAATATCACCAGTTAAAGATAATAGCAATAAGCCATTAAGATAATTATATGAATCACTACAAGGCTATGAAATGGGAAACACAAGGAGCTTCAGATATATTTGAAATGATGAGAACTTTAAGTAGAGTATTGTATGCCCACAAATAAAATATTTTGAATAGATTTGGCACTAGTCAGGTACCAAGAGGTTCTGTACTATTATTACAATGAAATAAACAGAACTCATTAGATTTTAAACATGGGGCTGTGACAAACATGTCTGCATATTAGATTAAAAAAACCCCATTAAAATAAACAAGAAGAAATATTTTAAAAAATAAAACAGGTATACAAAGTCTAGGATAAATATTACTACTGAAAACTGTGGGAAAAGTAATTTGCAAGCCTTGTCCTAGTGAGTTTCTCACAGGTGAGATTTCCCTCTACTAAAAATAAAGGATTTTTAAAACACCAAATAAAAAAAATATTTCTTCATGAAAGGCATTTAATGTAACTACTTCCAGCTTGGAAAAAAACCCAACAAATCAGTTCCTGAAATACAGCCCAATGTTTAATTTAATTGCTCTCCACTACACATCTACGAACAGGGACATAAGACTATCCTGCCACCTGCCTGCATGCCCATGGAGTTCTGTACTCCCCACTGCACCCCGAGCGAGGGGCCTGCAGATGTTGGAAAAGGCACCCCAAGCACTGCTGGAAAGGAGCACTTCAGCCTCCCAGCAGCAGAACTCGCAGAACCTCACAAACTGCCCTGCGATTTCTTTGCCCTCACGGTGTGCAGAACGAGGCAGCTGGGAGGGCACAGCTGTACCCTGGCCCATCCCACCTCCTCCCAGGCACTTCTCCAGCTCTGCAGGGAGCCCTCAAACGCCCAGGACGAGCTGCAAATCCAGCCCCACCTGCCACCTCACCTGCAGGCTCAGCAACCACAGCTCACGGCACAGGAAATGTTCAGCTGCCAGAGAAGAGGCTGCCCCAGAAAAGGGCTACTCCTTATGCAAGGAAAACCCAATAGTTAATAAGACAAGAATCAAATTCATCAGCCAGCTTACAGAAAAATTTTAATACAAGGACAGTAAGAAATTCCTAGACTTGTGATATGCTTTGAAATAAAATGCTAAATAATAACAGACTAGAAACTGCTACATTCAGAAAATTAGGTAAATGCAGAATATTTAGACAACTACTAAAAGTCATGGTGAGTGGGGAGGGCTATATGCAGACATGACTTCTGCAGACTGGAAATGGAACTTACACTATTTGGTAGTGGCTAATTCAAATGTTAAGTACCTTCTGTAACACACGCGAGGTGAGACACTATTACAAAAAAACCTACACCCTCCAACAAAAAACTCCACCACATCTTCTTTGTCAAATCACATGCAAGAAGTACAAAGAGATAACAGAGAGACAAGACTTGCTCTTAACACTCCTGTATTTTTGAATGCAGTGAAGAAGCAATGACTTCTTATTTGGGTCTTTTGCAAATTCAGGTTCCACTTCAAATTTTCTCACTTTAGAGTACACCACAATCTGATGTAAGAAGGAATTTGATCTTGCTTATCTTCTACTCACCAAAACACTTCCAAACAGTGACTTGAAAAAGCTCTTAATTCTGTTTTGGGCTTTGTCTGGGAATAGGACCATAAAGTCTTTTAAAAATTGTTTTAGAAAACATTCCTTCTCTAAGATGGAAAGCACCCACCTTACTCAGTAAGACACACTATGGAAGACTTCAAGCCAAATACTCCAAATTTTAATTTTGTCAGGTTTTTACAGATTATGACAGAGAATTTTCACTACAGTTCTTTCCTCTCTCCCACTATCACAACCCCCATCCCTCCACCAATGAAGCAGCTGAAAGACTGATGCAGTAAACACAGCCCTGTAAATTATAGTATGTAGGAGATTAAACTTAAGCCTAATGCTACAGTCAACCTTCAACAGCTGAGTTCTATTAATGGACACTCCTTAAAAGAAATCCTTATTGGTTACTATTTAAAACTACAACTCTATTAAAATCTTGACTGAAAGAAATTACATGTGATACATATCGCCCATCACTGCCATGACAACACCACCCAGTTCAAGTTTGTACTGCATCTTTTACCACAATTTATCTGAAGTAAAAAAATACAGAAGGGTTCACTAATCAAGTACTATCAATGAATATACGATGTGAAAGAGATAAGTTAATTTATAATGATAGGGATTATGTGTAAACTAGAATAATAAGACTTCCAGTGCACTGAAAAGCCCAGTTATTCTTTCAATTGCCTTCCTATGTGGATTTATTTAAGATCAGCATTGTAAAATTACAGCACAGTCAAGGCACTGTAAAGAACTTAATAGGAAACATCAAGGGAAAAGACAATTAATTGATGTTTCACTTCCAGACTTCAATTTCATGCACAGGACCAGAAACAGGGGGAGGGTGTGCAGGTTACTATGCTGAATAGCAACTGCATACATGTGTGGCATTCTGTTCACTGCTGAATGTATTCTCATGCTGAATACTTACTGCTCTCCAATGCAAAATCCTTTGAAATTCAATGCTCTGAAGAATTCCTGTTTTCTCATTCAAAGAATCTTTTGAATGAAGAAATTTTCAATTATTGACACATCAACCTAAGGTCAAGTTGTCTGTGGGAAGTTGTCAGCTTCCTACTTACACTACTTGTTGACCTTGTAACTCTTCATGTATCATATCTGAACTTCCCTGTTTTATGCTCTATCACTGATGATGAATTAGTAACAAGAAAGAAAACAATTTAAGCAACAGGATGATAGCAAAAAATACCAAAAAAAGCCAATCCTATCCAATATTGTGCTACTTGCTTCTAAGGAAGCAGGTCAGCAGGTCTGAACACAGCTCCACTTTTAATTCACATGCTAGACTAAGCAAAGAAAGCACAACAAACTCCTTCGAGCCTCAAGCAGGTCTCAGCAACCTGCAAGGTGAAGACACATTGCATTGCTGTTGTTCTGAACATCAGATGCACATTTTTCAGTCCCATCACAGTCTGTCCCTTTGATCTTGGTGTTACTCTCTACATTCAGGTTTGCTTTATCTGATACATCTCTGCTGCAAAAAAGCCTGTGCTGTCTTGCTTTAGCCTGGGTTATGGAGGGCCTGTTTTCCTCTCTTAGCAGGTGGAAGGTGAGAGAATAGCTCCTGGGTGCTAAGGTTACTAAATCCAAATCTCTTGCTTCCTGGACAAGTACAGAGAAGACAGGATTTTGTTGCCATTGTTTTTCTTGAATGAACATAGTCTTGTCAATCTATCTTTCAGTGAAAATATAAAAATGCCCAGGACTGTGTGCAGTCCTGAATGAGCACAGTAGCCAATACAGAGGTGACCAACACTCTCACACATACAAGCAGCTATGAAGGATTTTTCTTTACTGTATCATTTGAATCAGGTATTGAAATGTCAGCTGATTGCCTTTCATGCAGCTAAGTGCTTTCCTGCATCTGGCCAGACTCTATCAGCAGTTAGCATACAAACAAAGTAAGATTTTGTAACAGAATAAACAAAGGCAGAATTTGCATTTTTGTACCTATTCAGCGTCTCAAGAACTGCTGACTATCTAAAATTATGTCACTCCAAGAATATGTAAGGAAAAAGATGAATTCAAAGGTGTGCTGGTTTCGTTTTGCCTCTTACAGGGCAATAGTTGCTCAGCCTGGATGCTCCACAGAGGAATGTACTATTCACCTACTCCAGGAGTGGTGCAGAAGGTGGCTGGTGACCCCAGTTCCACAGGGTCTGCCATTGTGCTGGGCTTGGAAATCTTACAAGGACGTGGACATGACAGACCCACAGGTACCATTGCAGGAACTACAGCTGAGATTTTCGTCACTGCCAGAAGACAGGTTTATGCTGCTGGCTGTACTTTTGTCTTGAGAACAAGATTGCTGAGAGAAAGACTGTAAAGCTACTGAATTTTTTTTTTTTTTTTTTGAAACAAGGGGTTTCTGATTTAGAGCAATGGAAATTAGAGTGTCAGACAAAATCAGAGTATCCTAGGCAGTCACATAAATAAAAATGTACATATAAGGTACATAAAACATTCAATTCCATCTTCCATCTGTCCCCATCCCTAGCAAAGGAAAAACTTGGAATCTTGTCAATCTAGCTGCTACTGTTTCCATTTTGAAAGAAAAGCTGTAGGGACAAGACCAATTTTTATTATTTTAATTCTTTTATGCAGTGAAACCTAAACATGTGACAAGTAGAAAGTTATTTAATCAATAATGATATCATAGAACAAGTTTTGACAAGGCTATGAAAAAAGAAAATCGCAGTAATGGAAGGAGAATCACTCAAAATGTCATTGCCCTTTAGGGGCACAAAAGTGCCTCTGATAAAAGGTCAAATGCAGGGTATAAAATATTAACAATTACAAACCCCCAAACAGTTGTATTTAATAAAAAACAAGGTACTGAATAATTGAAAATATAAAACCAGAATAATCTGTCAAATGTGACACTGACACCTGTATCAAAATCCCTGTGCAAGAAAGGTGCTAACTAGTAATGTTCAAGCTAGTGTTAAAAAAGCAAATCATTCTTATTCATACTGTAAGTT
The DNA here is from genome assembly GCA_013397915.1 of Daphoenositta chrysoptera. Classification (NCBI taxonomy): domain Eukaryota; kingdom Metazoa; phylum Chordata; class Aves; order Passeriformes; genus Daphoenositta; species Daphoenositta chrysoptera. The sequence goes on from VZRO01006733.1 coordinate 462,097, forward strand.
CAGCCTTCTTGTCTTTAATCATGGTTCATTAAATTGTAACACACAACTAGCACAATGGAAAATAGCTAGTCTGAGTAATTCAAAATATATAACCTCTCTGAGGAAAATAATTATGATACAGAAGGGAAAATAATTTATTTATATTTTTCAGTGCTCCATTACTTTCTAGTTTGTTTTTCTTTTAAATGACACTTCCACAGCCAAATAGAAGGAGAAAACGGAAACATCCTTTTGCAACTTTCATGAGGACATGAAGATACTAACCCAAAGATTTGTAACTCAGAAGTAATGAAAACCAGGTGTAATTTTTTTTCTTTTTTAAGAAATAAGAATTTCTACTTCTTAATTTGAAGCCTGTTACAAGAACCTTATAGACAGGCAGGACAGATATCAATGAGCCTCCAGTAAAGAAATTAGCACAAAATAGAGGTCTTTGTGGTCATTTCTCCTTGGTGAAGGAAAATTGGTTTTCTCTGTATGATACAACTTCATCAAAAGGGGATCTTAACCATCCAATTCATTAAGATACCATCCACAGCTTTGGAAACTGTTCCAGAGCATGTGTGGAAGTTTCTTTGATGGTTATACTGCTGCTGTTGTTTAACCAAGCTGCATTATTTAGCTTGGCTAATTCAACGCTTCTCTCCCCCCCCCCCCCAACTTTTTTTTTAACACTTTCCCATCATTAATTTGTTTCCTCACAATAGAAGTCAAGATGTCTTGACAAGCTCTCTAAATGTACACTGCTTCATCCTCACTGTGCCACAGCTACCTTTTATGAGAGGTTTTCCTTTTAACAGGGAAAGGCCAAAGTTAATGAGACTATTACTGTACAAAACATTAAAAAAAAAAAAACAGAACTGTATCTGATGCTCTTTAGTCTAGTAAAGGACAACGCAGTATAAGAATATGAAGCTTTAATCTTTCTGGGGCCAAAGAAAAATGGAAATGTCTACTGGGAAATGGCACAGGGTGCCATCTTCATGAGTATTTCACAATGACACAGAACTGGAGTTAACAGAAGTCACAGGGACAGAGTTAAGCATAGAGTGCCAGCCTAGAAGTCTCCTACACAAACAGCAAGAACATTATCATACTTCAGTATTGTACTATGGTACAATATTTTGATGTTCCAAGAAGTGATCTTCATGGAGGTTGGCATTTGAGAACAAATTAAAATTTTCTGAAAATCAAAACTACAATCCCTTACATGCCAAGTACACTTAGGAATGCTACAAGCTGCATATCCAGACTGACTTCTCATTTTAAACTACTTTGTGGAGGGCTAAATACAACTACATGTTTGTACATTTAAAAAAAAGTTAATCCAAGATACTCTACTACTACAAGAAGTTACTCAAAATAAATGGCTTCAGAAGCAAACGCCACTATTTCAACTCTATTGTTGATGACATTATGATATACTATTTTCTAAGTGTACAATAATACTGAACAACCTCAAGAAATTATTTGATTTACATGGTTTATCCAGCAGCCTATAACAGCAAGTCTCTTTCAGGTGGGTGTACATCATATATAAATGAATGGTTTAGTCCTTACAAATGGATATATTTATCCTGCAGATGCAAGGATGTGAAACTGCTCTTAAAAAGAGTTTAGTATTTCTCTGACTTAGGGGCTAGAACAGATCTGTCACCTTGCAACACCAAGCTTCATGTTGTGTTCACTACATATGCTCTCAAGCAAGGCAGTCCTCTAATGAGCCAGATCTCTTCTTTTACCTTCCTGCTTTCTAATGCCTAAGGTTCTATGATGCACTGCCTGCCATTAAAAATAGCTTGAACCACAACCAGATTTTTCTTTTTTTCTGCTTGATATTCCTGGAATCAAACCCTTAAAAGTTAAACAACATCTGCCTCTATAATCTTCAAACTTCCCAGAGCCATCAAAAAGGATGGCTGCCACATGTCTGAAACGAGAGGCAAATGAAGCTCTGGAGAAAGGCAGAGGCCAGCAAGGGCTCGAGAGAAGTGTTACAAAAACCTTTGCTAAACTAAAGCTTCCCAGTGCTGCTCCGAAGCCAAGACCTTCAAGTTCCAATGCAGGGAACCCAGAAACATAAAGCACGTGCCTGGCACAGACCTAAGCTCTTACTGAGAGGATATGGATCGGATCTTACCAGGGATATTAGCAACAAACCACACTTGGTGGGACATTCTGGGATGGATCTCCACAAGTCCTTGTCAGTAGCAATAAAGACTCCCCATGATACAACTTACAAGAGCCAAAAACCAGTAGTGCCTTCTAATGCTTTCTCATTCCATTGTCCATGTTACAACTTTGAAGCTGCAATTCAAGACCATAATTTTATGGTAAATATGATAGTCTAAAATACCTCAAAGTATACTGACAGACGTGCCCAACATCACTGAATTTACAAGCATTCTGCTGCATCCTCTAATTAAAGAAAGTCTGACCCACCAAAATGAACGTGTCTGAAGGTGATAAAACTCTAAATAGAACAGAAAATTAAATATTCCTGCTTCACAGAAGAGCTCTGTGCAGCCAGAATCAATGTCTCAAACGAGGCCTTGTCCAGACCTTCTCAGTGGACTACTGGAACCATAATAAATCCAGCAAAAAATAACTCAACCACAAGTAGTTAATGGTTGATGTGTTTTCTAATGGGAGATTTTTATAATTTTCTAACCAGACAATGCAACTACAGATCAATTAATAACATCTCTGTGTAGCTCTTCTTTAAATCTTACTAATTACTTATAAAAACAACTATAAATTAGTAGATTAATTTCACATATACAAGATGGTGTACTTTTAACAGATTAAATTTTTGAAAAGAAATTATTAGTTATTTTACAACAATTCTTGAGACCTTGAAGAAACCTTCTATCTTCTAAAACTTCTTTTATATGGTTTTAGTACACTGCCTTTACTGTTTCTTCTTTAAAACAAAATAATTTATATATCTAAAGCTCTTTCACAGGCCTTTCAGCAATATTGCAGTATACCTTTCCTGAAACAAGCCTGACTAGATTAAGTACAATCTTCAAGACCTTTGGTCAACTATTTTCAGTATTCTCTGGGGGTTTTTAACACAGTCTAGTTTTTTTGCAAGTCTTTATTGACCTTAGGCTCTTAAATCAAGCAATTCAGAACTTAACATTCAATCATCCAGTGTAAAAGGATTGCTATAATGAAGATGAAGTAAAGGGAATAGTAAAAATAATGGAACAATGGAGAAAAGAGAAAAACCGACAGTAACTCATGGGATCTCTGTAGTTCACATGCATTACACTAACACTGATGGCAACACACTGCTTACAAAGAGTTCCAAAATCCTTTCTAACCCGGAGTAATTTACCCTCATCTTGAAGTAACATCATTCTATATGCCTACTACATAAAAACAGGACCAACTTCCACAACGCTTGCCAAACCAGGTTCATGGCCAGTAAAGAGCACAGCCATGGTGTCCCTCAGGCTCTTCTGTCCTGAAGCACATTTTATTGATGCACAAGTTCAATGTTTAGGTACCCACTGTACCTACAACCACATGCAGAGAAGCTTTTCTGTTACTCACTGAAAGAATCATAAGACACCTGAAGCTGGGCAGAAATGAACCACGTAAGACTAAGGGCAAGAAACAAATTTTGAAAAAAAATAGCAGGATGGCTTGTTAACACTAAAATCAACACCTGCCCCCACCACTAAATTAATAAGCCCTTTTTACCCTAGAAAATACTTTCAGATCTTTTCTTATTCACTGTATAGAAAAGCTGTATTTCACTATTACCATTTTTTCACAATTATTTCAATCTAGGTCAAAGCTGGTGGCAAGTCTCAAAACTGCCTCCCAACATGAATGCAGTTGCTCCTGCTTGGTTGTTAGCAGTCTGTCCATACAAACACAAGCCAGTATTTTGGTAACATGTCTTTAAAGTAAATAAACTACTTTTCTGTCCATCCCACTTTCATTTCTCCATTACTGAGTTGCTTTGTTGTCAAAAAGACTAAAAGAGGTACAGGATTTGTGAAGTTTACTTGTATTTAGACAAGTAAAATCTTGCTGGGCTGTTCTTTTTCTTAATGTATTTAATAGATTCCATCCTCAGTAGCAGCAGCCTTTCATTATTATGCAATCGCCTTCAAATTATTTTGATTAAACTAAATTTTATTAAACCTCCTACAATGCTAGCTATTCCAGTCACTCTTTGTACACCTTAAAAAAAATAATAAAACAACAAAAAAATCACCACAGAAACAAATCACTGAACAAATAACAAATAAACCACTAGATAAGTAATAAATAAACCAGACCTTCGGATGCAGTTTCTCAGAAATAATTGAAATTAGTTTGTTAATCAATATCAAAAATTTCTAACTGGAGTAATTCTGCTTTCAAATAGTCAACACAAAGATCGTCATCTTGTCATATTAAATGAGAAATTAATATCCGCATGTTTCTGCTGTTTCTCAAGATTCTCTCAAAAAATGTTAATTTAAGAAATGTCTCTCAAAATCCCAATTTTGTAAAAAATTAAACCTTATGATAAATATAAAAATATACCCGATATATAGCTATGCATGAATCCCATCAGAAAACAATCCATAACATCCAACTTCTAGTTAATGTTGATCAGTATCATAGACCTCACTTTGCAGCTTTGATAAAAGACAATCTGGTGGTAGATCATAAAAGTTTTAGCCTAGCTAGTCCCTAACTAACAGGATTTATTTGTTATAACAGGTTAATTTATGATAACAAGTTCAACTAGAAAAACTCAGCTTCTAGAACAACTAATTTAACTTCCTCTACAGGAAATATGCTTATTTGAAGGCATTGCTGGTGTTTTCTGTGGAAGAAACAAAATAACCAGAAAAGTCTATTTGCAACGCCTCTGTTATGATTGTATGCAATGATTCTTAAGAGAGCCATATGCCAGTTTGGCACTGTAATTCAGGAAAGAAAACATTCACTTACCGCAGTGTGACTGGAAAACCTGTGGCTTGACTACCTGATTGCAGATATTGCACACTACAAGATAGAAATCATCATGAGCTGGATAATGGCCAAATAAGTGCATATCTGTGGGAAAGTTAAAAATATATACAAGAATTAGAAATTATGCTTTAAAAATATATTAATAAAAAAATTAAAAATACTGTAGGGCCATTATAGTTATATTAGTTTATACAAAGCAAATGTATACATTGCTCCATAAGAGCTTCTTACTATGTTAAAGAGATTTTTTTCCCTCTTTTGGGTTTCAAGGTCCTGTACTAATGCTGCAGTCTCATCCCTCAGTCTGAGTCAGAACACAGACTGCAACACCTTTTCTTAACACTCACTGCCAAGAAGTTGGAATAAGGATTTCTGTACTGGTCAGTACAGAATACTGTACAAAGGAATATACAAAGAAATATTTTTTAAAAAAATGCCTGCCTAAAGATCCTTATAGAAAACACATTGCATAGGTTATGCTCCATGTTGCAATATTCCAAGCTTGACTATAAGTTGCTTGAGAAAGGCTCCTGCTTCCAAGCTAGTTATAGTAACCAAGGTCAAGGATCCTACAGCTTAAAATACAGTCAGGATGCCATGCCAGATGAAATTTCTGATTCTGTGCAAATGCCCTTCCCTAGTTCCAACACCCTGCTGTTTGTCCCCAACAAATACTGTGGGAAGAGACAAAGTTGGTTAATGAGATATTTCTTGGTGATGGTATGAGGAATTGAATGAAATCCAATGACAGGTACAGTCAGATGATGACAGGCACTTGTCCCTCTCAGCTGAAACACATAGTGCAATACATGCATTCTTAAGCCATTACAGACAGAGTAAAATGGGCCTAAATTACTAACTGAAGCCCTCAGAACTCTAACATTACAAGTGAGGTAACCTGTTCTACTCTTTGTTGCTATAACTTAAGGACAAGCACACATACTCATCCACCACAGCTCAACTTAGAGGACAGAAACTCCAGTCACTTTTATGCATTTCAGTGGGATCATGTCACCATACCCAATGTTGTTAATGAATGTGTTGCTGCATTAGTAACTCCATGCCAAGTACTGGCCCCACAGATCACACTACTTCTCAGATTATAAAAAGAAATACGTTGTAAATTTCAGTGGTATTCAGAAGCATCTGAAATCTATTACAGAACTTGCAAATGCAGACTGAAATATTAATCTGGTGCCTTTTAAACAGGAGGAAAACTGAGAGGACAAACATGTACAACAGCAGCTGTGATTAATAAACATCAAAAAACTAAATCCTACTTCTCCAGTAAGTCACGTAATTCTAAAAAATAGCGATTTATTTCAAAAACGGACTCAAGCAGGTACCTCATTTTACTAGCTCTTTACCAAAGCAATTATTTTGGCCCCAGAACTACTTTCATAAGTAATTCTGCCCTGCCTCTGGCACTGTAGGTAACATCACTGCTTATGATGGCAGTGCTTGGCACAATGAAGGGTACAATGCCTTCAGTTCCCAAAAAGCCCAGAGGAACGGGACATTACTCTCACAGTAATACAGGCAGTACCACAAATAGATCCAAAGAGGCTCACTCCAGAATTCTTGGGCACAAACCAGCCCCACCAACCTGCAGGTATTTCATAGTATGATATGATGTGAATTGTTCCTTTATCCACTGAAAACCAAACCCCTCTCTTCCTGTTACTGCTTCTGTTACAAGGCTATGAAATCCAGCTGAAAGGTTAATCAGACATGACACCTTTGCAGGGCTGGTCTTGCACTAACCAAGCCTTTAAATGCAGTACAGCCAGATGAATGCAACCATCACATGCAGCCTAAATTTAAAAGAATGCCAGTGGTGAGGTATAAACTCCCTTGGTGTAATTAGTATTAGTATTGGTATTGGTGAAGCCAAAAGTGCAAAGTTATGTTAAATCAAATCTTCCTTACTGGTAAAACAAAAACAAAAACCGAAGCAGCCACCAAAGAAGGTCTTTTTATTTTATTTATTGTTTTAATATGGTAAGTCAGTGATCTCAAAAATTATTTTACATTGGCAATTCTTAGCTGGATAGTTTTGATCAGAACCTCCAGATTTCCAATAGCAGCACTATAAGTTCCATAGAAAGGAGTATTTCTTCTGGGTATGATTTGACACAAAGTCTCAGCTCAAAAACATGCATTTAATTACAGTTATGAAATACTTTAAAAATGGTTAAAACATCTCAAAATATTTTTTTTCTGTTGTTTGAAAGGTACAGTGACAATCTTCTTATGAAAACATACAGACTTTGCCCCTCACAAACACAAAAGTTACAACTGTTTTCCAGTTTAAATTCCTTAAGTTCATTTAACCTTCACAGGTCTGTATCCTAACCTTTAAAACACATCCAGCTCTCAGGCGTCTAAAGTTTGGCTGGGTCTGAGTCTGGATTTTTATGATTTCTGGCTGCAGGAAGTAACTTACAAAAACCACAAGGTATTAATACTGGTGAAAACCATTCAAGGACATAGGTGGGAAAAGGAATCAAGTTAGTTCACAGGATCACAAAACCATCCACCTTTTCACCAGGCACTGCCAAGGAGACAGAGCAGTGAAGGAAAGGTCCTGGTGGTACCTGTGAGCTCACTCCACTACCCTGGCAAACACTACTGCACCCAACAGGTAAATAGCACAATTTGAGGGGCTTTTTCATACTCCTTATGGGCTGATACACAAAGAAACTGCACATACATGTAGGAGAAGACACCAAAATGCTGCTATGAGACACACCAGCATCAAAAGGATGCACAGATGCAGAGTAAGTGACATTCTGAAGCAGCAGTTTGGAAGATTTTCATTTTGCAGATGCCTAGAAATAGCCCAGTGGAGTGAAAAGTGTCCATTGTAAAGTTAAGTCTTCTGTATGAACTGAAGTTATTAGCCCCCTTTCAAAAGCCCACTTAAAATAATACAAGAATCTCAAGGACACAAGACTGCAGGTTGGAAATAAGAATCACAGCACAGAAATATACTGTTATTATTGAATCAGAATAGATAAAACACTTGAATAAACACTATCTTTCAGACTTTCAAGATTCCTTAAAACTCCCACTATGGAGGAGTTTTTAAGAAAGGAAAATTCATCAAGTCTAAGCAGGTTCAACCACCTCTCTTAGTTTATTCATGTTAACAAGATTGGCACAAATCTGTTTTCATGATTAAACTCATGATTTTCAAGCACACAAATTATATATAAATTACTTTTCAGTTGAAATTGCACAAGATATTAATATTGTCTCACAAGTTCAAACTGGGGATACACTTTATTAGATGTTGTAGTGGTTTAGTTAGTCACTCCAAGACAGATGTAATAATATTAGAAATGAAATCCAGATCAGAGAATTTACAATTAATAAAGCAAGGAACATTTGAAATTTAAAAGAAAGTAGAAAATATAAACAGCTATATATCTTTTCATACAAGTTTTTCTGTTTTTAATAAGGACAGTTCAATGCTGCCATGTCCTACTCAAAGCAACCGAGACTGAAAGGTTATTTTGGACACTGGTATCATTCTTAGATCAGATTGCAGCTGTTTGACAACTTGGACCTTCTGTGTGCAACAAAAAAAGACAGTGTCTTCTCCAAACAAAAAACTGTCTTCTAAAGGCAATAATCACATCTCCCTGCCTGCTTAGTAAGAAGCAATGGTGATAGGCTTTTCAGAAAAGATTACTTTTGGGGAAGAAAACATGTCTCTAAAGCCAGCTTAGGAAAGACTTCTTCATGGAGAGAGGAAAGACCACTGAAAAAGACAGGCAATAATTATTGAATAAGATGAGTGACCATCAAACGGTACTGAAATAATTACCAAGGTACAAAAAGACCAAGGAGGGACAGAAAAGCAACTGCAGTGAGTATTTATTTCCTACCAGAAGCTGCCTAGCCCCTGAGAGTGAAAGGAAGTGACCCCATGTGTGTGTCACTGCACACTGGCACAGTCACTGCTCCCTGGGTGCCAACAGGGACACGAGTGGGTGAGGCAGAGGGGGCTGCCAGCCCTTCTGCACGGGAAAAGCACTCACAGCCCCACCACAGTCCCCTCATTTTACTGGAACACACCTCCAGCAGACTCAAAGCAGACTCTCCATGGCAAAAAGAAGTGGTGACTTATTTTTCAGTACCCACACATTGTTCAGAAGGGCCATCCATCCATACCTCTCTCCTTGCAGTTCTGAATCATGGTCATCCCCTCAAAATGACACTCAGCTGACACGGCCGTGCCCCTCGGTACCATTCAGTGACAAAAGCCCTCTTGAAAATGAGCTACTGAACTCACAGGATGCAAAGCAGCCCGGATCATGGGAAAGATATTCTATATAGGTGGAAATCTGAGACAGTGAATGCTGACTGGAAGTTTGAAATTACTTTCATAGATTAAAATCTTAAACAAAATATTACTTCGTGCATACTTTGCTATGGCACTTCAAAAATTAATACAACTTTTGCCTGTAGGTTTTATATTACTAACATTTGCAAATAAAGAGCTGAAGCCATATGACTTAGTTTTGTAAGACATCAATTTGGTGAAATGTGCACTAAAAACACAAATACCATAGAAACGATAGAAAACACTGCTTCTGCAAATTGTGGCACAAACATAGAAATGCAGGTGTCAGATACCACTTTTTATCTTCTCCAATAACACAGAGAAAGGAATTAATTTTAGTAACAATCAAAGGCAGATGAATTATATGAAGTTCCTTCTCTATTATTATATAATTCATAGTAATTTACATCCCACTATATAATAAAACACAAGCTAGAAATAATCTAAAACATTCTTCCACTGCAGAATTAAGGTTGTCAAACAGTAAGACCTCACAGTATTGCGTGGGAAATCAAGTTTTTAATGATGATCTTCTACTATAAATTATACACACTTTAAACATTCACTTATATATCTGTTGCTCCACTAAATATACCTACAAAGCCTGCTTTGAAAAGCATTAGTGATGTTTATGTGCCAAGAGAGAGAAGGGGAAGGAGATGGGTAAGAGAAAGACTATTCACATTGCACACTGATTTAAAATTAACAAAGAAAAGCTAAAAAAAAGAAAACAATGGCAAAAATGGCAATGGACAAAACCAAATACATATGGTTCTTCCAGCTCCTGGAGTTACACATTTTTAAACTCTATGTCTAGAATTGTGCCCAATGTTTCCCACTTTTTCCACAGAAGCGACAAATCTGTACATCATTCAAGAACTGGAGTAATGTACAAAATCTTTCAGTGCAGTAGATTACTTCTACATTTGAGATTACTTAAAAAACTAAGTAATTTGAATGGTGAATTGAAGCTTGAAACTGAAACAATAAAAAGACAATCTTCAGGGCATTATTCAGAAAGCAGTTAAACATGCTTGCATAGACAGGTTGGTCTTATCACAGAAATAAATGTCACACTCTTTCCATTTAACATGAGCCTATTCTCCCCCGAGTGCAGTTCTCCTTTCTTACACAAAAACCAGTAAGTCACTTCAGTAATTAGTTCGCCAGTATAAATTGCATTTTACCACTGAAAATGTCAGTCACAGTTGCAAATTAATCACAGAATGATTTAAGCTGAAAGAGATTGCTGGATGTCATTTACTCCAAGATCCTGCTGAAATTGTGGCTAACTTCAGGATCAGCTCCACAGAGTAATGCTCAAGATTGTTTCTTTTCTGATGGAAAAATGCAGGTCATGGTTAAAGTAATCATAAAGTTGAGAAAAAAATAAAATTAAAATATTTGTGACATAACTAACATAGGACCAAACACAACTGTCCTAAGTCCTGACTGATGCCCTTGAGGTGCTAATACAAGAACTTAAGATTCTGCATGCTAAAAAGTCAAGTGAGAAAGAAAATCAATAAGAAGAAACAGCAATAATAAATGAAACGTGATTGTGATGAAGGAAAAAAATGCAGGGAAAAAAAGCAAACAGACTTAAGTGTCAGTGTGGTAAAGAGTCAAGGTCATGACTCTTAAAACCTTAAAACCTTTAAACCAGTCCAGTATGGTGGAATGGTATGCTGCCTCCCAGGTTAGAGCAATCATGAGGACAGTGGCAATCCTAAAGAACGCTGGGAATAGTTCATTAATTATAGTGTATACAATAAATACCTCTCCCAATGACGCAAAAAGACTTTGTACTCCACTGCCTTATCTAGGCATTGGTACTGGAGATAGAAATGGTGCTTTCCATTCCCAAAGACCCGTAATAAAAGAAAAAACAAAAGTTCATTACTGGGAACTAGTGATCTAAACAAATATTGTTGATTACCATATCTGCATATCTTTTGTAACAACCTTTGTTTAGAAGGGATTATAAAGTAAGATATGCAACACTGACATTACTATTTTGCATAAGAGACTACATATCAATAAAAAGAAAAATGAAATAAGCATGGGAAGATGTGCCAATGTTGTTCTTCCACAATTCTAAAGGCTTTTATGTAATTTATGTAGGCTATTTGCCACTCCAGTCTACGGTAATTTGGCAATATAGGACCAGAATTGCCTGGGCTACCAGATAATTATATCACAAGAATAGTGGAAAACCCAAAACTCACATGTCAAAAAGAATGCTGCATACCTATCCCACCAAGAAATCACAGTTTTTCATGTTTTAAGACATCTAGAGAATAAGACACCATCTAATGTAAGTTTTTCCTCCTTGAAAAACCTACTTTTTAAACCTTCCTTATATGGAGGCACAGGGCCCCTTAGCTCCTGGGGTAGGCAGAAGATAGCTCACCTGCTTATGGGCCCTTTATTTCACTCTCTGTTCAACTCAGAATTTAAACTGATCAAAGTTGGGCACTGGTATGGTCCTTTTGGACTCCAAGCTTCATATTCCTGCCCCTCCCTTGTGACTGTACTATCAATTAACTGATTACACAAGGAGTCAGATTCAAGCCAACTCTGAATCAGGAGCACAGCAATATGAAGAAGGACAGAACCAAACAGGAAAAGGTTTTCTGACACTGTCATTCCATAAGCTGCCTTGCTGCAGAACCTCATGAATGCTACCATCAGCATGAGGGGAATGAAATGCAGAGCCCAAAACTGGACAGCAGGAGGGCCAACAGGACCAAGATCAGTTCAAACTGCAGTGGAGCAGTGGTGCCTCTCTAGATGACTCTGAAATCTGCCACACAACTATCTGTGCAATATTAAAGGAAGACACTTGGCTCCAAAAGAACCTTTGTAAAACTACTTGCCTCTCAGTTAAAAATAGCAGTAAATGTATTTATTAATTTATAACATATAAAAAGATTCAAAAACACTGTATTGTGCTTGTGTGGCAAGGTTTGGTAGTGGGGGAAGCTACAGAGGTGAATTCTCTGAGAAGCTGCCAAATGCTTCCCCCACGTGTGCCAGTGCCAGTGCCAGCCAGGCCCAAGACAGACCTGCCACTGGTCAAGGCTGAGCCCCTCAGCCTATTAACGCCTCTGTAATAACATATTTAAGAAGAAGAAAAAAGTTACTGTGCAGAAAAAATTGTGGACAGAGAATAGAGATGCAGAGAATATGGGAGAGAAATGGCCCTGCAGACATCAGGGTCAGTGAAGGAAGGGGAGGAGGTGCTCCAGGCACTGGAGCTGAGATTCCCCTGCAGCTCGTGTTGAAGACCAGCCTGTCTCACCATGGAAGTCCATGGGGGAGCAGAGATCCACCTGCAGCTCACGGAGGACCCCACAGGGCCGGGGGATGCCCAAAAGGAGGCTGTGACCCCATGGAAAGCCTGTGCTTCAGCAGGCTCCTGGCAGGATCTGTGGCCCCACGGAAACAGGAGCCTAAGCTAGAGCAGGTTTGGAGCCCCTGGGGGACCCACACGAGAGCATCCTGTTCTTGAAGGACTGCACCCCGTGGGAAGGGACCCACACTGGAGCAGCTCGTGAAGAAGGGAAGGACTCAGGCTGGAGAAGGTGGTAGAGGACTGTCTCCAACGGGAGGGACCCTACACTGCAGCAGGGGAAGGACTCCTCTCCCTGAGGAAGAAGCAGTGGCAGAAGCAACAGATAATGAACTGACCACAACACCACTCCTTGTCTCCCTGTGCTGCTGGTGGAGAGGAGGGAGAGAATTGGGAATAAAGCCTGGGAAGTAGGGAGGAGTGGGGGGAAGGTGTTTTTAGGATTTGTTTTACTTCTCACTATTCTGCTCTGATTTTGACTGGTAATAAATTCAGCTAATTTCCCTAAGTCAAGTCTGTTTTGACTGTGACAATAATTGGTGGCCAACCTCTCTCTGACCTTATCTCAGCCCATAAGCCTTTGGCTATATTTTCTCTCCCCTGTCCAGCTGAGCAGGGTAGTGATAGAGTGGCTTTGGAACCTCCAGCTAGGTTCCAACCACCAGAAGCATATCATCTCCTTTCACATAATTCCTTATGTTTCTAACACCTCCTATTACTGAACTAATCTTTAAAACCAGATTCCCGTTTTGCCATTTAACTTTTCAGTTATTTTGTGCAAAGTAACCTGACAGGGTAACTTTTACCTTATCAGTTTCTGAGCACAGTGACTTCCCTGCCTGCCCTTCACTTAAAGAATCTCCCCATTTCAGACATAAAGGGTGCAGGTACATTTAAGAGAGGAGGATATAAACCACTGAGGTCTGTTTGGATGACTATGAGAAATTTGGTTAACACTTCCTTTTTACTTTTCTTACCATCAGAGTTTAAACTAAGGGCAAATACAACATTAAAAGTTGATAAAATATATTAATAAATATTAGTGAACATTTGCATTTGGACACTGCACTGCAGGGCTGGAGTGACAGGGGATAGCACTGGAAAGGATCAGCAAGAGCAAAGACAGCCCATTCACCAACTCAGCCATGCTCTGCACTGGCCCTTCTCTTGCAAGTCTGCATGGAAGAATTTGCACAGTGGAACGAGGCTGAAAAGCACGACAAAATACAATCTAGCAGGGTGAAAGGCAGTAAAACCCGTGTTTGTAATTGAACTGGACATCACTCAATTACACAGTATCTAGTTTTCAGTAAGGTCAGTGTAATTGTAACATATGAACACCAGGTAATTGTAACAACTCCACTAATAGCTACAAAATTGTTAACTGTTCTTACATTTTTCTTTAATTATTAGATGGCACTTCAGGGAAATTATCTAAAGGAGCTTCTTCCTCATGAACTTGGATTTTGAATTGCCTTCTATTTTACATATAACAACATATTTCAGGAACTAGAGCCACTGCTCATGAAGTTTGTATTCTAAAACTGTATAAAGTCAATACCCTGAAGAAAATCCTGCTACATTGTAAAACAGATACCAGTTAAGTATATTAAGATCCAAAGACATAAAAAAAAGAAAGAAAAAAAAAAAAACAAAAAACAAAACCAAACCAAACCAACACCAAAACAAAACCAATTTTCCCACTAATTAGTTACCAAATATGCCTCAAAAATCTAGGTGAGGTAAATTCAAGGAAGAAACAGGCTTTTAATGTGTTCAAAAGCAAGCTACAAGAGTCACGTAAATGTAAACAGTATCTTCAAACGGTCCAACAGGTTAGCACTGAGATCTGGCTTTTGGGATTTAAGGAGATGTATGCCACCAAATAGCTCTATTTTCTCAACCAGATATACTTAGTCTAATTAAAGATATCACCTCCAGCTACTAATTTCATCTTGCTTATATCTGGAAATCTTCAGGACAGCAACAGTATTACCAAATGACAGCAAAAATTATATTCCTGAGGGTAAGGAAATAAACCCACATTATTTATAAGGATCTAGACTATATACTCCATATCCTGAAAAAGAGGTTCCATCTGTAGAACATATAGCTTAACTGACCCCAGACTCCTGAGTATGGAAAGCATGGCAAAGACCTGATCAGAGACTTTCTAACCCTGCAGATACAGTGGATTTCTCTTAGATCTCACATATATCACTATCAAAAACCTGGGAGAGTGAGCATGGCTGCACACAGCTGTGCATACAAAGGACAGGGAAAGTGCAGGAAAATCATCAGTCTCTACATTAGAATTCTGATTTCTTAACATCCCACGGGCATGGAGAGGAACATAAGGAGAGGAAAGGCTGAAAATAATCTTCATTTCTCTCATAATTCAAAGCGAATATCATGCACCTTGACCAGGCAGTCTCCACAAACCACCATAGAGCAACAGAACAATTCTTTCTCAAATTGGTATCAAGAGAAGTCTCACTACTAATAAGACTTGTCAGCACCAGCAGTAGTACCCTTCACGGATGATGGCACTAAATTTCAGCTCAGATTGATGTACAGCTCCCCAGAATCAGACGTGTGACCTTTAGCAACAGTTAGGGGGCTGCACCACATCCATACTTCCTGCAGCAGGTGGACTCTGACAGCTTCTATGCTGGGAAAACACATCTTGACACAGGAAGAGATGTCACCTGCAAGTTAGCTGCAATAACTCATAGAAATACACAATGTTTCAGCTTCTGATTTTTCTGCATGAAGATGATTAACATAGCCAAATAAACCAAACAGGTAAGGAAACATGAACATACTGGTCCTGCAGAAGCAGTAAGATGAAGATCTGGAGATATCAAATGCTGGTTGAAAAAGAATAAAAAAAAATTAATAACCCATCTGTAAACTTCACAACAGTATCTCGACTACACATCACCTTTAGAGTGAGCCAGAGTGAGTACTAAAGTAGTTTTTCCTTATTTTTCCCCATTTCCCTCATAGCTTCAATGATCTTATATTGAGTGAACAAATATTAGTGATCTGAAAAATAAAGATTGAAAGGAAAATAACTTCTCTGATATTTATTGACATTTTCTTTTAGCTTTTTTTTTTTAAGGAAATGTTGAATATGTCATATTAGGGACTACTAATAGTCATATTACAGACCTTAGTCATAGACTACCGAATTTGCAGCAAAAGACAGAAAAGTTTTAAATACAATTAGTTTGCAATACTTTTAGTAATTCCAACATTTGGAGTGTTAGTAATGAAATACTACAAGGATAGCAGGTTTTCTTCTTTTATTTTCCTGTCAATGCACACTACGAAAAAGTTATCTATGCAGTAAAACAATCCTATGGAGAAAAATCCCATGGCCAAAAAACCCCTTCATTCCTATTTCTTCTGTGCAGACTGCCACAAAACAGACTTTAATCCTTCAACTGGTGTTTCCTTCATAAGCACTCAGCAAGACACAACTGGCACTCACACATTCCCCTGCAAAGCTGCATTATCTTCTGCAGAAGAGCGACTCTGGTTTAAGGCAGTACAACTGGACTGAAGGGGAGAGCTGGCTTAATTCCTGGCTTCCAAACAACATTCTTGCATGACCCTGATTAGATTTTTCTGTGCCTCAGTATCCCATCTCTAAATTCAGGATAATATGCTCTTTGTCTGCCCTGCCTGTTTAGATTGCAGCCTTTCAGTATTCTCTTACTATTTGTCCATACACTGGGACCACAATGGGGCCCTTCATTTTGGCTGGGACCTCAGTATGACAATACAACAAGCAACAAATAAGATAACTTGCAGCATGTTTTAGAAGCAGTGTGTAACAATCTTTACAGAAATCCTGGTTTTTTTGATTAAGAACGTAAGTTATGAAGGGTTAAAGAAAGTCTTATAAAAATGAAATTTTCACAGCTTTCTAGGCCAGCTCTTTAATAACATGATTATTATCATTATTAAAATTTAACAATAAAGATAGCATTATCAGAAAAATATTTCTCAATGACTAATTTTTATAGTAAGGAGAACAATTAGTAAATAAGCAAATAAACATTGGGAAAAATAAAATCTTTAATCTCACCTATGTAATTTTACAAAATGTTAAGTATTTCATTGATCTTCACTTCTCCCTACAACAAGAGCCAAGGCCAAGAAAATCTTTTAATTTAACTCTCTTCTCACACAAGACAGAAAGTGTCTGCTCATTCTTGGTTAACAGCTGGATATGAAATGGAGATGTATTGCCTAAATGTACTGTCTAAAAGGACACAAATGATTCTTATGCCAATTCTCTGAGCTTTTTTCTACATTGCCTCCTACCTGTAACAGCACCTCTTTTTAGGAATATTGCCTCTTATGTAACTCAACTCTCTGAAAAGTTACTTTCAGATAGACTTTCAATAACATCATCTTTTTCCTTCACACAGTTCCAAACGAAATAGATTAATTTCCTTTTCTTGTTGGCATACAGATCAAGGTACTGCCTAAAGTTTTCAACTGTGGGGTTTTTTTCAGTTAAAGGACATTATACCAAAGAAAAGTATATGAGAAAACATATTAATGGATAACAGAATGTGGAAAGATGAATGAGAAACTTTCTAACCAAAGTCCAAACATACAAAATGCCTACCCCAAGCCCACTTAAACAAAACAGTTAAAAAATTCCTACAAACTGAAGAGCAGCCTATAGTTCCACTAACATACAACTCCAGAAAACAGTTCTCATTTTAAGAATTCTGCTCTCAAGGGAATAATTATCTACACAAGTGCAATCAGTCAAATACTTATACTGTCTGAAAAAGCATATACACATCATACATATATATAGAGATATCATATACATGCACACCACAAACATTTCCCAGGATAGGTATATGCTCCTACTGGTTCAACACGCTGCCTACAGACAAACAAGTCAGGCAATGCTGCTCTCTGTGCTGGTACAGCAGCCTCTTCCTTATTCCAGGAGATAAAGTTTTGCCAGACTAACCCAGTCCATGACAAGAGCCTGCTGCACACCTCAGGGAGTGTTCTTACCTCTAACAGACACAACCCTTAAAGAACACGGCCATGAAGGGCTCAGGTCAATACAAGTCTGTATGCCACTAAAGTGTCCATCAAACCCTCAGTACGAACATATTAAAGAATATATACACACAACATTCAGAGGTATTCCGTTCCTTCCACCTCCCTCCTTCCTCCAGGAGTGCTACTAACAATTTCTCAAAGGTACATGATCAATCACAACTTAAAGCCACAAAATAAACCTTCACAGTTAAAGTGACCAGTCTATAAAGGAGCAAACTCCACTAGCAAGACAAGCTCATGAAATTTGCTGCCATTAAATGAAAGTAAAAATAATTCTTTTTTTTTTGTTCCTAGGTCAAGCAAAAAAAGGCCTTAAGAATCTTGAGGAGATTTTATCAACTAAAGAATGAGCAGAAGAAACTGCAAGTATTTTCCCTCTGAAATATCAAGATATTTCAGTTCTGAACACTTTCAAAAAATTTACAGGGCAAGTCTAAAGTAACCTGCCCATCTAGTAGTACCAAAGAATCAAAATAAAGAAATGAAAAGCAATGGAAGACACACTTACTACTTGTGTCTGTCATCAACTTGCTATGTTGCACAGTATCTACTCCTGAGACAAATCATTGATTTAATATTGTCACTCAAAGGCATACACACTAATATAAAAGCTATTAATGGAAGCTTTTAATGAAAGAAAGAAGCAGTTAGCTCAATCACATTATTGTTGTGCTTCAATTTCTGCCACACTGAATACTGCACAAGTCATATTCTCACCTGCACATATGTAATACTCACTACCTAATAAACAAAAAAAAAAGCTACAATTTTGTTTTCTTGTTCTCAGAGACTTGGGAAAGCTTCAGATGTCTCTGGAGCTGTTTTATTTGTTTCCTGGACAGGAGGAAAAGGTGGCTTTTGTGAAATAAACTACTCAAAATATAGGAAGATAACAGTTTTTCCTAATTTTAATCTTAAGTACATGACTACTACAAGATTTTTCCAGCTCACTGTTCTTCACAACAGCAGATCACTTTCCACTACTTGGCAGCTGCAATGACTTACTAGTACTTGGTTCGTACTTCAAGGGGTAAAGTATCACAAAGTAGCATTTCTTCTTCAAATACCACAAAGTAGCATTTCTAAGGCTCCAAAGGTCTTTCTCTTTAAAGGAAAACCACTGCATGTGATTGATGCCTTATCCCTGTTCTTAAAATCAGAGCCAAACACGGTTAAAGAGGAAAAAGGGGTTTTTACCTCAGTATTTATTTCAAGGATCCCTGGTGCACTCTGTCCAGGTGGAACACGCTGAACATGCACATCGAAATGTCCACCCCAAAATGCACCCCCAGGATGGATCGGGTATGGAATTATAGGTGTTACAAATTAGCACATCTATCAAAGATCCCCCAATGAGTGAGGCCAAGTGAACCCCCCTCCCCAGGAACCCTCCCCTGGCCAGACCCATCTTTGAGTTTACAAAATGTGTTCCAGAGAGGACCTTGGTGTCTGAGGCCTCCAAGATGTTCAGCCTCCTAACTCAACAAAACATTAAGTCTAGGAATGTAGGCCAAAAGGAAACACCAAGAATACAAAAGGGTATAAAGGCATACAAAAGAGGTATAAAAGAAAAGGCAAAAAATCATTGTGGCATCATGATCAAGTATCAACAGGCTGAGTTGAGACGAGCTACACCGACGAGCAAGGTAAGAATGTTTTGGATCCATTTAACCAGGCAGGCAGGGAGCCTGCTTCTCCACGCAGCCCCCGACGCCTCACGGCAGGCGCGCTGCAGCTTCATCGCTGTTGACACCTGACTGAAATTAGGATACGAAAGGCTCAGACATTTTTACTGGGGCGCTAAGAACATCCTGAGAACACACACAAAACTTCACCAAGATGAAAGCAAGCTGCTGCAAACGGGTCTGCTCAGGGACTGTCCCAGGTTCGTGGCACAAAGGTGCCCAAGGTCAGCAACAAGCTGTGCTGCCCCGAGGCGGCCCCGAGCGATGCTCTCGGCAGGAGCACCCGGCTCCCGCAGCAACCTCACCCAGCGGGCAGCTGGCTGGCAGGAGAGCACCACTTAGCTCTTCTGGCACTGCACTCTGACGCCTGGCAACTCTGCTTAGAAGCAACCTCCCTTCCAGCATCATCCTCTTCTGAGGAGTTGGGTGTAGCAAAGCAATTGTTCATTTATTTCTGAGGACTGGGGTGTAGGGAAGCGGGTGCTAATTTATTTCGTCCAGTACTAAGAGTGTTGTGCTAGCTCTTCAACAGCTAAAAAAATCAACAAACCAGTTCTGTTGGAAGACTGATTCCTCATGTGTTTAGAATCCACTCTTTTTTTCTTCAAGTCTGCTGCGCTGCCTAGTACTTCATGATTTATCTAATTGTAGGGTCGTTGGAACAAGAGGTTTCCTAGACAAAATTCAAGACACAGCTTTTCAGAGACACTCAATTCTCTGGCACGTATCTGGCTTCAGCAGTGATAGTGCCTTGAACTGACAGAAGAAAAAGGAGATAGAGGAGCAAAAATACACTGCCTTGTCTCATGCATTTAAAGTACGCTCCAGCATCATACAGCAATAAAAAGTCATCAAGATTCATGGACAGAGACCACTTAGGAGATTTTTTCACAAATCCCATTTAACAAAAATATCCTCCACATTATCACAAGGAACAAACCTTACCCCCATTTACTTTAACAGTACAGATCCTTGGAGAGCTGTTACTAATTACTGCATAATCCAATGGACAGGACAGTGGACAAAGGAGGAGTCAAACCCTGCATTCCTTCATCGCCTGTGGGAAAAGCTTTTAGACAAATTTCTTGAATTCTTAGTGTCTTTCCCTGTACATCAAGAGGAATTACGCACATTTGTAACTTATAATTAAACACTTCCAAATTTACTAATGAACAGCATCACACAAGAAAAGAAGTATATCCATTCTTATGCACATCTGAATAAATGCTAACAACTCATCTGCAACTTTACATGATAATTACAATGGCATAAGTGACAGCTAATTCCTATCGCAGCATTTCATCTGGAAAAAACCCACTGGTATTACCACTTTTCCAAAAGACTGAATTCAACAAAATTCAGCTTCTGAAAAAAAACCCCAACAGAAAATAGCCTGAATATGGTACAGCAGCCATGCAAGTGAACATCTGTCCACTAAAAATTGTTTGCATGTCCTCCAAGTTGCAGATCAGATGCAAACTCTGGAGCTGCTTGCATGAGCTGAAGCTGCTTCAGTGTGAAGAGCTACATCCACGTTTTGAGGGATGTAACATCTCAGCACAGGACTGCACCGTGTTTGCTGTTGCAGCACCAGAGCTGTGGAAGGTACCAGCCTCAGGAATCTTGCCAGCAGGTTGGTGAGAGATTAATGTGGTGCATGGGTTTAATGAAAGGTAATGAAGGGTAATATAACACCAGACAGAATCATTAGTCTAATCAAAAGAGTCTGTGAAATTCTTTGTTAAGGAGTCTAAATACTTGAGTATAGAAAAAATTAACATGAACTAGCACTAACACCCCACTCAGCACAGCACAAAGAATGACCCTACACATCTGTAAAGTGCATTTTTGGAGTACCATTCACAAAACCTCCAAGTTAGTAATGTGCAGTTCTTCCCAATCTCCTCTTTGACAGACCTGTGAGTTTTGTTGAACTGTGTATCTGAGTGGCAGACACAACTTGTTAATGTAAACTCCCTGTTAAAGGAGCTTCTGTAAATTATCTGTTCAACCACCCTGCAATTAAATACCACCTTGTTTCCAAGATGATCATAAATATTTTTTCCAACAACTTTCCAACAGAAAGGATATTCTATAGTCATCAGAGCAGAAAGGTTGAACAGTCCATTTTTTTCAAGCATTCATCATAGAAAGCCTCTGCCTAAGGAAAACTCTTAAGTCCCAAATACACTTTCTTCCAGAGTGTTAAAATACAAAGCACCTTCAAAGCTTCCTAAACTAGTTTCATACCACATTTGTTATTTTAAGTCTCCATGTTCAAGTCCAGCACATTATTCAATACCAAAAATGTGGTCATTTGACTCTGTTTAAAACTTGTCTTTCAATCACAAGCATTTAAGAGTACAGAATTCTTGTAGTTTATAAAACTGGACTTTTAAATTTTGATTATAATAACATGTTTCTGCATTGCAAAAAGCCCACAAAAACGGTGAAAAAGAAAGCACTAACTACAGAGAAGCACATCCTCTAAGTTACTAGGATACATAGTTACTGCATAGTTACATGGTGATACAACACAGTTAAGGCAGTTTGGACACTTTACCAATAGATTGCTTTACTGATTTATTAAGTTTATTTACTATCTGAAAAATTATTTTGTAACTTTATCACTCTACCTATATTTGCAATACTTGAAGGATACTTGCATCAGTATTTTAACTACTAAAAATCTTATATTACATTTTTTCAACATAGTTCCATGTTAGTGAAGAGAGTTGTTTTTTTCTTCCTGACTGTATCATCCTAATCTCTTCATAAACACAAATTAGAACTTGCTAATTACTACTTTGCTATTCGTTTATCATTTTAGTGAAAGCAGTTTCTGTTTCATGCACCAGCTGAATTTTACAGGTAACACTAGCAAAGTCATCGGCTATTAACTCAACAGCAATATACTAACATTTTCAGTAGAAAAAACAGGCATAACTAAGATTTAACCCTGGATTCAAAATTGTTGTCTGTATCTTCACGTACATAAAGTGGGAAAACTGAGTTCCATCTCAGAGTTATATTTTACAGCAAGGAGAATATTGCAATTATTTACCACTTACAGTTCAGAAGCTGATTACTTGGCCATTCACAATTAATTTATTTTGGTTTAGTGTCAACAGGATAACTACCAGAAATTAACAGATGACAACTCCTTTGTCAAAGAAAGGAGAAAAAAAAAAAACAATCATTGAAAAGAAATTATAATAACATAAAAATCACTAGTAATCATTCATTAGTTAATTATCATAACATGCTCCAATTCTTATTAAAATAACATACTCACAGGTAGCTCACAATCACTGTTTACATTCCAAGTGCTTTACAACTGAATGTTTCAATAACCTCAGAAGGACTTACTACTCTGTGGAAACAGAGCATTACAAAATGTCAAACTTGTTGCAAAATCGCTGATGAAATTGTGAATAAAATCATCCCTACTAAAATTCCACCAGAAGGATATGCTATACAAAAAAAAACCCCAAAAACTAAAGCATTCCTCCCTGGTGAATATTTCTTCTTTGAAAAAAATAAAAAAATAAAAAGGCAAATAATACAGCACTATTTTTTCCAGTTCTATAGTCAACTGTTATTCACACACTGGAATTGCATTTCACTTCATTAAAAGTTACAGAACAAATTTACAGTTCAATGACTGGATTACTGTGATATCACCAGGGCATCTGCACACAAGAATATAAGGATGTCCTTAGGCAACATGCACGGATCTGACTGCATGGCTCTCAGTTACATTCAGAAGACTTCTAGGTTTTACAGCCTCCAGACTTACATGAAAAAGAAATGTTCTCATTTGCAAAAGAGTCTATATTCTGAACTTTCAAGAAAGATTTTGGACATGTAAGGTGAGCGAGATCATTCATAACGGGAGCTTCGCTGCTGTTCCTGAACCTTTGCCCTCTATCTTCCCGTGCAGAGTGCTGAACTCTCATACCAAAGGAACTGTAAGCAGGCAGCAGCCCAGACACATCAAAACTCAGGACACTCTAAGCAAACAAAACCATAATCATTTACCACACTTCTTGACTCCTTCAAACAGATTCTGATGATTTGCAAGCTCCCATCATCTTCACATGAGGCATAGCTGAAGCACTTGCACAGAGCAATTAGGCAAGAGGTCACACTGCTAGGCAGGACACAGCCCCTGGAACTTCAGGTGACATTCCCAGACCCTGCCCCTGTATGAATGCCCCCTGGTTCCTCTTGCCTGTGCTACTCCAGGGTAATTTCCTCTCACCTGTAGCCCCCTCCATCCTCTCACTTGCTCAAACCTCTCTAATTAAAACCAAAGCTACGGAAAAAAAAAAAGAAAAAAAAAAAGCCAGGAGCAACTCAAAACCATGTAAAAGAAGATACCACATACAACACAAGTTCCTTGCTGCAACATGTCTCTCTGAATGAACCTACTCCATAGGAACACTCTGAGTCAGTTTGGTCTCTTAAAAAGAAAATAATTAACTGACACCTGCTAAAGAGAAGGAAAGTCTCCTCCAAGCTATGGAACATACACAGTAGCATCAAATTGCTACTCTGCCAACTCCTTTGATCTAAACACGAATTCTGAAGAAAAAGAACCCCACATTTCAAACTTGTCCGAGGTTTCAGTACACAGGTTACTGGACTGCAGTCCACAGATATTCCTGTATAGATGGTATACTCCAAGGCAAGCTTTGCCAGTGCTGTCTCACAGATCTGGATTTTCCTAAGTACCTACATTTGGTTGATTGCAAGTACAGCAAACTTTGAAAACAATTAAAGAAAACAAGAACAATAACAAGAAGTAAAGTACATGTATTCTGATGACAAAATCTCTTCCATGAGACAGTCCTTAAGGCAGGCACTTTCTGGAGAGACCAAAAAGCAGATTTTCTCTCCTCAAATAAAGGAAAATTAAAACTTAACTTGACATCAGCAGCATAAAGCTGTGGCTGGTCAGTCTCCAAGCTCCCACATATATACCTGGTCCTCCATTACCTTTCATAAAAATATCAGTGGTAAGGAGGATGTAGCTTCTATGTAGATACAACAAGCTATGCTGTGTAAATAACAAGATATATGTCTAAGGTGAATATTGTTGAAAACATGTCATGTGTTGCAATTATATGCACAATTCATTTATTTTTATTCACTTCAGCCTCACACAATCTCCAAATGCAAGTGCATTTAACCGAAGCACTCCAGCAACACAACTAGAGATCTATTTTATATGTCTGGAGCTAGTCACTTGGCCTCTCCGTGTTTCTCTGTTTCTCCATCTGTGATGCTTCACAGAAAGCTTGAGAGGCTTAATTTATTAAGCAGCCTGCCAAATGCTTTAGAGAAGTGTGTTACTAAAGCATTAAAACTGTTTGTTGGTTCAGAAAGAGTAAATCGTTAACCAAACCAAAATGAAACCAACAACATCCTTAAAAGGTGGCTGCACTTTTTAAATGCAAAAGTATCATGTTTACCTCATTTGCCTCTATAGAAAAAAAAGACTCTAGGTATTTTATTACATTAGGCCATCAGGAGATCCGATTTTCTTCTGAACCCCTTTTCCATCCATTTACTATTATGCTCCCAAAGGAGGTGATAGCAGAGAGAAACAAACCAGCAATGCCAAACCAAAGCGACCCGTGCCCAGCCAGACCCGCTGCCCCCAGGCCACAGGGGAAGACCTCTACTAAGGAATCAACAATGTTTAACTGAGAGCAGATGTCAACTACAGGTCGCCTGATCAGGGTAGGAAACACTTTGGATGCTAATAAAGACATGGGCAAACTGTTCCAAACACCTGCAAGACAATATACTAAATACTGATAGTAAATGTATTTAAGCTCCCAGTGTCTCCCATGGAAGTTTTGTATCTATACAAACCCAAGGTATAGGTTTTTGCTCTTTTTCGATTGTTGTTTTTACTGCAACATCACTGAAAGAATTCTCAGGAAGTGATTTCTGGCAAGCAAACCAGTTTACCTTAAATATTGACAATGGACAAGGACTGTCTTAAAATACCAGCTGTATCAGGTACAGACACACATCGACCAACTCCCAAACACTAGTTCCACTTAAGAGTATATAACATATACTTTTTATAGTTAAAATCAGCTAAAAGAGGCAGCTGGAGCAAAATAAGAAACTCAAAAGAGAAACAAATAATATTATGATTTCTTGTCATTTTTAAAATTGTTAAAATAGGAATGGCCAAATAAGACAAACAATCTCAAATGTATTACAGATTAAAACCAGTTTTCATTTAGGCAATAGAGCCCCCACACACTGTATAAAGGCTGTAACATTAGATCAAGGAACATAAGTGATACCTTGAAAGAGGGTCATTTTGAATCAACAGATACTTAAAAAAAATCTTGAAACCCAAGAGCAAACATGATTATAGACAATCTTCTAGATATGATGAATATGATATGATATATATGATGAATATATGTGTACACATATGCCTATGTTTTAGGAACTCTTCCTGCAGATTTTCAGCATATAAACATAGTAACACTCCAGTGCCATCCCTCATCTTAACCCAGCTAACCTTGTTGTGTGCTTTATAACTTTTTCAGACTGCAAATGTATATTTGTACTGCACTTTGCTGCTAGTGTCTCCAGCTCACTATTTAAAAGACGGCCTGGTGCAAATGTCAGCGTTGTGCACTAGCTCTCTGCATCTTCAAGCTCCCGTGTCAGCTCCAAGTATCTCAATCCCACACTTCCACATCCACACTGCAGAACATATCCTGTCTATTGCATCCTGAGGAATCACTTTGGTGTAAATAACATTTTCTCCTCCTGACAGGTGAGTGTGACTCCCTCTCAGTAGGTGACTGGCAGTAAGAAAGCAGAGTTTCAGCTCCATCAGACGCACAGAGAGGGACATACTTCTCTTCTGGAGCCAGCACCTGACCTATGTGCCATATCAAGAATATGGTGTTTAGAAAGTTAGCAAGCTTCTGCACATTTCAGGACAGGAGCTCTTTGGGTATGACTGCTGTCATTTGCCTCCTAGAGAAGCACGTGGTTACATTTGGGCAAGGAGAGTGGGGAAGAGAGGAAGGGCTTTTTTGTAATCAATTGGCATCAGATGGAAACACATGGCTCAAGATGCCTTTTGGTAGGGAGGACACTGACACAAAAAGCCAAGCAAATACCCTGAATGGTTTGGTGCTGTCATGTGCTATATGAGGTTCTGAAGCTCTGCATCTTGTTTCTTCTGAAGCAAGCACAACTTTTGTAAGATGATGGTCCTAATCCATTTAAACTTTGAGACTGTGGCATGACAACGTAGAGCATGATTTTTTCAACATGTACTTTGTTTCTGCAGAAAGCAAATGAGACATAAGAACTTTGGTGCTCTTAACCTCCAACTTGAGTAACAGCCATGAGGAACAGTACCTCAAAGGACAGTGAAGCCTTGAGCTTTTTACAGTACCACAGAGTTTCCATACATTTTAAAGCTCTTTATCCAACAGCAACAGTGACACAGATCTGCCTACTACACAGCCCAGCAAACCACTGCCTCGGCTGGGCACACTGTGCCAGTAGAGTAACTTTATCTGACTATTTCCTCCAATTTTTGATGAATCTTTCCCTCCTGCAGGGCTTCTGTCTCCTTCTTGAACTCCTGCTTTCATCTTAGAAATTACCCTTTTTAGTGCCTTATGTCAAAGCAAATATAATCTTTTGTTGTCATATTTGCCACAGTCTCAAACACAATTTACCTGAATGCAGGTATGGATTAAATGCTGCTGGGAAGGTTAAGTAGACCAATCATCTGATTGATCTTAGCATGGCTGTCAGTATTCTGCAGAGAATATTGGCCTTACAGCAAATCCTGACCTAATCCAACATTTGTTGGAGAGCAGGATATAGCTACTGAGGAGAGACCATGACAAGGACACAGCCCAAACATTCAGTCCAGCTCACTATACTAAGGTGACTCCAAATGTAAACTTCTAAATATTTTGTAATTACTCGGCCAAAAACAGATTGATCAGATGCCTATCAAGCTGTACAACATTGTCACAGGTTAAAAACAAGGAACTGAGGAAGACTCAGATTTCCTGAACCTTTAGAGTCTCCTCATGGTACTACTACAAGGTAGCACAGGATATGTGTCACCTTGTACACTCCCAACCAGAAAATGCCCAAGCTCAAAGTTCACATGGCTCTACAACAGAACACACACTAACACATATTTGGAGCAAACCTCATTGTCCAATTCACAGTTTGTTTTAGCTCTTCCAACTGCAGGAAAACCAACAATAACAAAGTCTATTCTGCAGTACTGAAATTCTTTCGTTTTTGTCGGGTCTGTAAGCCCCAAACCCTAATATTTAATACAAAGAAATTCAATATTGACTATTTTCTTTTTTAGAACACCAATTCATGCTGTCTTCTTTTACAAGTTTTTGGAAGCAGCAATACTGCTGCCTCCAAAATGGGGGATGAGGGTGAAGAATTTATTAACTTGAGATGCAGCACATTTGCTCTCCACTTATTTTGTTTACAGTGCTTACAATAGTTACAGGACCACTGGTGCTGGGAAAACCTCTAAAAGCAGGTTACGTGATTCCTATAACCCCACATACACAACATTTCCCACCTAAGTTGAATCTACCTTAAATCAGCACTGATTTGCCTTGCTGTCGACATAACCAAGAAAAAATGTGACACTTTCACTCATACTGGTGATGATTTTACAAGAAAGAAGCAAACTAAATGATGCAAGTACTAATATCCTTCAAACAACTCCTACTGTCTCTTTCACAAAACTAGGATAAAATCAGTTCTCACACAATTCATTAGAAATTACAGAGCCTTTTACTTTACCACAAAGATTGACCTGCTATGTCCTCATAAACCCATGGCCAAGAAGGCAGCACCAGGGGAAACATGCTGACAAAGATTGCTTTGCAAACAAAGTCAAAAAAGGTGTTTGGGTCCAGCTGTCAATTACCTGACTTTACAATGAGAAGGCACAAACTATCTGCAATGCTTCTGAAAAGGCCAACAATTGCATTGGTAAATGATTAAGTTATGCTTAGAATTAATAACTGGAGGGATATTAGTGGTTTTACCAGTGATTACCAGAAAAATACAAAGCGAGATCGGAAAGTGTTACTTCCTCTTTTACCTGCTACTAAAGGACAGTCCCTTCTTACTAACCACATTAGAAAGCTTCTTTTTGCTTTTATCACCTCATCTTTCACATGAACTTCTTTTTTTTTAACAAAAGAAGCAGTGACAATGTATGAAATTTTAGGGAGTTAGAACAAAAATCTTCCTTGTGATCTGTACTGACTTTCTATGTTAAAACAGGCCATAGAATTTCATCACATTATATAAGCCTTGAACCCAAGCTTTCTGGATGGCTAAAGCACTGTGTGCTTCCAGGGAAAGCACCAGGGCCTTCTGCAAGGATTTTGTGCAACAGAGAGTCTACTACATCCCTTGATAAGCTGTTCTTATTTAATTGTATCATTAGAAAACTGCATCTTATTTCTAGTCTGAACTGATCTAGCCTCAGCTTTCAGCCATGACAATCCCCTTAATCTACCTGACAAAGAACCATCTAACTGTCAGATACCTTTGCCCTGTCCAAGTACTTATAGACTTAGCAGGTAGCCTCTACTGTCTGTTGATAAACTAAATAGATTGAGCTTCTTAAATCTTCCATTCTAAAGCTGATTATCCAGGCCTCAAATTAATGTAGATTTTTTCTGAACTCCTTCCAGTTTTTCCAACACCAGATGTGGACATGAGAACTGGGATACACCACTTCAGTAAAGCTGTATAAAATGTAGCAGTATTCACCTCCCCCTACTCTCCCAGTCATGCACTTTCAGCCTCCTTCAAGACTGCTTTGAACAAGGAGTAACACTTGAATTAATCAGCCCTTAAAAGCAATTTTTTCATCTCTACTTATATTCTATCTAGAAGTTATTACAAAAAAAAAATCAGAATGGACCATGACCAGGTTTACTTCTGTTTGTTGTAAAGAAAAACATACATATTTGTAACCCCAATTGCATAAGCTCCAAGAATGATGAAATGTATAAATTTGGTGTCTGTATTTTACAAGAGAAAAACTGCAGAGAGAAAGATTACACTGCAATCATGTAACAGTTACCCAATTTAATGCTCCCTCTTTAAACTACTATTTTATTCAATAAATGCAACATTCCCAGCTTATTTTGCACTATGGTGTTCTGATGCTCACTTATATATTCACCTCTTGAGGTGCGGGGTGGTCACAGCAGGTTTTATTCTCAGCAAAACCTGGTGGGCACAACGAAAAATTGCTTCAGGCTAAAGCCAGTGTTCTTCCAGACAAAAGGCAGAGCTGCAGGCTAGTCATGGAGGATTTGCTAATGTTATAAATCTACCCATGTAGTGAAAATTAATTGCCAGTTAAAATCTTCAATTATTATTGTATCACCAGCTAGTTCCCCTTCCTATGCTGGATGAAAAAGAAACCCAAATAAAATCATGAAGAATTTAGGATGACCATTTTCACAATGCAACAAAAAGAAAACTGCCAAAAAAAAACTGAATTAGAGATTATAAGATCATATCCTATCATATCTGGTAAAGTGTACATGGTCCTCACTGGTAGAGCAGGTACACAGAAGAAGATGACTGTAATGTTTGCACAGAAAAGGAGCAAGCTATCTAGCTTTTGGAGCAGTAACATCAAATTCTGCTTTTAATTAATTCAAAAATTACTGAAAAGCACTGTACTAGAATATGTGGTGACTTGCTAAAATAAAGTGAAGTACTGCAGGTTTTTGCTGTAATAAGAACTACCCTATTGTCATAAGTGTGGTTTGGGTAACTGTTCTTTGAGAGAAAGATAAACCCCAGCAATGTACTTTGAAACATGTCAGTCCTTACTTCAATGAGTAAAATTTGGTGCCACTGGCAGCATCAACTTTTGAAAAACAGTAAACAAGAGTCCTAGTCAGTAAAGCCTGCCACAACCTGTCACAGGCAAAGGTAATGTGCTCTAGAATTTTGCTTTTTCTTTTTCCTCCCGTTAATATATACATTCTGTGTACCTGTATTCTCTCTGTAATCTAGAAATAAGACATTGTTCCTTTCCTTTCAAAATTGTTATGCAGTAACATACTTCAGTGAGGACTGGATTACACCCCACCAGTACAGAGTAGGCTTCCAGTGTTCTTTCAGTTAATTCCAGTGCAGGTGTGATTGGTCTTTCAGCAGCAGCAGCCACGTTTGCCCATCCTCTTTCAGTGACTAAAGGATTCATTTCTACACATAGCTGGTAGGACACCTGGGGCCTCTTTACGAAGAGAGGTGATCTATAAACATCAGTAGTCAACCTGTTACTTCTCCTGACTTCTTCCCATCCACTCATTCCCTCTGCCTTCCTCACGCTGATGTGAATTGTATTTCATACCCTTCCTCTGGATATATACACACTGTCCTTATTATTACTCAAGGCAGCTTCAATATCATGATTTTGAACACAGGGAAAGTCCCTCTCACAACCTCACAGTATTAAAATGAGCAGGCTTTTAAAAGCACTTGTTCTGTATATTGTTTTCACAGCACACTATGCTTGCACATGGTATGTCAGAAATCTGGCATGGAAAGCCCACATTCAAGGGGTTCTCCTGAAAAAAAAAAATTAAACTTCACAGGAATTTGGACACAACAGGCTCATTCTAAGGTTGGTAGCCTAGAACAAGTG
This sequence comes from Daphoenositta chrysoptera, assembly GCA_013397915.1. NCBI lineage: Eukaryota > Metazoa > Chordata > Aves > Passeriformes > Daphoenositta > Daphoenositta chrysoptera. Next base: position 493,305 of record VZRO01006733.1, read on the forward strand.
TCAAAACTGTTTAGAATTTTGCATGTCACTTTACCCTCCAACCCTGTAACATACAAACAAATAGGCATAAAAGAACTAATACAGAAAAAAGAGTGTAGAAGAATGACAAATGTTGTTGCATACACAATGCATTTGTTTCTCTTCATTTTTTGCTTAGTAGCAAAACTAGGGCACTATTTGAGAGAACAGATGAGGCTGAATCCTAATAAAAAAGGGAATGTTTAAGTATTTGGAGAACAGAGGGCATGTTTAGGGAACAGAGTTAAGAAAGATTAAGATTTATCTTTCAATATTTATGTTATTTTTGCAGTCTGGCAATTACAATTAGTTTTGCTTTCCAGCTCCGAGACAGTAAGAAAATATTAACAAAACAGGGAGAGTTTATTTTTACAAATCAACTGCTTTCACTAGAAATCTGTTCTGTATGCTACTTTCCTGTGTGCTATACTATCAGCTTTGATGCCTCCTTCCTCCACATCAACTAATTATTCTCTACCTCCTTCAAATTCCTCCTTAAAATAGCTTACTGCATGAAATTTTTCAATGTTCATAGACTGATTTTTGTCTTCACAACATACACGACTTATGGTTTTGCCTGAAATATATTGCAAGCTCTCAGAAATACAGACCATATCTTGCTGTTTTAAAGCTAACACTTACATACATTACATCATTTGAACACATATGGGACACATCTCTTTAGAACTTTTCCAAATACATACTTAATTACAAGGAATTTAAAAAACTCAAAACAAATGGAAAGCCTACAAGAACTCCCACAGAGGATAAACTCTTACCTTCCAGGAAAGCCATAAAAGTTTACAATACCTTTGATTTGCCAAGGAGCTTGGAAAACAAACAGTCAGAATAGTGACAGGTATCTTGAAAAGCTGGAAAGAATAATAAATGCCACAAAATAAAACTCGTAGCATTCCCTCCTTGAGCAATGCAGTCAAGAATAATTTTTCCTGATGAGCAAGAAACTCAAAAATATGTAAAGCTGCATTACCTCTTTCAAAATTTAAATACCTACAAGGCTTGGTAATGTTCACACCCAGTGTGTTGTGAGTTATGAGAGAAGCTGAAGAAAACTTACACCAAGCACAGAATGTTCGAAGACTCTATTAAAAGCACTATACACACAGCTCACCATAATTTCAAGAGCTGAACATTTTTCCTCCCATTTCTCCTCATGTTTTTCCATTGCCATGCATTCAGTTTCTTAGTATATTTGCCCAAGGTTCTCCAAGTCTTGTAAAAAGCCAAAAATACAGCAAAAGCATGAATACACATCAGAACCACAAAACTTCATGATAGTGCACAAAAAAACTCCTGAGAGACCCTGAAGAGAAAATCTGAAGACTTTTTTGGTTTCCCTTTTTTCTCAGCACCTCTGCATGGTGACATGTATAAGCTGCTGGGATGACTGAACATTGATAACATACAGGGACATGCAGAAAGTTGCTTGGGAAAGGCAGGCAAGGTAATGAATAAAGCCTTCCAAGTCAAAGGACCAGCTCAATGCTCTGTGCGTGAGGGAACAAATCTCTCCCACAGCATTCTCCTCTTCTTTAAACAGTTGTTTAGATCTACTAAAGAGATGTGAAAACCTGAGATTAACTTCTTAAACACCGAATGACATGAATGACAGCCATTCCATGTAACCCCTCTAAAATGATGTCCTGCTTTCTCCGAGAAAAACAAAAGTGCTGTATCATAAAGCATGCCTGCCTGTAGCATGTGGACAGGAACAAGCTGCTTTGCCCTGCAAGACAAGCAAAAGCCATCCAACCATGGTTACTGCAGCACCAAGCTCTCACGATACGCCCTGAGCAGCACGACATTACCCGGGCCCAGTCCACGACAATGCAATCCCGTGGCCTTGTCTCAGCTCTGGAAGCAGGAAGCACAAGTCAGTATCAGTATGTGACACATCACATAGACATATTAACTACTTATGATGCACTGCAAGGAACAGAACTACTACTTTCATGTCCATCATGCCATATGATAGATATGACCAGACACTCTTCCCTCTCCTTGAAGGGCTTATTTTTTTTTTATGATGGTTTTTGCTTCTGCTTGCCAATACTAGGTCCAACTCCACCAATCCCGAGCTCATGCTCGTCTTAAACATCCATTTTCTTCACTGTATTCTCGCCTGTCCTAGAATTTGCAGTGGAAAAGAGAACCAGTCTGAAAATGAGGTTATCGCACATTTTCTCTCTCTCTCTCTCCTGCTGCTTACTAATCTGTGCCATTCCTCCAGTTGAGCTGAACCCACACCTGCAATTTCAGCCTTTTTTCTTCCTGCTTTTGACTCACTCCTCAAACCTTTTCTTTTGTATCTGTATCTTTCTCTGCAATAGAATGCAAATATTTATTCCAAGAGAAAGCGAGAAAACATAATAACCATTTCACATTCTCCCTTCCCACTCTCTTTCTCTCCCTTCTAAGCTCTCCCTTCTTCCTCGTACAATAGATATAAAACACATCTGTCCCACTCTCCACTTGCCTCACTCACATCAGCCCAGACCTCACATCTCCTTTCTCCTCCCACTCTGACAGAACAGCAGGACAGCCAATCAGTCTTTTCTGTGTTTGGAAATCTACTTCTGACCCCTTCATTCTCTAACTACACTACTCTTTCTGTCCTTCTTTCACCTTTAAGCTTACTATGCTCTGTTTGATAACAAATTACACTTTTGTTTCTAACTTCAACCTGAGTTTCCTTCATCTGTCCCTTGCCCTATGGTGAAACTATTCTCACTAAAACGTCTAAAAACCTTTTACTATTGCAACATCACAAATTAATAATTTCCATTACCCATAACCTTTGTGCGTTCTTCATAAAAATTATGTCTTTCTCCTTTTGAAACATTCACTCTCTGTTCCTGACTTCCATGACTCTACCCTCTCCTGCTGCCCCTCCTTCCTGCACCAATCCCTGCACAGGGCACTGGCAGGCTCCTTATTCCTCCTTTGCCTACTAGCAGGTCTCCATTGAGCTGCATCTTTTGCTCCTATTCTCATGTCTGAGAATTTTACATTCCGTTCCTGAGAATAGGTCTCAAATACAGCAGATTTATGTCTAAACAAAAAATCTCATTCTATCTTTCTGACACCTCTTGCCACTGAGTAGCTGTCAGCTTCAGCTCGATACAGCTAGAACAGAATTTAGATCTCACCACTCCTTACCCTCTATTCTCCACCTCCTCTCATGATCACCCTGGACAGCATAATCAACTTGTCCATCATTCAGATATAAAATACTGTGATAAACTACTACGTCATCTCTGCCAGTAACTTCTATCTTGATCCATTAATTCAGGTTACATCTATATCTAAATGATTCTTCCTGTCTTGCATCCCTAGGACAAAGTCTGCTCTAAACATCTTCAGAGCTAAAGGTTTGTCTGGGCCTTCACCTCACCTTAGTTATATTTTCTTCTTTTTCATGCTGACGAACATTATCCTGCTTGTTCACACTGTTCCAAAAGCTCCTTCTTCTGTATTGTCATACTGCTTTACTCTCAGCATCCTTCTACACACAATCTTCCACTCCAAATTTAAACATTGGGAACAACTCATCTTTGCTTTCCAGGCTCCTCTGTCTTATGTACGCTATCCTGTCCACATCCTACTTGCTGTCACACCATTTGCTCACATTTCTAGTTGGTTCATGATGTCAGTATCCATTTACGAAGCTTTCAACAACCAGCCTGTATTTTCATTCAGGCCAATTTCCACACCCGAGTAAGGATACCTTCCAAGCTCTTGCAAAATTACTTCACTGCCCTCCCAAATATCATCTTAAAGCTTTCCTTGCTACAATTCTAAGAAAGCCACTTCAGTTTAGGCTAAAGTCAACCATCTATCACATTGAGCAACTAAGTGCTTTTGTTTGTCAATATTAAAACTCCTGCTTCGTCATACATTAAAAAAACCAGTTATCTGCAGCACAATTTCACAACACACACAAGCACACACCCTTCCCCCTGTGCTGGTACCCTGCACAGTAGCATCTAGTGTCTGATGGGGCTGCTAGCCATTAGGATCATGCAAATAATAATACTGCCTCCCTAGTCATTGCAGTAACAGATCAATTACTTATATCCTTCCAGATCATTGTCCTCTGACTATCTCCATTATCAGACCCAAACAAACAAGGTTTTGGCTCTGTCAGTGTTTGTTGTGGTGGCATGGGTCCAACAGGCTTTTCAGATTTAAGTCATTGTATCATCCTGTCTCACTGAGACATAACTGAAAGCATCTTTAAAAAACAACTGAATATGCTATCACCTGATAATCTATCTAATCTAGACAATCACAAGTTACAGCGTAAAAGCCACCCGAGGACAGGATACTTATCAGAGATTAAAAAATGAACACACATAACGATTTACATTTCTTTACATCTCAGCTTCCATTCTGACCATTTCAGCTCAAAATTATGACAATCATATCACCTTATTCTGTCACAGAAGAGGTCCAATCCCATCCTCTTCTATCTTGCTAGAGAAGAGAATTTTGATCCAGCAAACTTCTCAACAACTACTACTTATATGACATTAGCAATGTTTAATCCAAATATAACTTCAAATTCCCAGACTCTGCCTGCCCCCTATGTACAGTCCCCTGCAGTAGGAAGAGAAAGAATGACTGGACAGAAAACATAAACCACTGTATAATAGAAAAAAATATAAACAAACTGAAGAAAAATATTAAAAAAATAAAGAAGAATATCACACAGAATCCAACCCCACAAACTCTTGCCCTTTGCCAGTCACTCTCATGTCCTGATGCTCCTTGACCAGTCACCCTGCTGTCTGCTGTGCTGAGCAGCTGCTCGAGGGAGGGAAGGGGAAGGCAGCCTGGCCCCGTGCACCACGCACGGCTCTGTCACAGCTCAGCAGCTCCCGTTTGCCACAGGGCTCAGGAGGGCCCTCGGGCTGAGTGGAACTGCACTGGACACACACTGGAACCAGCAACTCTGCAGAACCTGGCACTTCTGTTGGCAAGTTCCTTGCTGCTTCTGGCTGATGCTCTTTCTGATCTGGGAAAACTCCCCTTCTTTTCTGCCAAACAGCACACACTTGGTAAATACACGAACACAGAAACCAAAAAGCTGGAAGACCAAATAATTATAAATTCTTATTACTGCCAAGAAAACAGACAGATAGGAATATGTGTTGGGTTTAAGCACTGTGTTATTAATACAACTTAGTAAAATACGAAAGGAAATTACTGAATAATAAGCAAAACATTTCAGAAATAAGGAAGACATCTCTATGAGTAAAAGACCAAGAGAAATCAGAAAGCTCACTTCTTCAGCAACATCAGTGGCTTTCAGGCGTAACTTTTAATAAGCCATACAAAAAGTTATGACAAAACCAGTCCCTTAAAATCAACCATAGAAAAGGACACAGAAAAGAAAAAGAGAGAACTTATACATGCAATAGTTGGTTTTCCTCTGTTCCGTATCAGTTGCAAGTAACTGTGCTGGATTCTTCCTTCAGTTTGAGTCAGCTTAGTCAGCTGCATAGCATGGTGATAAAAAACTGGGCCATTTTTACCCTCATAGCATTACCCTTCTCATCCAGCAAGAGAACCATCAAAGATTGCTACAGACTTGCTAATGCACCTCTGTCAAACACCCTTACTGTGTCACGACAGCATTTGCCAAGGGGTTTTTTTGCATATTAATTACCTAAAGACACCAGCTTCACCTGGCATGCTGCACCATTAACTCCTGAATCAGCTTTTTCAAAGACAAGCTACAGAACTTTTGCACCAAGCTGAACTTGGAAGACAGAAAGATTCAGTAACTTAATCTGTGCCCATATATACCAAAAAATTTTCTTGCTAGTTACTCCAAAATAACTCTTAATAATAAATATTCATTGCATTCATATAAACTTATATTGGACTTAACTCTTTAAGAACCACTCATAGCAACAATACTATTTTTACTGATGGTGATCTTTCTTAATAATGCATGCAGTGACTACCAGAAACTTTCACTTTGACTATCAGAAACTTATGCTTTCTGCCTACAGGACTCCTGTGATTCACAACTTAAATAAAATGTAATTTGAAATGTTTTCTATAGGATTTTCCACTGCTTTCATCTCATTCATACACCTCAGCCTTGGTTAAATGGTATTAAAGGGTATTTTTTTGCCCCAAAGGTAAAAACAGAACCTGATAATGTCCTAATTTTTAATTAACTAGAAAAAAGGCCTATTTGAAAGAAATTACTCCATTTCACAGTGGAAATGGTTCAGCTCTTGTGTAGTCTTTTTTTTATACACAGAAATCTATATTCTATCAATAAACTATTAACTACATACAGAGGCAGATCAACAAGAAAACACACACGTGCTTTTATATCTCAATCAAAATTAGATACACAAAGACATTTACTTTCTGTAGTGACAGCAGGGCTTGGGGTACCCTCTAGTAAACACATACATTTCCCTCTTCTTCAAGTCTGGTTATAAATTACAACAAGTAGAAGGAATGTCAGAGACAGATCCTTAGTGACAGTGCTGGCAGTTGACAGGGAATCACAAATGGTTTCCCCACACACAATGAAAAAAAGGTACCTTAAACTACAGGAGATCTAACCTGTCCAGAACAACTGTTGCACAAACACTGAGCTTCATCAAGATATGTGCCACCTAACAAAACCAGATTTTTTAATGGAGTCATTTACAGTAGAACAGTTTTAGATACATATTCAAAAACATCAAAATCTTGGTTCAAAACACAGAATGTCTGATCAGAAAGCCTCACCATTACTCCACTCCTTTTATCCAGTGTGTGGGATGAAGAACTAAAGGACAGGTTTCAGAAAATAACTATGTAACTATGAAGATAAACTACAATTCTGACTAAATTTTCTGGGCGCTGTCATACATAATGTTTCATTCTTCCTCTGTCATCATTCCTTGAAACACATTAAATGAGGTGACAGCCATAACCAGGAGACATGCCACCCCCCTGCAGAAGCTGTCCATACAAAAAAAATAAAAATATCAGAGCCGAATATCATACACAGAACTGGTAAGTCACTTACACACCAGAATGCACACCAGAATTCAATCCCACTGTCATCTCTCATCCGAAACAAAGACCCCATGGGGACCTCTGCTTACTGTTCTTATTCCCAGCATAAAGATAAGAATGGTAAGAAAAAGTTTCTCTTGAAAACAGCCACAGTTTTGTGCCCTGCCAATCCTCAGTTCTTTCACTGATCAAGGACCACAGAATATTACATCTCTTTAAGAATCAGTATCTCTGGAAGACTGTATTAGCTTACAGAGAAGAGACAGAAAATTAGACAACGTTCAACCCTCTCTTTTGCCCACTGCAAAACCAAGACCAAAACCAACCCCAAATCACCAACTATGGTGGTCTAAATTCAATAATCTCACTTCTTTCTTTTGGAGTATGTGTTTAAAACCTTGTTATAATTTTCTTTCCCTCTCAGCCCTTTCTAACATTCCCTAATACCACAAAGAGGTGGAAGATGAAGGTGGTAAGAAAAACAAGAATGTTTTTGTTCTTTTTTGTTTAGTATGTTTTTAAAGGTGACAAATAGCACCACAGGCAAACCACTAGTAAACAAAAAAATAAGTAATAATTAAATAAAAGTCAACTCCAGTCTCTATGCTTACATTAACCAGCTGGTTTTGTCTTCTCTTCTTTCACAATCTCCCCATAAATAATTTTAGTCCTCTTCCTCTTGCTTTTCATAAAGTAGAACATTGTTTGTCACACCCTTTTTACCCTCATAGAAGTGTCCCTACCACCACCTAACCTCCTTAACTTTTTATTTTTCCAATAAGAATAGCAAAATCATCAAGATAATTTTCTGAAGAATTAAGAAGATACTGAAAGCAAAACTACTCAGTATCCCTTTAATTTTGTTCTTATGTTGCCAAAGGATTTATCAAAAAACTTTCCATCAGATATTTGTGCGGGAAGTCAAAATAGAAAAAAATATATCGTAAACAATTATCCAATAGAATTAAAACTCCAGTTTGCATGTGTGATCATAAAGTAAAATGGTCAAGTTTGAGGTGGAACAATAAAGACAAAAATCTCTACTTTTAACACAAAATCAGAAAAACAATTAGAATCTTTTCCATAACATTCTTAATGTCAAACAATAATGAATCAGTATGGTTAGTGAAAAGATTTTCTATGACAAAACACATCATCAGATTGAAACTTCAATAATACAAACCTACTGAACTGGGAAACTGAAGTTGACTATAACACCAAGTACCCAGACACAGACCTAAATCCCATAGGCCATATTTAACTCTGCTGTAATTCACAAAGTTACACAGGGTATCTTTTGCTCCTTTACAGCCTGTGTCTACCTACAAACACTCACAGCACTCAATGCTTGCAAATTACTAAACCAATTATTAATACAAGTTCTGTACACAAAACCAAAAAAATCCCATTCTTCCCTTATTTTCTCAAATACTGTATAAAGTAAAACACATGCCTCCAAAATTAATCTATAATCATTTACAGGTTATGGCTGATAAAAACAGAACACTGTACCCGCCTCAGGCACACAGTTACTGTGATGTTTTACAGAACACAATTTCTCAAATACAGACTTCTTTTACTATGCCTGCTATCTGCAAGAAAATCTTCAATTCTTCAAATATGCCATTCAACCTTTTAAAATTCAACATAAATTCCAAATGCTGCTCTAATTCTGATAACCCCTCTTTTAGCTAAGCCGGTTGCTTGGTAGTGATTTGTCAGATAAGTTACACAATACTGTTTCTGTTTCCTGATTAGATAAGCAGATAAGTTTTTTTTTTTCTGGCACAAACATTTATGTATAAAATTTCTCATTTTCTGTGAACACTTGGAACTTTGTAATCCCCTCTCTACAAATCCACATGCCAGTAAAAGTCAACCATGGACAGACTGCATTTGCTATAGGAAAACTCAGAGTAAGTATCAGCATGCAAAAAGCAATTCTGTCTAGAAAACTGAACAAACATTCAGGAAATTTCTCTCTCTCTATGCTGCCTACATATGCACTGCAGAATAAAGGAAAGCAGTGAGCAATACTTCTGTGTCTTTACTTTTGCCCTTAAGATGAGGCACAGGGGGCACATGGTCTGGGTGCATCTCTTGTGTTACAAAAAGAACAGCACTGTGCTGCCTCTGCCCAGGGGTGCAAGTGCCAACCCCTTGGGCAGGCAGAGATTCGGCAGGGAGTGTTCCTACCCCCACCTCCAGGAAATGCGGCCTCCCACATCCCCCCCAGCCAAAGTGAGGAGGAAGAGCAGCCCACTGCTCTAAACACGCTGGTACACAGCCAGAAGGGAGGCAGCGAAGCAGGGCTCAAGCTAACTAGAAGCACCTTCTGCCATCTAACACCACTGTTCTTCTCCAAAACCAAAGTGAAACACCTTGCCATGGTCTGGGGACCAGCGTCTTCACACTCCTTAGCTCCCACCATGCTCTGCACACAGTTCCAATCCTCTAAAAAGCCTTCTTGCCTAACTGCTTACAAAGGAATGGCCATATAAACCTGGTCACATCAACTAAAGATGATGAAATGCAGACAAATATGTCAAAAAGTTAGTGCAGAGAGATCAGGTTTTACACTGTCTTTATCAAACAGACAAGTAATTTTTGATACTTAAAATCCTGACCATCTGTCACCCCCAGTTACTTGATACAAGTAAGTTAAAAGTAACATTTGAATTTTCTAAGACACCACTTGCAATCTCCTGGCATCACAGATGCCATTAAAAAGCTCTACTCACGTTGGTAAGATTATAAAAAAATTGAGTTTCGTTTTGTATTCAGACCTATCATAACCACAACCCTTATCTATGAACAAAGCAGGTAAAAAAATTGAACATGTCACACAATACGTGAGCAAGGTCAGAGTAAAAGCACAAGCATTTCTGCAAATACATGAGAAATGTTTCGTGCACACCAATCTAACTCTTCATACTTTCCCCCACCTTTATTAATAAGGATTGTGAGACCCAAGGAAGATTTACAGTGGGTGTTCAGACACACAGATGGGTGTGGCGAAAATATTGACAGACAGCCTGAGTGAATATAGTAGAAATATTTCAGCATGTACTAATTTATTCAAACTTCATGGAAGTTCTTTCTAAGTGATGTAACACAAGTTACTACTTGGAAGCAATAACATCCCTAAGGCTTTTTATTTTCTAAATATAACAGTCAATTTTGGGGTTTTTTTACACAGTGTTATGACATAAGTACTATAAAAGCCAGTAAGTGCTTTACACCTGTCACGATCATAATGTCAGCAACAACATTAAACTTGTTTGGAAGTAATTCTTCTGGATAGTGAGTTTAAACAGAGCTCCTTTGATGGAGTCTCCGACCCCCCAAAAAACCAAACAAGACTAGAAGTGGTAATTTAAATGGAATCGTTCTAGGAAACAATTTGCATATTATGTATGACTAAGGAGTAGAGACATGCTTCAATCTTTATGTCTCAAGCTTATAATAAGAATTTGTGTTCAAGGACTTCTGTGCACAAAACATTTTATCTCAACAAATTTAAGCTCCTTATGAAGGCACAGCTGAAGTAGCAAGATTTTTGTTCAATTATTTTTGAATCAACATTACTGATAGAGGTACAGAGCCCTGAACCTTTTACCTATAAATAAACTACATGAAAATCCCAGTTCTGCTGCTAACTTATCTTTGGGCTGACAAAATAGAGAGGTTCAGGCACATAAGAATCAAGACAGGAACACAATCAAGCTTGGCATCTCTGTAACGGTCTTTCAAAAAGGAAGTTTTATGGTATTTTAAATAACTTTTATGCATACTCCATGCAATTTTATAGTTTATCACAAAAATCTACATTACTGATTAATTAATTCTTTTTTCAAGAGCTTGTTTAGAAAACATAAGATTCCTTTGAGCTGCCAAGATGCTCAAAATCGAACGCATGTGTAATGACAACTGTAATATAACGAGAAACTTAACATCATTTCAGCAAGTATACTATGACAGTACAGGTAACAGCGGGATTTCTCTCAGCATGAGTAAGTCCCACCGAAGTTTCACTATGATGGGATCGTTCATTATGAACTGACTTCCCAAGAAGTTATTTCTCAAGACAGAGAGGTTGTGTACATAAAGCGCTTTCTTAACGAAACAGAAACGAACACAAAGCTACTTGAAAAACTGTCCTGAACCATTTCACTAGTTGCATTAGGTGTTACCTCAGCATGATGTTAATGGCACACATCACAAACAAAATGTGTAAATTTGATTTGCCTACGCTCACCACTAAAGTTTCTCCTCTCGCAGCCGACAGAACTGCGTCAGGCCTGGCATATTGGCAAATACCACTGAACTGGAATTTGCCTGTTCACACTGATGGTACCAGAAGAAGTTATGGCCCAAATGACTCATTTTATTTGTTTTTGCATAATATGCGTGGGTTAGCGTAACTTAAGATAATATTTGATGCTGGCTGCTCAGTTGACTGTAGGTCACACTGAGCAGTGAGAATGAAGAATAAAATGCAATTTGAGCTAAAGTGAATGAACTCAAAGATTGTAACAAACCCTTTCTCACTGCAAGTGAAAACGTCTCCACTAAGTTGCTAATAATAATAATATAACGTTTAAAGTTTATACGCTTATCTTCACGCTGGAACAACTGGAACATTGCACCAAGGGACAGGGTCCACAAAAAAATCCAATATGGCCACTGATGTGTAGTTTTCTTTTGACTCAAAATTGCCTTATCTTTTACCATGTCTGTCAGTTGCGCGTATACACCTGTTATACCCGTACTTCAAAAGAAGTTGACACAGTGACAGTCATCTGCGTGTATCCAACCCTGAAACGCTCTTCACGGCAGAGATCCATACGCTATCAGACCACCCTGTCAAGGCCAAACCACAGGCATCCACAACCACTAAGAGACAGACAGGTAGAGAGGTGTGCCAGCACTATCCACTTACCTTCTTTATTAAGCCTCATAACCTCCCTGCTTTTTCCACCCTCCTTTCCAGTCTCTTCCAGATCTACACCTGTAGAAGAGAAGCAGAGTCAGGAAGCGCCGAGGGCCCTGAGGTGTGCATTTATTGTTTGGCGAGGGGAGGAGAAGAGGTGAGGAGGTGAGCAGTGTTTCTATTTGCAACAGCAAAAGCACAATGGTCGGAGCATCTGCCAGGGAGCGGAACCGCCGGGCCCCCCGCGGCAGCACCCCGGCCCCCCC
>VZRO01006733.1:511583-609083 GCA_013397915.1 Daphoenositta chrysoptera
AAAAAAGGCTATGAACTAGAGATGGAAATCAACAGTTACTGCACATTTCAAACCCAAGAGAGTTATGCAAGCGCTGTGAAAAAAATTTCACATCCTTTGGCTCCAATGCCTAAAAGTTTGTTCTAAACAATTTTTCTCAAGTGGTTGCTGTCTCCATGCATTAACCTACTACTGTACTGTCTTTTCAAGAGGATAAATTTTCTTCTCTACTTTATTACTGTTACTGGAGTATTTCTGATACCAAAGCTGGCAATGGTAACTATCAGTGTACCACTGGGTGTCTGTGTGCAGTGCAGACATGTATTCCCACTGGACACGAGGTCTTACCAGTGGCTTCTGAGAAGCAAAACAGTTTCTTTTTTTTTCTGCAACAGTTTCAGGTTTCAGTCAGGAGCCTCTGAGAATTCAGTTTCAGACTCATCTTAACTGCCAATGTTTTCTCTCCCTTGAAAACATTCCCCATATCCTGACCTCCACCAGACACCTGAACATCCAGTCTCAGTGCTATAGTATAACCTGTATGAAACATGGATCTGAAACTCCCTTCTTAAAAAACACTACCCAGAGCCCCTGGTCTAACAGTTCATCAGCTGCTCTTGTGGCAAGAAACTGAGGATTAGACCAGGTCAGAGGAGTGCATTCACTGAAGAAGAGTGAGGACTAGTGCATATGTTTTGGAAATTGGAAGACATGAATGACAGGTCAAAGAGTACTTGACAGGCTAAAATTCAGTTTGCCTGTATTGGCAGGTACTCAGGAAAGATCACAGAAAAATTATTTTAAAACATCATCACTGCATGTTTCTTACTGTTTCTTAAATTTATTAAAACATATCTAGCACTGGTGCAGCAGACCACTTGTATTATACTTACTAAATATTTATCAGTTTTGTTGGTTGTTTGGTTTGTTGTTTGTTTCTTTTTTTCTTTTTCATTTGAAAGATGTTTTTGGTACATAATAGTAACAATAATATTTTCAAAGGCCATGTCCAAATTTTAGAGGAAGGCTCTGAACTGTCTAGTTGAGACAGAGAGGAACAAACTTGTAGGACTTCCCTGCATTTTTCAAAGACATAGCGAAGTTCTTTAGATTTTGAGATATAAAACCACTTGGGGATGGAGAAAGTTACCTTGCCTCAGTATGAAGTCTGCATTCAAATAGCGTGCTGCTTTCCTGTGCCTTGCTCTCTCACAATGCCCATGTGAATAACCAAAACCACAAAACATGAGTCCCCAAAGATCTTCACACATTTCTCGTGAGGTAGGCATAGAAGTATTCTTTCATTAAAAATTAAGTTTGCCCTGATGAATAATGTATATTATAACTTTCCATTCACCAGCCATGTTTGCGTGTGTTGGCAGCACACAACAGCAGCTTCCTGCCTTTCCCTCACCGCATTGTAACCAATTTTCTCCTGTACCTTTGTCTCAACATAGATGCCATATTTGTCCTGTTTGTATCCCCCCTTCTCCCAAATGCTTACCTTTTCTAGATTTTGTTCCCACTTTCCTGTCACTTTACCCTAACTCTGCGTGGTGTGTTTTCATCTCCTGCCAGGTTACTCCATTGAAACACCAGTGTGGGTCCCGTTTTTCACCCTCAGCTACTCTGACCACCCTCCCACTTGGGCCCAGCTGCCTCACCAGAGCTGACCATGTCTTTTAATTTACACTGCTTTGTTTTTTATCCCCTACTTTGCAGTTAGGAGGCTTTCTCTCCTTTCCTCCTCAGTGGAGGACAGGTCTCTCCCAGTCCTGAGTCACCTCTCCCCCTCCCACCAGTGGGCTACCTCTTCCATCACAAAGCTGTTTGGAGTTGCCCTCTTTTCCTCTCTAAACGATTCCTCACCTCTTGGGACAAGTCCCCTTTCCTTCTCCCCTCCTCTCAGCAGGCAGCTCTCCTTCCCAGCCTTGTCCTGGCCCTGTTTGGAGCCCCTTGGCCTCAGCACAGGGGTCTGCCTCCCCTTCCTTCATTTTGCACAAGTGCAGGAGCCCCGGCTGCCCCCCTGTCCCGGCAGCTCGCTGGTCCCCACTGTGAGCAGGGACTGGTCTCTGGCAAGGCCAGCTGCCATTTGTGATGGGCTGAGGGCGGGCACCCGCGGGCTGCCAGAAGATTTCAGCCTGGCAGGGATGTCCCTCAGTGTCTGGGCGTCACTTGAGTGTCCTTCAGCCTGGCTGGGAAAGTTTGGGGCCACCCAGAAAAGAGGTTTGAGTAAGAGTCAAACTGCTACACCTTTGGTAAGGTCACGTTTGGCCCCTGGATCAGCAGAGAGGGCCCAGCCTGCTCCATGGCTCCCCAAGCTCTCGCTGCTTCCAGAAACTGCCTCCAATCACACCTTGCTTGAGGTTCTGGAATGTTTTGACAGTTGTTACGGTATGTCCTACTTCCAGCTCGTACAGGAAGCAGACATGTTGAAATCACAGAAGAAAGCAAGCCTGTTCATCTTGTATTTCTGGCTGAGGCTGGAAGTGAAGTGCCAAAAATCAATTGTGTCTCATCTATTGTACAGGGAACTCTCTTGTAGCTCCTTGCATCGATGTGCTAACTTTGCAAGGAGCTTTGTCCTAACAAGATTCCCATTGCAACCTGGAAGAGTCAAAGGTAGTATCTTCTGATAAGCACTGCAGGTCCTTTACTCAGTCAAAATGGATCTCAAAGGCCTTAGCAGGAATTGGGGTATAGTTAGTGATGTGCTCAACAGCTAAAGGCACCCAAAGTAAAAAATATGTGTGATATTTAAGCATTAACTTAGATGTATAAACCTCTCATGGGCCACCTTGAACTTCTGTCATCAGACTTAACCAGACCTTTTACAAAGGCAGTGTGGTTGCAGAGACCAGGCGTAGATGGCCCTCAGTTATGGTCTCACAATCAAAAAATTTTGTAGTTAAATCCTCCTCTTAATGATAAAAATACATTGTCCTTTGCTAGTCTATTTTTTGGAAACCTGTGGTTTGATGAGTGTTCCCGAGGCACTATTTCTTTTAAGCAATCCAAGTATAAGCATACTACTGATAATACTTCGGGTTTAAATAGAAACCATAGCTGGTAAAGAAGACAAAAGTTCAGATATTATTTAAAATATCCCATGTTACTTATGAAGGGTGCATACTTGTGAAATGCATCTGAGCTAAGACTGAAAATTCACAGGCTCAGATTAAGACAATCTTTGTACATCTATGGCCATCAAACATTTTAACTGGCTAATAACATCCAGTGGTGCAGATCTGTGCATTGAATCAAGTCTTGTAGATACTCAGCATGTGACATCTGGTATATGCAAAAGTTACAAGACCAATGAAAAGTGAACAATAGTGGTTTAGGGAAAAAAATTAGCTAAAAATCATGACAAAATTAGCATTTGAGAATCTTGTAATTCAACTTCAGATACCCATTTGATCCAAGATTATAAACAGAACTGGCTGTTGTTTCCCAAATCTTTCAGTTGACAGATAAAAAAGTGGTTTTCCTTTAGGAGACAGCAGGCATCTGTGGATTCCCACTGTCTGTGTTTAATTCTGCTGAATAATATATAACAATAATAATAGATGATTTGAAAATATTCAAATTCAAACCATTAACTAAGAACAAACTCCTCTTCCTCCTTGTATGGAATTGGAATCTTATTCTGTGTATGCTAAACCCGAGCTCTTACAATTATACTTGCATTCATATTGACATTCAAAGGCTCTCTAATAATCTGATAGTACACTGCCTGTTTTTCCTTCTGCACTAAGAAGAGTATTGGCACTGCAGCTACTGGTGACTTCAAAATATTATTACGATTGTGGCCTGTGATATATGAAAGCTGGCAAAATCAGAATGCTTTATGTATAGTGGGCTGAAAAATTTTGCAGTAGATATTCAGTTCTCTATGAAAAGAAGTGTCCACTCTTCTGTTTACAGGAACAGTGGAGGCCTTTTTCTGTGCCCTCACACATCATCATAATTAGCACAATTGATACAATTCACTCAAATCTATTAGCATAAACAGTGGCATTTAATTGAATTATGTGTCCATGTCACAGTAGAGTTGGGCACTTCTGAATATTTCTAAAGTTGTTTGTAAAAGTTGTTTAGAGCAAAACTTATGTCATGCTCTTATAAACAAATACAAAGTTGGAGGCTGTACAGAAACAAAGTGAGTTTTGGTGGCAAAAAGAACTAACAACAGTGCCTTGATAACACAGTATTTAATAGCAGTACAATATGAATTGAAATTGAGAGATAAGTCTGCATTGGAGGGGTTAGAAATGGTCTTGTATGGAGAACTTACTGGTGCACATGAAACTGTGTCTTCCGGATTTGTAGATGGAAAACTTGAAGGGCATCTCTGGGTTCTGAAAGTGCACATAAGTGGGTGAATTCCTCCATTTACTCAGGGTTTAATACTTTTGCCTATGGAAATTGTTGTATCAGCTGACAAAACCCCCTCAGTCTGACTTTGTCAATCTGAATCTTAATGTAGCCAACTGTTCTGTTCAGTTCTCACACTACATTTGTGGTGTAAGTGTCTAAGAGCATGCTGTGTCAGCCATGGGATTATTGGTCCTATATTTTGCAAAATTTCCCATACACATTTTTAAAACAACAGCAGATAATTATGAGAGTTGGCAGATGCCACAGACATAATTGCTTTCAGCAGCTACAATAGATATTTTTAAAACATTTCCATATTCAAACCTTTAGTTAGTTCAGGGCTAGTGCAATACAATCCTTCTTATTGTCTCCTGCCCTTGGGGCATCCTCCAGGGATTGCAGCCGGCAGGACCTCCCTCTTTCTCACTCCTCGTTGCTTTTCACCTGCCTGGCTCTTTTAGGTCACTGTTCCAGGTAATTTGCTGGGCTGCCTCTCTGATCTGCTGCCTCTTCGGCTGTCTGGACTTTGCAAAGGCTTCAGAAAAATCATGCCTCGAAACAACTCTTCCATCAAAGTGGAACTATGTCTGGAAAGATGGTTGAACTCATCAGCATTTTATTTCAAAAAGTAACGTGGATAAGAAATTCCACTGGCAGCAAAATGTTATGTGTTAGTATTTAAGGGATGATTGTCAGTACTTAAGGCGTGATGATGATGTCACTGTCACTTTCCTTTTGTCCTGTCCTTCTCTCAAACTTGACCTGGGACTGAACAATGGGAATTGTTGTCACTGTAACACGTTTCTCATGCTCAGAGATCAGAGTGGGCTGGCCTCAGCACGCAGCAGCAATGTTGGAGTGGCAGGAGGTAAGTGGTGGTACACACCTGATCTTGGCCGATGCGTTTATACCCATGTCTTGCCTGCAGCACACGTGGCCACACATTAGTGACATGATAGTTTTCCTTTATTTTGTGTTCTTTCACTTCCCTACTCTGTTTACCTGAGCAGCAGGAGTCATCCTAACAGTTGTGAGTGGGAAAAGATACAGAATGTAATACATCTTCTTGTCCCTCAGGAAAGACATTTGGTGAATTTGGAATGAGCATCTAATTCTTTCCAGGATGCTCTGAATGTAAATTTGGAAAGAGGAATTTCTCCAAATAATTATAGTTAAAATGCTGAATTCCAAACATATTTATTTTCTTTGCTTTTTTGTTGGCGCGTGTTGCATACATGCTGGAAGAGATTTCTTTTTTGTGGTTGCTATGGTAAAAAGCAGTCCCTAGTCCTTTTACTTAAAACCCATGAACTGCAATTAACTGTTTAATGTTGTAACAGACAACAGCTCTAGTAACACCTTAACAGCTTTGAGCATGATACTCCCATCATCTCGGCAGATGGTGATTTTTGGCATTCTGTGTTTTCAGTTTATTCTTCTCCTTTATAATCCTTGCCATTATATCTTCTGACAAATGCTTCTGGACTAACTTAATTGCAATTTGATTATACTGAGACAGCCCTCAGATCTCAGATCCTTTTGTATTTCTGTTAAAGGGTCACCAATATATGTAAAAAAAGATGTGTGTGTATCCCTGTCAGCAATTATACAATCAGATTTTAAAGTAAAAATCTGTTTCTTCTCATCTGTAACCGTAAAAATACAGTCTTGAAACATACTTAGTGTGCCATAGGAGCCCTACATTTGAACAGAAAAGGAGACATAAATGATTCTTTTGTGAAGAACGAGTAACCCTGAATGTTTGTCAAGAGTCTGAATTAAATAAAAGTTACCAATTTCAACTAGTTTTACCACAGGGAATTGGCCTTCATTATTATTTCTATAGAGATTGAGACTGAATTCCTCATGAATTTTGCTCATTGTTTTAAAGATTTATGACTAATATAAATCCTTTTAAACAGGGAGTTTCAATTAAATTTAAAAAAAAATTCAACTTTGCCAAGACATTATCAAAAGCAAGATTACCTTGTGAAACTGTTTTTCAGCTACTCTCCCTTTTTCTCCCCTGTAATGCAGTTGTATTCCATCTATAATTTTTTTTTCGCTTAGAAATAAATTCTTTGGATTTGAAATCAGAACTGTTCTCCATTTTGCTCTTTAAAGGGATTTTATGTATTAAGCAGGCAGAACACTTCAGATGTTTAATTCTGTAATACAGGACCAAATAAACTTTTTTTAGTACCTTTAGTGGCAGTATTAGCATTTCTTCTTTTTTAGGAAAAGAAAACGAGGGGAAAAGGAAAGGAATATTTTTCCCAGAATCATAACAAGATAATATTGCAGTTTCAGGTTTTAAAATATGAATGTCTCATTCACAGCTATTTCCTGGCTGACTCCAGGTTTCTATGATTATTATTTATTCAGTGCTGATAGTGTGCTTGACATTGTGCAAATATAGAAAGAGATATTCATGTGGACTATCTGCCAGGATTTCCTAGTTGTTAGTGGCAGTGTTAGCCTCTTTAAGCAAAAGCTTGAGGCTGTCTTTAAAGCAGAGATGCTTATCCCTCCTGCCAACATGCAGCTTCATACATATGACCACCGTGGGAAACACTGCTCAAATGCACGAGGCTTTGGAAGGATGGACCCGTGGAGTTTAATTTAATTAGCACAGCAACAGTATGTGGTAGCTCTAACTCTCATCAAACCTTTAAGACCAATCGCTGTAACTTCAAAAGCTGGAAATTTTTTAGGGAAGGGTGACTGGGAAGAATCAATCCTGATTTGATACCTAAAGAATCAAAGAAAGACTGTTTACCTGAATACTGCATGTTTTAAAATCCTGTGTCTTCTGCGAAATCCATGAACTGCTTTGTAACTTATTTGTAGGACTTACTGGTGGCCCGAGTGCTTCACTCAGCTGGGCAGTGATGGTGTCCCTCAAGTTGTTTCTGCCGCCTGCAGGTGTCCATTGCCAGGCTGACATCTGCCCCTGGCTTTGTCAGAAACCGTGTATTCCAAATTGTAGCATTGCAGGCTTTTGTCCAGGACTAATTTCTCAGGTTAGGGACATTCTGCCAAGAAAAAAAAAAAGTGAAAAAACCTTCGTCTAAACGGATGGAATGTTTGTCTTTTTATTAGAAAATCTATCTTTGGATTTCCTTCCCAATGGAGTCACAGAAAACTCATTCTAAGGATCTTTAGTGACTCTTCGTTGACTTTATGCACGAAAGAGTAGAAGGTTTGCTGTCTGCTGTTTCGTAGGTGAAGAATATTTTTGTCATGATGAAAAATAATAAAACTCCCGAAATCCCACCAATAAAACCAACTTGCAGTGAATGGAAAGGTGGAATGCAAATACTTGTCCTTCTTTTCTCCCTGGCTAGGATAAGCATTTCATTATCTGATTCTTTCCCTTACCCCAGAAGAAGGAATGGATGATGACAGTAAACTTATCTCTGTCTGAGATGTTGATACCACCCATCCAAGCTGACACTGAAAGGCTTCCTTAGAGCAACACAAATCATATATAGGAGCCAGTATCAAAAAGCTCCACATCCAGAAATGAGCACATCTGCCACGTATTGTACAGAAGCAGCCCAACCAAAAAGACTCATAGAAAAATAAACAAATCTCTGAGGCATTAGAAAGCTGTAGTCAAATATTTTGAGGTCAGTTCAGAACTGTGAAGGAAGTTAAAAATGGATATATCAAATCTGATATATAAATTACAGTTCCTGTATTAGTCATAGTTGTTATATCCCAAATTTTGTTTGGAAAAGGAAAGGCAGTGCTCAAATTTCCTTGTCTCTCCACCCATCTCCTTCAAAGTCTTCCCTTTAGCTTTCAAGCAATTTATTTACACTGAGTAAAATGTCTGGTTTACACTCACAGGAAAAGTTTTAATTAATTCTCATTTTACAAATCCTCCACAATATTTATTCAAAAGATTGGCAAATTCCAGGAAGTTCACCCATCCCTGAAAAAATAAGTTTTGTAAACAAATCTGGCAACAAATTTATTTTAACAGCAGCAACCCTGCTAATCTGTCAAGACGTAGTTTGTTTCTGACAGTTGATTAAATTCTTTTTCCTTAAGAATAGAAAATAATTTGCTACAAACAAACCATTTATCTGGGACATGGTGACTGGCCCTCTGCTATTTCACATTCCATTTAATTCAACAGAAAAAAGCTAACAGTATAATGTTTAGCACTTTTCTTTTTTTTTACCAGAAGCAAGGCTGAATTTCTGTAGTCACAAACAACAACACAACAACAACAACAACAGAGGTTTCAGAGCCTTTAAAACCCATTCTTGGTGTGTCCCACAACCTGGACCATCATTACTCCACATCTCTGAACATGAACAAAGGGCGTGTTTCAGGCTGTGGTTCCGCAGGAGTTTTCTTGCCCAGACCCCTATTTCGTGGCCATTTGTTCCTGGACAAGTCATCCCTCTGCTCAGTTCTTGCCCATCTCTATTCACGGATCCAGTTCCCTGTGCAGTAACACCAGCAGTTGTGCAGGTGCAGTAGCCTGTGACAGCCCAGACTTGTATGAAACAACTGAGTGGACAGTGCAGCTTAGTCTGCTTTCATCAAGAAAAATGTCCCTGTCCGGAAAAATGTTTTATGGAAGGAGATATTCTCAGAGGTTTGCAAATATCAGTAAAGCAAAACAGGCAAAGCCTTCTGCTTGCCATTAATGTCGGTTGAAACAAAAGATTAGCAGGTGCTGATGTTCAACTTGTATGGACATCACCCTTCTTTGCATTAAGACTTCATCCAACTGGACTGCTGGGTGTGTGGACATTGTGGGCTGTTCACCTCTTGATTCTTAAAGAGATTTGGCATGTCATCTCACTGCTGCTCGTTAGCACAGGAAAACAATTTGGGAGTCTATTTTACGTCTTTTTTACAGCTTCATAAAACTGCAGGTCCTGGTGTAAGGGCTCAGCTGGTGCAAATGTCAGTATAGTCGTGGCAGTTCGTACCAGCAGGTAAAACCTGCCATCCGTCTTTCCTGCCACTTCCCCTGCTCCTTCACACTGAAAACGACGGATCCAGATGCCAGGGAAGTCAGTGAGAGCATCCTCTCTGTGCTGGACGCAGCAGTGTGCAGCCTCTGAAGTGCAGCAATTAAGATACGGCGCTAATGGTGGTAATCCTTTCCCGCCTGCCTCGAACACCCAAACTGAGTCAGCCTTGGTTTCATGCAAAGCCCGAGGAAATCGCTTGGGTTTGTGTTGCATCTGAAAGGTCAGCCTGTGTCCCTATGGACTAAGAGGTATGGGGGAATTCCAGAATTTGCTGGCAGTTTGTTGCTATTTATTTCTGGAAGCTGTTAGCTTAGATTTTTGTTTAGCTGAACTTAGTTATGGGGAACTGAGATGATAAGACTGAGGGCTTTGGAAAGTCACATTTCTAGGTGCTTTAAAATGTGTTTATAATTCTACCACTTTTGCTTTTCAGGTTACTATTTAGATGGAATTTTAATTCACATTATGGTCACTCAGGAGAGTGCACATATTCTATTTCTTTTTGAATACCACATACAAGGACTTTGCCAAATGAACAAAAGCAAAGGAAATAACCCTAAAAATCCTGCCAGTGTTTGACATCAGTGACTTTATACACTACTATTATTGTGAGACATTTTATTACCTAAATAATTCCTCATTTGGAGGAACTTCAGATGCTCATTTTTTGCAGCATCTTTAAAATCTGTGTAGAAAAGGAAAGGATTTATATTTAATGTAGGGATTGATATATTTAATGTAGGGATTGATATCTGATGATGTCAAATAATGGATTTTTAAAATACAAGCCAATTAACTTAGCAGCCTCTTGCTTAATTGGCACTCATGCTATTTAAAAGAAAATGGGTGGTGAGTGTCTAAAACTTTCTCAGGTTGAAAAACAATATTCTTTGACATTATTGACTCTGATTCTCTCTGTGATTTAATTCTTTCCTTTACATGGCTAGTGGGTAGAAATAGTGGGAAAGTCACAACCACAAGCAATAACGTGGCAATTAACTCAGAGGTACTGGTGGGACATTTAAGTAATTTTCAGTCAACACATATAAACATGATGTTGCTGGCTTGAAAATCTGGACATTATTTGCAGCTGGAAGATTTGATTACTTAACTGATTTTGATTTTCAAATTGCTTTTGAAAATCAGCCACTGGTTTGAATCTGCTCCAGATGGGCAATGACTGAAAATCGTTATAATCTGGCACGTACTTGGTAGCATAGATAAGTGAGTGGATGGCCTCATTAGAAGTATCTCAAACATATGCACTGATTAAAAAGCCCCTGGTCTGAGGCTCAGCAGGGTTTTGGCTGAAGGAACTGAGCACTGTCACCCCCGAGGGCCCTTTCTGGAGCGGCAGCGGGAGGAGCATCCTGACGCTGCTGCGCACCGAGGTGAGTGTGAGCTGTGCCCCGGCCCGGCGCGCCCGCCCTGCAGCGAGGGCACCGCGGCACCGGCCAGCAGCAGCTCTGAGCGAGTACTCGTGTCCCCCGCAGCCCGAGTGGGGATCACACAGCCGAGATCTTGGGCTTTAGGAGCCTAAAAGTGGTACTTATTTTTCCACCAACAGGTCCTTGAAATTATTGCCTATCTGGTTTAAAAACGATACAGAGAGGCAGGCACTGAAGGTTCTCCGAACATCAGAACCAGACATCCCAAATCCCCCTTATTGTCTCTGCAGAGAAACAGATGTTTCAAAAGTACAGCACTTCCCATCCTTCATGCAATAGCTAAAGCTGGTCACACCAGTTGTGCCCTAGTAGTGCCTCTTTGTTTCCAAAAGAAGCCTAGGGTGACCATAATAACATACACAGGTCCGTGTTTTAGTAAATTTAAGGCAGGCAAGATAAATCCCATTCTCAACAGCATCTCATCATTCTGGCAGCTACTTGCTAAACTGCTATGAGAATATTTTGCAATTTTTTCACAACCTCAGAACAACTGAACAGGGTCTTTCCTCAAAAGTGTCATAACTCAGCTCCCACAGCACAGTAATTTCTTTAAAGGAGAAAAGATACCATTCTAATAACAAGCCTGGAAAAGACACTGACCAAAATTATGTCCCTGGCACATAATATCCCTGGGTTTTAGGATGCTTTGTAACCATTGCCTAAATGAATTAAATGGCTCTTTCCTATTTAGACAGCTGGATTTCTATGTGGCACTAGATGGCAATATTCCCTCAGCTCCTACAATGGTCAGGGGAGCCATATACAGTAACGGGACACATCCTGACCTTGTTTCCTTGTTATCACCCACGTACTTATATTATAACAGCCAGGTTTTATGTGACTAAGCTCAGTCTGGGCTGCAGGGTTTTTTAAAATCACTGTGCATTCATCCACCTACCTTTACAGCTTCGCAGTTCTCTGTCAAAACATTTATTGGACACTAGATTCACTGTGTGGGATCTTCTGTTTCGTTAAGAAAGCTCTTATGGTCTCAGGCTGTTCCATGATGTTGATGCTCAAATCCACAGGAAATAAATATATACATCCGGAATATTGCACTGGTTTCCTGCTGCCTTTTGTGTATTAATGTGGTGGCAGATTCAGTCATTACTCAGATATAATGTTGCCTCATGTCAATTGTAAGTGGATTATTTTTTCCATTCATGTTTGTTCTCATGTAAAATCAGCATAATCTAAACCCAGCAACTGTAAAAAAGTAATTCTGTGTCTGTACCCAGATGAATTTAACCCTAGCCCTGTGTGATATTTCTAAATCTTTTCTGTAGTCAAAGAGCTTATAGACAGCAAGGAACAGGGCCAACAATGAATATTGCACATCTCCTTTGTGTGGTTAGGATTTTTTTGCATTTGGACCACTTTATTGAGGTCCAGTTCTATTGAAATTGCTCCTTTCAAATTCAGGCTTGTTGATTTTTGTAAGACCAACTATCATTTAAATGATTTTCCAATAATTAAGTACTCTGAAAAAAAGGGGGACAGTGAAACGTCCCTCCCTTACACACCACGCCCCTCTTCTGGTCCCCTGGAGAGCCACAGAGCCCAGCTGAAGATCCCAAAGTTCTTGAAACCATAAACAAACAAAATTTCACACTGTTAGGAAGTAGTGAATTACTCTCACTCCTCTTGCTCAAAGGATGGAGGAACTTGCACGTAAAAACCCATCTATCTCCAAGTGAAACTCCACCACCTGAGCCCTCACCCTGTGCCCAGCCCTGCTCTTTTCTGTTAGCTGCACACTTTCCTGTGGGTTGTTTTTGCAAAGTCAGTAGAAAATATTTTATTTGTGCTAAAACGCAAGGTTGCTTTTGTAAAAATAATCGAATGCCTTTTGCTGATAGAACAGGGAAGGTATTTCATGTTTTGTGATGCAAAGGCCTGGTTAAGTAATTCTTGATATAATAAATACTTGAGTAAGTGAAGTGCATCACACTGTGTACATAGAGACCTTAGATTTTGTGTACCCATATTTTTCCAGAGCATTCTTTCTTGCTGCGTTTGTATCTTTTGCTATTCACACCCTTGTTTATGTATTTACCGAACAGCTCGGGTGGCCAAGCAATCACAATAACGAATGTGTAATGTGCAGGAAATGCTGTATCATGAAGTACAAAGTATTGCTGCATGGGTTCGGGCCCTCATCCAATAACCAGTAAATGCAGAAAGAAGACCTCATTGGCCTCAACATATTTTGCACTGTATCTTTACTGGCAGTACAACTTAGTTTGGAAGACATGATTAAAATTCAAGTGTTATACATGTCTGGTGTGGACAAATGACATTTCTTGCAGGCACCAAGTGTTATACGCAACAACACATTATTCATCTCAAACCACAAAACACAAAATATTTGCTGATAACATCTACTTTTGCTAGGGTGAATGAATATTAAAGTTCATTATCACTGACTCCCATGTTTTGTTAAGGCAGAAGAAAATGCAGTATTTTTAAACAGCACAGGAACTTCTCAAAGAGAAAAACATTTGGCAACAATGTGTTTTTTACAGTCATGGTGTCTTACAGCTGTCATGATTGAGTTTGGGAGTGGGACTAAGACCTCTGGCTTCTCTGGAGTTTCTGTGCGGCCTCATTGATGTCACTTGATCTTTACGTAGGGAGGATTCAAGTACCTCTGGAGCTTTCTTGAATTCCTGTCCTTGTTATCATCTGTCTGACTCAGTCCACATTTGTCTAGCTGGAGTGGAGGGAATGGGAAGGATCAGAACAGTCTCTGCTAACTTAATGCCTTTCATATTCCCAGTGGTCCTAAAATAAATGCTCAAATTCTTTGTTGCAAAAGACAGACTCTCAGGATTCCTTCTTCTCTGGCAAATGCTTTCGTCTCTTGAGAGAATAACTGCTGGAGTACTGGGAGGATTTGTTTTCAGCACAGACAGCATTTTCAGCCTTCTGTGTGTACTCACCCAGATTTTAGGCTGTTCTTTACTTAAACCTGGATCTCCGAAAAAGAACTAGGCGTGATGGAATCACTTCTTGTTAACAAATTCTTCAAACTAATTATCAAGGGAGTGACTAATGGGGGTTGCATGTTTACAAGTCAATACTAGAAAAATACCTGTCTGGGACTTTTTTTCACAATTGTATGGGTTACTGACCTTGCTAGGATGAGATTGCATTTGGTGAGATTAAGGTAGCATGGGTAGTACTCTATGACTTTTAGTTTGTTCTTGTCACTCACAAAGGGTACAGAGGAAGCTTTTAGCTGAGAAATTGAAGGAAAGTGCATAATTTCTGGTGTAGGGGTGCTAAGGTACTGTTTTAATATTGTAGGAAACGTTACCAAGGCAGTGGATGGAGAAGCTCTAATGTTTAAAAATAAAGGAAATGAAAATAAAACCTGACAGTCTCAGTAATTTATTTCATGAAATAACAATAATAAATAATCATAAACTGAGGTTGGATTGGGTGCATGAAAATTCTCCTTAGGCTGCTTAATTTTTGGCGAGTAATTACCACTGTAAGAGTAAAATGTCCACTTTCCCATGAACTGGCTAAGGAGAAGAGAGCCACTACTCTGGGTGAAATAACCACTGATGGGAAAATTGTGTCTTGAATCTCCAATGTGTTTGAAAAGTAAGAGGACATTTCCTTTGTGTTGACACGTTGGAAGCTGATGGAGAATTAAAGGCATAGAAAACAGCTGAATATCCTGAACCTGCACATTTTGTCCTGCAAGTAGACTACTTCTCTGAAGCTGGCCTCTGTTGAAATCCCTCACTTTCCTGAGGACAGGCAATTGAAGGCTTGCACGTCAGGTTCTGCTCTTTCCCATCTCGTGTCCCTCACTTCCCATGTTCTTTCTCTCTGCATCCCAGCCTAAGACCAGCGCATACTCCCATCTGTTGATCTTTTCCTTGGAATCAGGATTCTTTAATTTCTTGCAAGATGTAGCATCTTCCCCAACTTTATTATTTAGTCATGTTCTCCACTTTACCTGATTATCCAGAAGGCATTTTTTTCAGAAGTGCATTTTTTTTCCTCCAAAGTTCCCAAATAAAGTTTCAAATCATCTTGAAAACTGAAGAATTACTAAAATCCCATGTTTTATTTTGATGTCTTCATTTGCTCCAATTAATCTTCACTCTATTTTGCCTGAAAACTTCTCGGTTGTATTGTTGTTTGTGTTGCCTTGACCTCTCTTCATCTAGTTGCTTTATATCCCCAGGAAGCTCATTCCTGAATTTCTTGCAGTGTAAGTGCTGCTCTTGCTAAACTTGCCAGTGAACTTCTTCCTTGCTCACCTTTTCCTAGTTCACCTGTTCCTAACCAGCTCATATGCTTTTTTCTACTTGGTTTTCAACGTCTCCTGGGCTCTCTTTAAATTTCAGCTGCCCTTTCACTTCATGCCTCACAACCTGGCAGGTTGAATCAGAACCACAGAAATCTACTCAGAGGAATATAAGAAATGAGGGCTCTAAGGGAAGTAATGAGATGTACTGGAACTGACTCAAGGAAGAAGAAAGAGCCAGAGCCTTTCTGCTCCCCCTTACTCCACCCGGGTGAGCTGCTCTCCACGCTCTCCTTCCTCTGTGCTACTCTTGGCTCTCCCCTCATCTCCATGGTCACCTCTGCAGCCTCTGCTCACAACATGCCTGAACCATGAGGCTCAACAGGAACTACTTGAAAGCCCTGGAGACATTTTTAGAGAGAAGGCAGAAATTAACTACTCCCTGGGTATTCACTTAGTACCTGAAACAATTATCCGTTGCATTTCCAGGTGATGGTGGGGAATGGCTAGCATTTCAAGCATGTGTATATTCCAGATGCCTTTTCCATACATGTCTCCTGTACCTCTCTGTAGTGTCTATATCATAAAGAATGTCTGGTTTATATATATGGACATTGAACCCTTGCTGAAAGTAGATCTGTGTATGTTGTCAGAGGAAGAAGGGTCAAAACAAAGAAGCTGGGAAATGTATTTATAGGAAGAAAAAACGACCTCAAATCACATCAAAACCAATCCCCCCTTCTCCCCACCAAACTCCAACCTAAGAAGAAGAGAAAGAAAATAAAGGATAAAATTGTGACCTCTGAGTTCTGGAGAAGGCTTGGATATTCAGAGTACAGGATGGAATCAGTCCTATCACTGAAAGTAAATAATAAACAAATATAAAAATGTATCTGAAAGACTTTAAAACTTATCCCAGATGTCTCTATAGTTTTTTCAAGACTTAAAGAAACAGCCTTATCATGGAATAGGATGTATATTGCAACTAAAAGGAGGGAATAAAGCTAGCAGCAGTTTTACAGTGTTCTGGTAATTAGTAGATCACTGTACAAGACATCACTTTGTACAAGTCTGGTTCATGCCTGTGCACACAGACCTCATCTTTGTGAGATGTCCAGTCAGACCAAAAGCTTCTTTGTCAACTCAGGAAATGCATATGAAGGGATGGGCAAAGACCTGGTAGGTAAAGAGACAGGTTAGAATTTTTTGCCAATATAAATATATTTACATTATTATCAATATATCTCAATAAGAGTAATTTTCCGTACGCTTTTTTTACTAACATCGAGTCTAGGCACACATTTCCTGGGGCAGAGGAAGATCAGCTTCCTCAGTACCACAGGTTGTGTTCCCAGATTATATGGTGTGGCCATAACCACTTTAAACCATCACAAGGTCCTAGGAGCACTTTAAAATAGATGCAGATTAGCCATCAAATGAGTATTTCTCATGATTCCCCAAATCAGTATCTGATGTGTAGGTATGGTTCAGTTCCAATCAGTAGGTCTTACTGATGCATCTTTTCCAGGTCCATTGTATGAGCAGAATTCTCTGGGGCACATGGTCTGAGGTGTGAATGCAGCAAGCATTGGCAATGCCTGCCCCAGTGGTAAACTGGCTGCTCATGTTTAGCGTGTTCAATTAATGTGCTTGTGCTACACAAAACACAGAAGCATGGGACAGAACTTTCTGAGCTACTGTCAGCTGTCAGTGGGACAACCACAGAAGGTCGTGCAGAAACATCTAGAGATGCCAGCTTAGCTCACAGATCAGTCAGGTTTTTCCACAGCTGTGTTAAATCTGAATCTCAAAATTCTGCCTCTTAGCAGAGCTGCTAAGTTTGTGCAGAGGTGTTGAGAATCAACCAGATGAATCCCTGATCAACCTGATTTAATTAAGCCTGCTTTGGGCAGGATATTTGACTAGGTGACTCCAGAGGTCCCTTCCAGCCTAAATTATTCTATGAGTTGATTCTAATGAACCTATATTGCATCCAGTTCCAGTATTAGTGTCACTTCTCTATTATGCTCCATGAAATAACGCTAGGACTGCCCTTAGTTTAAAAAAAAGTTGGTTGTGTTGTGGGCTAGCAAATGAAATGCCTGATCTAAGGGAACCAGTGCATTCATGCTATTCCTGAGACAGCTGCAGCAAAGATGCATCATGTACAAACATCACCAGGTACACAGCTGCACCTCCAGGTATGCAGTATGTGTGGTCTGAGTGATTCTCTGATAGTCAGAGAAATAAGAAAACTTCAGGTTCTTGGTTTGAATAAAAAACCATGAGTATTTGATTTTGCTGTGTGAAGAGAGCACCTCATTGCCAGAGTGGTGAAAGCAGCATGGTATTTCCAGATTTAAAACATACTAGATTCTCTTCATAATGCTTCATTGAATAAGATGATTATAGTGAAAGGACAATTAATGACTGTTTTCCCAAGTACAGACCAGGGCTGTGAATGAAGTGTCAGCAAGGACCAGTTCCCTGACAAGCAAACAAGCTGACGGTGTTTGGAAACTCCCTTAGAGACACGGGTCCTTTGTTTCACTTCTCACTGCACAACATGAAAAAGAGGAAGAATTTAGGTGGAGCTGATGTAAACTGGGGAAAACATACCATGATCTTCCTTCAGTTTGCAGCCTGGGAACACGAAGGACAGGGTCGTAAAGACAATGAAGAGCATGCTCCTTTTCCTAATTTTGCTTGGAGCAGTATCTGGTAAGAACATGATTTCATTATGCTACTAAAATTAGAACACTGTTGGCTGTTATTCTTTCTCTTGGGAACTTTATAATATATATTTAGGGATCAGACACGGATGGGAAAAATCAAGTAACAATTATTTTCCTACTGAAATAGACTGGGCTCTGTGGTTACAGCAGTATAATTAAGAGAATATGACTCTTTGCTCAAACACTTTGTTGGATGAGGCACTTCATTTCTAATAGCCACTGCTCAGCGTGACAGCACTGGAGTTGAAAAGGAGGCCAGCTCTCCAAGAAACAATAACTAGTAGTTAAACTCCAGCATCCTCCTTTCAAATATTGATAACATTTCTATTTGATAAAGGAAAACAAGCAACCAAACGGGACCAAAGAGAAAGAAATTTGTGGAGAATATTGGTAAGATAACATCACTAACGTCGATCGGTGTAAATACATGGGAGATTTGCCAATATGAGTATTTGCACATTAGCAACTTAGTAGATCTTCAAACTGTCTGAAGTCTGTGTGGCACACAAAGCACTGGCATTGCTGCAAGCTACCTGCTCAGGTAGGGTCACTTTGCTCTCAAGGAACTGTAAGAGTTCTGCCATCCCTCAGGAACCTGTCAGTATTTAGTGGTTTTCCTGATGTTCTCCAAACTGTGATTAGGATACCTCCTGCCAATTTCAGCTTTCTTTGAAAAATAGCATTTTTCTAACCTGTGTAGTTGTGGGTAGAGAAAATCTTGAAGGTATTACTCAAGCACACTCTAAAGACTGGCACATCACAGATAAATAACTCTTAAATATGCATAAACTTTTCTAAACTAGTCTCATTATTGCTTTGTCTGGGACTCGGCGTTTGTCAATGATTGTCATTGATAATTCTAAAAAATAATATATTAAATTGCTTCAGAAATATTTCATTCTGCAAGGTAAAGATGTAAGCAAGGACTTGTAAATACGGAAGGAGAGATTTTATAAAATTGGTTGGAAAAAGAAGCCATTTAGATGCAGCACCTGAAATTTAAATTAAAAATAAAGAGCAAGAAGTAAGAACTTTTGATTTAGAAAGACAAATTCTGCATAAACAGCCAATGAAATCTTTGGAGATAATACAAAAAAAAAGTGACTTCTTTCTACATTTCTAAATGCTGTAAATTATTTCATTGCTTTTATAAATGGTTTCCGTTAATGAACTGTGGCTTGATGAGTGAACTAAATTCATCAAGTACTGTCCACAGGAGATTACATTCAAAGTTCAGCTCCACTTGTAATGTATCACATATATCCACTTGTAGTGATACACATGGAAATGTATCTCCAGAAGCCCCTCTCAGCCCAGCCTCATTTGCAGGGGTGATTTTTGTTGATGATGTTTTCCAGAACCTTTAAGAACAGAAATAAAAACTTAGTCCTTCACTGAGTTGGAAGGCTGCTGACACAAATCAGTAACAGCCCAGCTGAATTCAGTCCTACCAGGGTGTCAGTATGACCTGCTCAGATGGACTCTTTCAGGCAGTTCCCACCTCACCCTCTCCCACATCCCAGCCTGTACCTGTAGAATATCTCTAACACCATTTTTCCAACAAATGCCAGAGTAATCCCAGCCAGGTCAGTGAGCCATGAACTGCTGTCTCTGCAGGGTGGGATCGTGGCACTCTCCGTGCAGCTGTGGAGAGGCCCTCAGGCTGCAGCCCCAATGGGCTCAGACCAGTTCCTGTAGCAGCTTTTTACCCTGCAGCTCTGCAGCAAAAGTAAAGCCTTCATGGGGCTTTTGCACGGTAATTGCTGGTGTATGAACAGCCTGTCCAGGCCCTTGAGTGGGCAGTATCTGTCTCTCTCTTGGCACACACTGAGGGTAGGAAGTTTGGCTGAACACTGCCAGCTTTCTTGGAGTGTGTTTTGGAGGAACCAGTGAAGCATCCCCAAGCAACAGTCAGCCCTGCCACAGCCTGGTGTTGAGGTACATTGCTGGTTCAGGGATGTGGGGTTACTAAGGTGTTATTTCAGGGCATCAAAAGCAGTCCTGATTTAAATTTTCTAGATACTCTTCATAAGATAAAACAAAACAGGGCTTTGTCAAAAGCAGCAAACACTAGAAGCTAAATGACAGAGAAAGCAAAAAGTTTGGTTTGGGGAGTCCTGAGGTCTGGACCAACAAGGAGCTTGTGCACACCCCTTGTATGCCTCACCCGTATGTGCAGCTTCTGTGCAGTTTTGAACCACAGGGTGCTTTTGTGGGTCTGCATCTTCTCCAAAGATTCCAGGTTGCTCTTCCTTGCTCAAAGCGGAGACATGACAGTACCACCCCTGAAACTGTTACTGACTCACACTGCTCAAGAGCCAGGCTTGCACACAGCTGCCGTGGAAAGAATGAGAAGACAGAAAACGGAGGAAATAGGTGCTGCAGATAGTGTAGTCCACAAAAAACCATTGCTTCTTTAGTTTCTGGATCTGTGTGATTCAAGGTACTTTTTGATGTGACAGTGAACTGATGCAGCAATTAGTACAGGGAGCAAAATGAAAAAATAGAATCAGTTTTGACTTCTTTACTTCTGTATAAAGACGTATATGAAGGCAAATGATGAAGTAAAAATAATACTTTAACAATAGCCACTCTTAGATGACAACACTATAGGACTGAATTACAGAAAAGGTTGATTCTTTTGCCATTAACACTGGATTTACCATGCAAAGCCCCCATTCCTAAATAAAAAGAAAGTCAGGGCATTTTGTGTTCATTATGTGACAAAAGCTGTACTTGCTAGCCCAAGATTCCCAGAAATAATTTTACATTCCTTTCCATCTTGCAGGAAGAAGAATCCAGTTGCTTAAGGGCTTACCTGCAACAGCAACTGTTGAAGAAAACTCAGCAGCTGGTGTTTCAGTCTATAACTTCAGTGTAACTGTTTCTCCACTGGCTTCTGGAGGTGTTGCAATTCTTCCTACCATAGTAAATTCAAATCCACTTACAGAAGCTTTTGACATTGAATCAAAAGGAGGTCTCGAATACAGGGTGAGTTTTAAGTTTAGCTTGAGCAATTTTCAGTTGAAGGCGGATGTTTCCTGGATTACTGAGCACTGACAGTGCACAGTGTCTCATCTTTTAATCAGAAAAGCATTTAAAATGCAGACTGTAGTAGTATTCAAAAATGCTGTAATAGATATGACAGATGAATAGCAATAGTGATTATGATTTTAATTGCATCTAGGAAAAATCACTCATCACAATAATTGTGTTAATTCTATCATAGAAAAGATGTGATTTTTAGAAAATAAGAGGTGAAGAAGAACATGGAGGACCTGCTTCTGTTTCGAGGTTTTATCCACAGTTTTTCAGCTTAATATGTAAGAAGTCACTGTGAATTGAAAGTGGCTTTGATAAACCACATACAGCTTCTGTTTGGCCACTCTCACCAAGAATTAAAATTAATTTGTCTCACTTCCAAAATAAATGAAGCCGAATCAGATCAAAGTAATTTTTAATTCTGAACAAAGGCTGTGACACATGAGGAAGTTATCTTGAAGTAAGAAGTTATCACCCTTCCACACATCTATGACCTGTTTCTATCCATTGCATGCTCTTGTCCTATGGCAAATGCAGAGCAATTTCCATTACTTCAGGCTGATTTTCATTGTTGCATAAATTAGCAAGTATTAGTTCACATTTGTCACGGGCAATGAGTGTTCAGATGCAGGATAACTTGTCATCCCACTGCGACTTGCTTCTATGTCTGAGCCTGAACAGTGACACTGAAGAGTGGCTTTAATAGATACAGATAGAAATGGTGCAAAGTCTTAAAAAGGTGATTTCAATGTCCTTTTCTGAGTGTTTCCAAGAAAGTTCAGGTTTTCACAGAACTGATACAACAGCTCTTTTCTTGTTCTCTTTGCTGGTGTTTCTGGGAGAGGATTTGGGATAAGTGAGCCTGTGGCCCTGGGCAGTATTGGCTCATGGGTTTGATGTGCCTGTGGGGAGCTGCTGTGGCTCCCATGCTCCAGCCTCCCAGCAGGGTACAAAGCTCACTTGTGCCACCTCTGCTGGCTCTTTTCTGCTCCCCAGCCAGGTCAGTGAAATGGTTAAAAAACCTCTCAAAAAAGCCCTCTTTCACCTGTGAAGAAAAGGGCGTGTCTGTACAAACACATGGACCGGCTCATCTGAAGAGATCATAGAATTACAGAATATGCTGAGTTGGAAGGGTCCCTTCAGGATTATCAAGTCCAGCTTCTGGCTCTATGTAGGACCCCAAGAGTCACCCTGTGCCTGAGAGCATTGTCCAAATGCTTCTTGAACTCTGCCAGGCTTGCTGCTGTGACCACTTCCCTGGGGAGCTGTTCCAGTGTCCAGCCACTTTCTGGGTGAAAAACATTTTCCTCATGTCTAACCTAAACCTCCTCCAACCCTGCTTCATGCTCTTTCCTCTACTCCTGTGTGACAGTCAGGAAGAAATGGATACATCCCTTAAACTGTCTCTGCTGAAAGAGAATCCATAATGTATGACTCCCTAAGCTTTATTTTGGCATTCTGAATTAAAGCAATCACTTCTGCTGCAAAACAAAACATATTCCTTTTTTATACCTGCTTGCTCCTGTCCCATGTCATCTTTTTGTTATGATGCATAAGAATTTATATTGCTGCTTGTTGAGTGGGACTGAGAAGTTAAACTGGAGGAAAAATAATAGACAAAAAGTCCTTCTTGATTTTTTTCATGGCAAGGATGATGGAGAAATTCTTGTTCTAGCACAGTGCAGGGTGACACAAGGATGGAAATGGATGGCCAAAAAAGCTGTAGGCTGGAGACTGCTTCTTTCAAAGTGCCAGTTTGTGTCCATTTCATACCACAGCCACATTACCAGAATGGTCTGTGAACCTTCCTATGTTTTGCTTGAACTGTTTCCTAAGTCACTCAGAGGACTAGAACAAAGAGTTTGAGCCAGAGAATATCAGTCATGAAAAAATCATAAAGCAAGGTACAAGCAGATTCTGCAACATTATAAACACTTTATAAAGCAAGGATAAATACACAGTTTTTCTTAGTTCATTTATTTGAAGGTTGCTACTTTTAATTACTTAGGCTGTGTTGTAGCAGATCTGTACAATATTTCACAAAATTTATGCTATCCAAAACCAGATACCTCAGCTCTATCTACTGCCATTGAATCTTTGCTAAGATATAGAAAAAGGCAGTATTTCATGAATGAATTATGGGGTTTTAAGATTAGCTAAGTACTTGCTAGGACAGGCTCTTCAGTATTTATGAAGCACATTTAGTCCTGTTGCAGCAACAGAAAGCAATATCACATTTCTTGATATATTTAGAGATTTCTGAGAAAGTCACAGTTCTGAGATCTGAGTCCTGTCCATTCCTCCTCACCTTACTCCTGTTTGAAGGTTCTCAAGAGCAGAAGATGTGTGGAATGCATGAAAGCCTGCTGTTGCCTGAAACTACCTGGATGCTCTTAGTGGTGCTCTCTGAATATATTGGTGGTGGAGCAGGGACCAGTGAAATTCTCATGTGGGACAAGTGATAGACAGTTTAGGGGTGACTCCAGATCCCCTTTCACCAAGCCTGCTGCTGCTTCAAGTGTGTGCAGTCCTGCATTCATCAGTCAGCTTTGCTCCTGCCTGAAGGAAAGGGGAATAGTGGCTCACAGCCTATGCCATGGCATGCTGTTCCCAAAAAGGTTCAAAAGCAGCCTAGAAAGAGACCATTTAAATTCACATCTTCACTTCCAAGGCCTTTAGAAAGGAGCGTGGAAGATGTGTTTTTAGACATTTAGTTTGGCTGTAGTTACATCACCAATGAAAATACTTGGCTGTGGACTGGAGGGATAATCTCCAGAGCACGTAATTTCTGCTCAGAACTGGACCATTTAAAATGTTGAATTCATTGCACGTGTTTACTGTATTTAGATCTCCATCAAACATTCATTTTGGACATCAACCTTTCCACTGGTGTGACAAGCTTTTTAGAATGTTTCTTCTGTGTTAGCATCACTTTTATGGGAAACTTGTATCTGTACAGTGTAGGAGGAAAGGACACCATGCAGGACACAGTTATTTTCTCCTGCAATATTCTAACAAAAAGATCCACAAGGTTCCAGACAGCAGCTGTTTTATGTACCAGAAGGGACAAAACATTTGTGCTTCTGTTCACTCTCCAATTGTTTCTGTCAATTGGCTCTATTTTGACTTCTGTCTTCTAACTGTGCTGACATCACTTTTGTTTGTCCTCTGGCCCACAGCATGTCATCTAAACCCAAGGATTTATTTCATTGTTCTCCTTCCGCATCCTCTTCAGTCTCCTTTATTCTGCAGTATTGTAAACACACTGACATGTTACTTGTCACACACACTCCTGAACCCCAACTGTTCTCCTTCTCCAGTTCCACAGCACCCTGCTTCTGTGTTCAAGTTTCACGGTTTTTTAGCTACACAAAAAACTTAACTCGTTCAAGAAAGGAAAGGTCTTGTTTTATTATTGGCTTCAGCAGTGAAGATTGAGGCATACAACTTTCAGCATCCTCCTCTTGCTCTGGACTCATCCTAAATCCAGAATGATTGCATTTAATGTTTTTTCATAGAATGTCAGTCTTGTGCTTGTACATATTCTGTGTTAAGAGGCAACATGCAGAGCTGGAAGCCTTTGAAATAAAAACACCAAAACAAAACAAAGCAAATGTTTGCCTTATCAGTCTTACAAAACTCAAGGCCTAGATTATTTTTTTCAATTAGTTCAGCATTTTCCCCAAACAGTTCTGGTGCCTCTCTCAGACAATGTATCCATGACACTCCCTTCTTCTGTGTTTTTTCTGCAAGTCTTCTCCCAGATACAGGGTACACAAGGAAGTTTCTGGTACCTGCTGGACTATACAGTCTCCTGCCTCCACACTCCTTATTTCAAGTAAAAGATCTTCCTCCTCATGCTCCTAACTCACAGAAAAAGTGAAGCTGCTCTTGTGTCTTGTAAGGCTTCTTCCGAATTCTCAGTCTCATCACACCTTGACTGCTCTTGGAGCTCGGTGTGGAAAGGAAAACACTTGGCACAGACACGTGCCTGCAGGATGCAGTCCTGGACTTGAAGACAAAGCATTGCCTGTGGGGCAGGGCAGCTCCTTCCAGGCTTCCTCCTCCTCAAAGTGCTCCTCACGCAAAAGGTCTTTGAGTTACTCCATGAAGCCACAGCATTTTGGTCTCTTCATTCTCTTTCTGTCATATTTTTGCCACTGATGAGAAATGTGCCAACAAATAAAAGATTATCTAAAACATTCACTCTTTCCTGATTGAAAGTGTCCTTTTTTGGTATTCACTCCTTTGGACTATAGCTTTCATCTCTTGCATTATGTGCTAATAATAATCTTTTATTTTCAGGTTGTTACCACTGGAAACCCTGTCCTAGATTATGAAACGATGCCAAAGAGCTTTGATTTGCAGATTTTTGTTGAAGATACAACTGGAAGGACTGACCTTAACGTATTGACTATTCAAGTAACAGATGAAAATGAACATCCTGTATTTCGAGGAAATATGGCAATTCAAAGTAAGATAATGGTAGAGTTTGAAAAGAACAATACTTGAAAAGATGACATCAGCAAAAAAAAAAAAGAGTTCATACCGTTTCGTGCCTGTATTTCATGCCTGTAGCTAAAGTAGTCTAAGCATTTTCCTTTATGAAAACAAGGGAGGAACAGGACACTCTTTTTATCAGAGTTTTGTTTTACACCAAGAATTGGTATGCCTAATCTCTGGAAATATACTTTTATTTTTCTTGAAATTTTGTTTAAAAATTATTTAACCATTTTGAAACACCTGAAGTATTAAAAGAAAAAAAAAATCATACCAATAAATATATATGTGGACAAGCAAGATAAATTTCAACAAGTGTATATTGTATGTGCAAGAATTTCTGTGGGGAAACCATAAAAACATTGCTTTGCAGGTGTTTTATATCTGTGTATTGCGTTTGCATCTTCACATGAGAATTTAAGTGGAACATCAGTCTTAAGAGTGAGACCTCAGAGATTGTGATCTATGGTGGTGCAAACGGAAAGAGGTAGAGAGTTTTTCCTCCTGCACGGGGCAGTTGACGTTTACCAAGTTTACTTTTAGACCGGGGACAAAGATGCAGTGGGAGGAATGTGCAGTAGCCTTGGGAGCGAGGCTGGAGAGTCTGGACTGCAGCCGTGGCCAGCGCAGGCTTTGCACCTCATGCTGTACCTGGTGCTTCTTTTCGATAGAAAGGATAGGAAATAACTCTGAGAGATCTTATCATGCTTATTTACTGATGAAGGAGACCTGCAAAAATTGTACCTGATGCAACAGAATATAAGGATTTATTTATTATGTGTTCACATGCAGACAGAACAGCTCAGTTTATTCCATAAAGTACTGAGAGCCTGTTTGAAGTCTGGCTGTCCTAACAGCACTGTATGGCCAAGCATATTTCAATATGCAGTTTTTAAAAATCTGAGAATACTGAACTGGGATCCCTTTGTGGCAGGTGTTCAGAGCTGGCTGCTGACCCCCGGGTCCGGACTGACCCCACTGGAGCAGTGCAGCACGGCTGCAGCCTGACTTTTGCCTGCTGCCCCGGGAGGGGTTCAGAGCAGGCTGCTCCCGTTCAGCCCTCCTCACTGATGCCTCGTGAGCACTCTGACATCCCCGATTCCATACAATACTTGGTTTGTAAAGCAAATTAGCTTCCCCCAGGGAAGAGGCTGTGTCATCTTCTCGCTATAGCTGGTGTCTTGCATATCATGGGTGCCACTGGAATCTAATAATAATTAAATGTGACACTTCAGGGG
The DNA here is from genome assembly GCA_013397915.1 of Daphoenositta chrysoptera. Taxonomy (NCBI): domain Eukaryota; kingdom Metazoa; phylum Chordata; class Aves; order Passeriformes; genus Daphoenositta; species Daphoenositta chrysoptera. Next base: position 538,173 of record VZRO01006733.1, read on the forward strand.
ATCGACACAGCATGAAACACACTACGTGGGAGCTTGTTACAAATAAATGCATCAGCTTAACTCTCAGCTAGAGCTGCCATAAATTGGTGAGCACAGATGTCTGATCTGTCTAACTGTGTGGCTTTAGTTAACAGTACCAGACACAATTAGACACTAATTGCGCATTCGCTGTTTATGAAAAAGCATCTCCCTCTCATTAAACTTTATATTCATATTGTTGTCCTCTGGGAACAACTCATTACACTGCTCTGGGATTCCCACTGCTCTGATGAGAAGCAGCAGTCAGTAGGGGTCACAGTGGAAATTAATAGTCCAGAAAGAGCAGATCCAGCAGACACAAAAGGGCATAAAGCAAATAATGTGATCTAAAGACCTGTTGTCCTGTTAATTGCTCTGCCCAAGGAGAGATAAGCCTGTTGCCAGTGGTCAGTATGGGATAGCCCAACTGTGAGAAACCCTGGCATGGAAAGAAATGTACCTTGCACTGAATTATCACCCTTAGTAAAGCAAATTTTTAAGTCAGTGCATGCCATCCACTACTTATTTGCCTCACAGGTGTAAAGCGAAAGCAGAAATGAAGAGGAAAGGCTCTGAGCTCTCCTGGCAGGGCACAGGATGTGGACAGGAAGGGGATGGTGATAAGGATCTAGGATAGGACTGTGTTCTCCTCATGTGCATAGTAAAAAACCCCACAGATGTAGCCCAAATGCATAATTTTACTCTATAACCTGTGAACAGCTCAAGAGAGAGATCAGTCTTTCCCTTGAAGGGACAATTCATATTGAAACTTGCAGTGATGGTTGCCTATTTACAGATATATAATTGGTTTCTTTTTATGTTTTGAGTATTTCTGACATTCTGATGATTTGGAATTACACTTGTGACGTGAGAAGGTGCAGCAGGCAGTACCATGTCCTGAGAGCTCCAGTGCATCAGTCTCTGCTGCTGAGTCCTTTGCTTTACCCAGATAACTCTGAGTACACTTCTATCCCCGCAGCTGTGATGGTCTATGTGTTGGAAGGGACGCCTCCAGAACGCATTTACCAAGTTGATGCAGCTGATCCTGAAAATGCAAAACTCAAAGTAAGTTGTATTAAACAAAAAACCCAGAGATGATATAATCCACTGTACCTGAAATGTGAATTACCATCATCTTTCAACAACTTCCTTCCTTATCAGAAACACAGGAAAAGGTTTAATCAGGGAAAAAAGAAACATTCTTAATACTAAACTAAGAAAAACCAGCCTTAATGTTTGGACACAAACTGTATTTTAAGTTCTCAGCCTTCCAAAATTAAGGGATATTGAAGGCATAATTTGATATTGTTAATCAGAGAGACAGTAGAAATTGTGAATCTGAAATTAAAAAAAGGCTTGCAAACTGTTTCTTGTAGATGAAAGTGACTAAAAGTAAATAAAATTTTTAACCTTCTGTATCACAATGTAAATTCTTTTAAACGAGACAGTAAGGAAATCACCTACAAGGTAAATAAATAGCAGGTTTTTGACAATCCCAGGACAAACTGTGACCTTCAGTTATGAAAATGTGTTAACTGATCTGAAAATACTCTTGCTATTCAGAAAAACTTCTGGAAAGTGGCAAGTTGGTAGTTGGGGAAAAGTAACTGCACTTAAGTGAGAAGTGTGTTGTATCTTTGCTTTATTGACTTCGGCTTTATAGAATACACCACATTCAAGAATTGAACCTGAAGATGCTACTTCAGTGTTTAGTGTTTTTCAAGAAAGCAATTAACTTGAAGTCTGTCCTCAGTCTTTGCCCAGTCAAGTCGAGCTGGTGAGGAGGAAAGCAGAGCTGTGGGAGTTTAGCTCTGCTGTGTGTTCGAAAGCAATGGCAGTGAGTTCCACGTGCCTTCTAACCCATGACACGTCTGAGGCATAAGAGGCTGCAAATAAAGAAATGCTGTTACATCCTCGGGCAGATCAGTGTCATTTGCAGGTTATTTGCATGGTGCATGACGCTCTGTTGTTGCACACTTCAGACTTTATGTGTATTATTAACACCTGCACTGGTAAGGGAAATGTCCTTGGGAGCTTATTGGTGCTGCCTTGGCATGTGAAAGAAAGAGGGGAGGATGTGGCGGGTGTGTAGCAGTCACCTCGTGGCCACAGCGAGCACAGAGCTGCATTTTTTGCTGCTGTGGGCAGCGTTGGGGTGCTCTGCTCCCTGCCACACCTCTGCCCTGCTGTGGTACCTGTTCGTGTTGTGCAACGCTGCACAAAATGCAGCAAAGTGGCTGCTGCTGTATCCCCTCTTCCAGCTCTGGGCTGTTGTGAACACCCCTCAGCCTTACACCCTCCTGTACTCTGTGAAAGTCCACTCTCCCCTCATTGCCCTCTCCCATCATCGGGACTCCCAAACTTCATTGCCTCCTCCACAGCTCTGACGTGCCCCCAAATCCAGCCTGGCCCCTTCTCTCGCTTCCCATCTGTGCATGCAGCCCCTGGCAGCACAAAGCTGGTTTTTGCCCGCAGCGCCGGGTCCTGCTGGGTGCCCTCTCCGGGAAGTTCTCACTGCACACCGGAGTCCCTCGAGGGGAGAACAGAGCGGGCTCGCTGCAGCACAGCGCGTTTGACTCTCCGTGGGCTGTAAGCAAAGAACTGCAGGCCAGGGTGTGCTGATCGGCTCCTGGGCTGGCGTCTGTCTGTCAGCATTTCTGCGCACGGTTTGGGGCAAAGGCTGCTCGAACTTGGCTGTTCGACAAGGCAAGGAATGAATGGAGGGATGTTTAAAGATAAAAAGACTAATTCCGTGCTCTCTTCATTTCAGTATTCACTGCTCCCTGCAACAGCACCATTCTCGATCAGGGAAAATGGAGCCATTTTTTCCACAAAAAAATTTGATTATGAGAAAGATCCACATTGGTGAGAACGTGTTTTATGCCTGTGGCCTATTAGCTTGTAGTATTCAGAGAAATGTTTTCTGACATACACAGAATTATTCTTGTTCTGTTTTTCTCATTTAACAGTTACTTTTTAAATATAACAGTGACAGATCCAGACGGACTCAACTCAACGAAAACAGTGAATATAAATATAATTAACATCAATGATGAAAAGCCTTACTTTACCACGTGAGTGAAAATTTTCCATTGCACTCAAAATGTAGGTGTTTTCTCAGGTTTACTGCTTTGGCAGTAAATTGGTATGGGAGGGTTTAACATAAGGGCAAATAACTATGACAACAAAATACTACTGAACAAAGTATTTTCATTTTGCTGTGATTTCTATTCTTATACTGGAAAGATTTATCCTAATGTCCTTCATTTATTCTTATTTGTATTCTTAATAGTTTAAAGTTTTCCAGGCTCTGCCTTCATGCTAAGAACAGCCAAACAATCTTGTTTTACTTGTTAGCATTTACAGAGGTTAAAGCTATGCAAAGATCTGCGGACAAGTTCAGGCAAGGAGATTAATTTCACCCAGTGTGAATACAATCATATAGAGTTTGCTCCTTATGCAGGTGTGCGTTTCACCATAATGGTGTTTATTAATGCAGAAATGTCTAGACATAAAAAGGTCTCCCTTTTGATCAGTCTTCCTCTTCCCAGACACACTTGTAAACAATCTCGGTGATTTTTGAAACATTGTTGTCTCTTACTGTGTCATAAGCAGGAAACTGTGTCATAACACACAAGTCAGAAATAGCTTTTGAACACTAATGGAGTCAGAATATCTTGAAAATTTGGGAAAATCGGAACGAATATGCATGTGCTACAAGCAGGCTGTTCTGCAGTGGAAAGCACAATGAAGGGTTGTTTCTGAAGCAGGAGGCTGACAATTATTGCAGTTGATCTGACTGTGTTGTTGATTTATCTTTGTCACTTGCATGGGACACTGATGGGATTCAAGGCACTGTCATTTTTTCTCCTGATTGTGAGGCTCTACAAGGCCCCTGCTGAGAATATTTAAGATGGCTCCTCTCCTGCCAGCTCTACAAAAGTGAAGACAGGATAGCACCTGGGTCCACACCAGGAAGTTCCAGCCACTTGTTTGGAACAATCTTCTGGGTGTTTTCTCGAGCCAGAGCAATGCATGGCTCCTGGGCTGACGCCAAGGATCTGGATGGATCTTTGATGGATAAAGGGGTGAAGAATCTGAAGAAACGAAAGAATTAAATGTTAGAAATAGCCATGAATTGTTGGTGGTGGGGTTGTTTGCTACTTATTTAATACTTGAACTTCACGTCTGCCATAAAAAATAACATTAACAGCTCATTCCATGTTACTGTACTTCTGCAAGCAGGAGGAATCGTCTTCCCAGTGCCAACGTCTGCACATTGTGTTCTAGACCGATTATTCCCTCCTAATGTTGCCATTTCTGTGTATTTATCCTTGTGTCTGGAATGCTAAAAGAGCTCTTTTAAATATTTATCTACTTTTTTGATGAAAGTTTGGTGAAAGCTGCAGTGACTCGAGAATCTGTAACACCTAAGACTCATATGGCACAAATAGAGTCTGGTATTTGTTTGAATCTTCTCCCTTTTAGATTGACACTACAGACCGAAAAGAGCAGCTCAGTTTGTAAAGAGTTTTAGATTAAATTGCACTTCATGATCTATCCTTAACATGCACATGTATGGCCTGTCCCCTGCTACAATGTGAGCTGCGTGCTGGGGCTAAGTACTTCCTGAAAATGTAATGATTAGTGCTGGGATGGGAGCTGGGGAAACCTGACGAGTTAGCAAGGCTCCTTTATTTCACCCCAATCATAGATGTCAAGAATAGAGTTTCAAAGGGTCTTTTTAATTGTTCCCATAGTATATGCAAACACATCTGGTTTTGGTGTTCACAACACTATATTGGCATTCAGCCTTTTGAAATTATGGCTGTTAATATCAATGGAAAACTTGTAGAGTCAGGAAGACAAAGGAGAAGACAAGAAAACAAACATACGCTTCCTTTGCAATTACCTTGCACTGACTGCAAGGTCTGCTTGAACCATGCTGTACAAAGCCACTGGCAGGTGGCAGACAGATGGACAACGGGACACATCCCAGATGTAGCTGTGTTGGAAGTGGCCCCCAACTAATCCCCAGCTGTACTGGTGCTTTGTGCTATGAGGATGTGCTCAATAATGTCCCAGCTCTTCCCAAAAGGCCCAGTGGGAACGGGATAGCAACCAGTGCAGGGTGCAGAAGGGTTGTAGGGCTGGGAGGGTGGAGCTGTGGTGAGTTTGCTGTTCACAGAGGGGTTGGAGTTGGGGTTCCAGTGGGCCTAGGGAGTTTTCTACTTTGGGCCAAAACCAGTTAGAGCTGTGGGAGTGAATGGGATCTGTTTCTTTCTGCATGACTCTGGAGGCAACAGGAGAACAAGGAAGGAATAGATCCAATACCAAGAGTGAGATAGAAAGTTCGTAAATACACTGACACAACAGGCTTCATAAACTCCTTGTTATCTTCTGGCTGGAAGTTAGGTGTTCTTACTGGGAAAACCCTATGTGATTTCTCTCCTGTATGCTTGCCTCTTTTCATATGATCTGACAGAACAGCTGAAGATAGTCAGTCTTCTTAACAGTTTTTAAAATTGCAAGTGGAGGCCTTGAGGCACGGCATCTTCTGTTCCCTCTCTGCAATTCTCTGCTCCAGTTGCTAAGTGCCCCATGATGTGTGTCTTCAGAGAGCAACAAAGGATTCATGTTTTCCTGTACTGGGAACTACAGACCAGTCAATTACCTAAGTGGCGGCATAGGATGTTTAAAAAGTGCAAAAAGGATTTAGTCTTGAAACATACTTCTAATGCTTTTGTGAACTCTTGAGGATCTTCAACTCACTTTGAGTTCTAGAATCAGAAGATTGTGTGTTTGTGTGGGTTTCAGTAATATAAACCAGTCTTCTGAAATTCCTTGCACCATTTTTTGTCCTGGCCCATGCCTATTTTTGCATGTGGTTCAAGTACTGTAATTGTCCACCTGAGTACCCATGTGAACATCCAACTGCAACCACTGTAAGCAATCCTGCACAATTGCCTGCCAGGCCATATCTGACCCATAAAACTCAATTCATGGGAAATTTGGGAGCACTGGCATACCAAACAGCAGCAGTAGAGAACCATTTTCCCAATGTAAAATGCATCAGTCAGACAGATGCTGCTGGGAGTTGGAGGCACATTCACCTGTTGGGCACTCAGAAGAATGCTCCTTCCTGCCTTTGCCTACTGCAGGGACAACTCAGCTTCTCTGTAAAACTGTTGTCCCTCAGAAGGCTCCAGCATTCATTCCAAAAGATGACTAACTACATTACTTGTTATATTCTTGCTTTTCTCTTGCAAAATGAAGGAATTAAAGCAAATGGCTTTATGAGCTGGCGGCTCCGTAGGGAGATGGCTGGCATGACTTAACAGCCCCTTACCTCTTCAACTTCCACGGTTCTGTGAAAGTCAAATTGCATTTTTGGAAAAGTTGCAAGGAAAGAAGACTTACTTGTGTGGCTGTGTCACGCTTTATGAACACATGCCAGTTCAGCTACTGCTACATGTCCAGCTGGCAGAACCAGTGACTGGGATATTTATCCAGACATGCAAATAACCATCTCTGAGCCCAGCATGGGCTCTGCTGCTACAATTGGCTGCTCAGCTATATCTGTAATCAGCTGCCCTTGCAAACAAGATGTGTGCTTTGCTGAATTTTATCTTGCAGAAAACAAAGAATCTACAGGATTCCAGAGGAGCAAAACCTGGGCACCATTGTTGCCAATATAACAGCTAAAGATCCTGATGATGAAGATCGTCCCAGCAGACTTTTCTACAGCACCCAGTCATCTGACAGACGTTTCTCCATAAATCCAGGTAAGACAAACAAAAATGTGACTTCTGACATTGGGGAAAAAAAAAAAAGACTGTCTACTTTGGAGAAATTATTCTTGCCTTAGTTTTAAATAGATTTACTTAATTTTGTTGCTCCCTATAGCAATAAGGAATGCTCAGTTCCTTATTAGGGTCGAATTCTTTGGTCAGCTGACCAGGACTTGGTAAGATATCTTGAAGAAAGTAGACCAAAGGTGACTTCTTGACAAATATTGACTTGTGGCTGGAGGGTGATGGTTCCTTGGGCAGAAGTAAGATTGCTGACTTCTTTCTAATATTTGAGGACTGCAGTGACCCTTCTGGGACTCTTGAAACAGCTGCAGGTAGTGAGACCATGATGCCCTCTCTCCTTTCTGAAATCCTCTCTAGCACTGAGGTGCACAGCAAAGCTACAGCTCAGGTTCATTGCTCTGTTCAGGACCCTCCTCAGGCGAGACCATCCAAAAGAGTCCTCTTTCTCACGGTGATCCTATCTTCTTCATGCTCTCTGGGGTCTGTACATCTATCCCCCAGAGGTTTTTGCTCCAGGGCTGCATTCAGTGACAGCTTTGCTCCTTGTCTGCTATTGCTTTAGAACTGCTTATCACAGCTGTAAGAAGTGCCACAAAACACAGTGCTGTGGGGGATCAGGATGATCCTTAAATGCTTTGGATTCCCTATGCCCTTTGGCCTTGTATTGCCACCTTCCTCCTCAATTACACTCCAAAAGGCAGAGGATATATGCCCAGTTCTTTTAACTCCTTTGTGCTCTGGGAATAATACTTGTACTGTGCCATAAAAACCTTCTCTTTTTGAACAGAGGCTAACAGAAGAGAAAAAAAGTATTAAGTGATTGTCTGACCAGAGCACTTGGCACAGTCTGTCACAGCTAAGAGCAGCTCTGTTGATGCATGAGTAGATTTGGAGGTGCAGAAGGATGCTTAAACGATAACAGTGGAAAGTGAAGCTGTCTTCCCAGCTAGGGAGCAAGGACAGGCATTAGCAGCTCGTTGTCCTTGATGCTCTGTGAAGGCACTCAACTCTGGCTTGCACTAGAAGCTTGAGAGTAAGGGAAACCTAAATGCTTTACAAACCTTCTGCTGAGGTCCCCTAGGGCGCATTTTTGAGCAATGATATCTAGCCACTAATCTTACCCAGGGCGTTCAGAGCCATTTTGTATCACTTTAAAAAAATAACTAAACCAGCCATGATTTGCACACAACAGAAGACTTTTTATTCTGCTGCCTGTCTGTTGACCTGCCCTGACCCCCTGCACATGCACCGTGGCCGTTTGTTTCTTCCCCTCATGGTGAAAATCTGGTTTCTGGCTGCTCTCTGACAGCGACTGGAGTGCTGCAGGTGAGCGGGAGAATTGACCGGGATGCGCTCCCGCTGCGGCTCCACCCGAACATCTCCCTGGCAGTCCGGGTGGAGGACAGCCCCAGCAGGGGCCGTGCCACTGAAATGGAGATCACAATCGTTGTGGATGACATCAATGACAACCCACCAGAGTGCCATCCTTCTGCCCTCAGGTACGGAGTCTCCTCCTCGCCTCGGCGCTGCCTTGCTGCCCCAGGCCGGTGCGCGGACCAGGGCACATCCCCGGACCTGCAGCTGGAGGCTCAAATGGACATTTCTTGTCAGCCTGCCCGTTCCACAGGGCTGTTGTCCATCACAACGCGTGGGTCAGATTCTGGGTTGTTTCCTCCATCGTTGCACATTTAGATCTAGGATTTCTCTTAGAAAATCCTACGATGTTTTGGCCTGTGATATATGAAGAGTTCAAAAGGAGAAATATAAGTTGCTTTGATGGGAAATGTGTTTGTTTTAAACAGGAAAGAAGCAAATGAAAATACGACTCCTGGGACATTTCTTGTTGATCTTAGAAATTACTGTAAAGATATTGATGTTGATCCATCAAACAACCAATTTAGTTTCACTGGATTATCTGGTTTTGGAAGCAATAACTTTGCTCTGGAGTCCACTGTGTCTGGAAGACTTGTGGTCAGTCATTTGTGGCTTTATGTTAGATTACCCCATTACAAAAGTCAAGTTATGAAATATTATTAGGTTTTTTAAAATCCATTGTACAAGAAAAAAAGAATTACTGTAATCCATTTCACTGTAGGTATGATGTGGAGAATGACTGTTTTGACTGGTTGTGAACTACATACCCTTTGATAGGATGCTTTCTAAGGATTCTACATAATTTAGTGAACAGAGACTGTTTTCTCCAGTTTTAAATAAATGTGCTAGATATGATTGAAAAAAAATATTCTTTTTTAGGGAGTGTGAAGCACCAACTTTGCTATGGATAAACAGAGAAATTTGATGCCATTTCATACCCATTTACTCATGACAGACTGTGGAAGATCCTTGCTATTCAGCATGAAGAATTTAAATACTTGAGAAATCTCACACTCAGTAACTCAGTAATTGGTCAGAATTGTAGAACCACTTTGAGTGGCAAATTTTCACAAAAGTGTGGTGGGATTTGCACTTCTGTGATTTTGCATGTCAAAATATGAATTCCTTATGCTGATAGCTGCTGGCAAACTTGCGTTGGCCAGAACCCTACCAGCTCCTGGACATGTGCAATGGTGGTTGTTTTGTTGCTTTAAAAAGAGCTGTGGGCAACTACAGAAAAAGGGAAACAACAAAAAATAGGCATTCTGTCTAAAAGACAAGAGTGCTACAGGAGTACTAAAATGATTTTGTGTGGTTTACTTTAATTTTGGATCTGAGGTTTCCTTGTCAATAAGCACTGCCCTTAGCTGCTTCATCTGCCAACATAAAAAACCTTTTCCTTGCTGCACAGGATATGACTGTTGTCAATCAAGCCTTTGATCACTGTGTATGTTCAATGTACAGACTATATAATGTAACCTGTTCCTCCAGGAATTTCCCTCAGAGACAAGCAGCAGTGGATGCCTGTATGTTGATCCTGCTGCCCCAAAGTTTATGAGGCTCCTACAGCAAGATAGAGAGCTCAGGAGATTAGGATTTAAATCTGTGTGAGCCACCATTTAGTAACAACTTTGTTCCTGGACAAACACTTGTGGCTGAACCTGATGTTAGTTCTAACTAATAACCTGATTAGTTAATGTCTGCAGGCATGAGCTCAAGGAGTAACTATTATTGTTTAGCAATTGCAGACCCTTGTTGAGCCAACAAAGTGCAGGGTAAATATCCAGCTCGTTCCACACACTTTGAATTGACTAGGTAAAAGGTCAAGACCTTATCATCCAAATGATAAAACTTTCTGCACTTAAGGGGAAGAAATTTTGTTGGCAGAAGTGTGAGCGTGTAGAAAAAGCCTGGAATTGACTAATAGCCTGTGTTATTCCTATAGAACAGTTCTATACATCCAAGGGGCAGATCACACTTACAGAATGCTGAAAATAGTAATTGTCATCATGTGTACTGTGACTTCATGTATGGAGGCATAAATACAATTGTGTTTCTTTCTAATTTAGATGACTGGAACTATTGATTTAGAAAACCCAGCTAATCCAGGAGTTGAAGTTTATACTTTGACTATCAGAGTGCAAGATATTGCCCATCCTAACTACTCAAGCAAGTATCCCTTTTACATTTATTTTCATGGTTTTTTGTGCTGTAACAGCATGGGGAGAGGAATACCATATGTATTTTGAATATATGCATGAGAAAATTTCACAGCCATACTTAACTATGACTTAATCTTCTGTTATATTTCCAGATATCATCTACATTTACATCAGAATAAAGCCAGTGAATGAATTTTTTCCAGTCTTCAGTAACTTATCCTATGTATTTAGTGTTTCAGAGATTACTAAAGGTACAGTAAGTAGCACTTAAATGATAGAAATAACATTGTCATTTTGTTAAGTGCCTTTTTGCTCTAAATGAATTTTCACATATGTAAATGAGGTAAATGGCTCAAAGTTCCAGTTCAACTAGGGTCTCACCACACAACCACCTACTACCCTTAAATAGACTAAACTGGCAAAAACTCGAATTGTACAGATGGAAGCTGAGACACAGACAAATTCAGCAATTGCACAAGAAATCTGTGACAGTGCCAGGAACTGAACTCAGATGTCTTGTTTTAGACTGTCTTTCTGCTCTTGCTAAATTAGCCTTTTGGAGGGACTGTGGTGGTGCAAAGAAACCTTTATAGACTGTCACAGACGAGTGAGGACTCCCTTGGCCCAGCCACAGAGCATTTCTGCTGAGGTTCCCTACAGACCCTCTTGTTTTGGTATTTACTGCTTGCAGCCCAGGCACAGGGCAGCCACAGCACACCATGGTGAAACAGTGCTTCTCACACCATTGCTTTAATTTTCCTGGGTGAAAAACTCTAAACCAAATCTTTAGTTCAGTTTCATCTGTACCTTCTGTTACTTTAAATGTTAATGAAATATGGATTTTGTGTCTCTCAGTTGGATCTAGCATTGGAAGAGTGCATGCCAGAGACAAGGACTGGCCACCCAGTGTCATCACGTACTCCATTGTGGCTGGAGCAGGCACCAGGGATTACACAAATATCTTCTGGATCAGCCCAAAGAAAGGAGATGTGAGGATTTTAGCTAGATTAGACTACGAAACAACTCAGAAACATATTTTCACAGTACAGGCCTCAGACCAAGAGAAGTCAACAACAGCATCAGTGAGTAAATCCACTCTACTTCTTCCCCTTTACCTACATCTTTCTCTCTTCTTCCTAGCAAGAACAGTAAGACATTGGGCAAAGCACTTTGGTCTGTAAAAGGCAAGTCCAACCCTCCCCAGTCACATATTACTCAGATGGAAGAGGTGTTTTTCATTCAGTGTTGGTTTATTTCTTGCAAAAAAGATAAAATAATATTTTGATCTTTTTAACTGTGGTGTTTGCTTCTCAGACTTCTTTTTCTTATTTTACCTTGGCAGTGAAATTGTTTTCTGTGCTCTAGACAATTTAAGTTACTTTTTATGGCTACAGAGGTACTAGAAAGTAGAAAAAGGACAGAGTCTTGAGGCCAGGTAGCACAACCTAATTGTAGCCATGCTTAGTGGCAAATCCTTTTTGGAACCTGTGTAGTGTCCCTTGGCCCTCAAACATACTTTTGATTTTGTCTGTGATTTTTTTTCCGTGCGAAGTGTCCAGGTGAGAATTGTGTTGCAGTGCATCAGAGTTGTGTTTTCATGGTGTGGTACAGAGAGGAAGTGGATGAGAGGAGGGCTTGGGTTAATGTCAGAGTGCCAGCCCAGTAGAGTTGTGCCTTGCCCTGACCATGATCTACTTTTTTCCCTGATGGTGCCACCTGCCAGGAGCTAAGACCATGCCAGGTACCAAGATAACTCTAAACAGCAGGGTTGTGGTTAGGTTTGCTGCCCAGACCTATTTTATTCAGAAGAAAAAGTATAGATGGTATGGATATACCACACAAAATACAAAGGTATTTTATAGTAACTTCTTTCAAAGAATCCTAGTGTCCTTCACAGACAGACTCACTTTCACTTCTTTTCACATTTTCTCCCTCATGACTGCTCTACACTTGATTTTTGCACATCTCTTGGGGTGACACAGGTGCTAGGCTTGCTTTTTATTCCAGCCAAGCACCACCCATAGAGTTGCTAGCTAGGAGGTATTTAATCTCTTTATCATGTATAATGCTTCAAGGTGATGATTAATGACAATTTAGCATAAGAAGCTTTTAACAATGTCAGGCTTGTCTGTTGCCTGACTAGCAGACATTAGAAGAAAGAGCTTTAAGAAGGGTAACTTTTTCTTTTAGCTAACTGATCCCAGATGACATCAAACACATCTGGTGCTACTCTGGGTGCTCTCAGCCATGCAGGAGGCCATTACTAGCATTTCTCTCTCACTGGGAACAGTCTATAAACACCCTTCCTTCCATGGATCATGCTCTGAATGGTTATTAAATATGCTAAGAAGCCTAACTAATGATTGTGAAGCAAATTGAGAGTTTTTGAAGGGAGTTTAATGATTATGTGCTACTATTATTATTTCTCATTTTAACAATAACACAGTTCAGGTTATTCAAACAGTCAGACACATCAGCTTGAAAACCCCTCACTTTTGGAAGATGGCTCAGGTTAAGGAACCTGATCCCAAAAGAGTGCTGATCACAAGAAGAATAGAAGGACAAATGATCACAGACATTTTCTCTCAGGAACTAGGTTGGAAGGGGACTTCAGTGTTCTTTAACAGCTTTTGATCAAAAGAACAAAATGGGCAAAGTCAAACAGCTTCTGAAATTAATAAAATTCTGTCTCAGCACATTGAAGCAGCTTCAGCATGCTATTGCTCCTTTCTTCCAGGTAACTGTGAATGTTTTGGAAGTAAATGATGAAGAACCAGTTTGTTCACCCAGTTTCTTCTCACTTCAAATCCCAGTCAGCTTAGCTGTTGGGACCAATATTAATGGCTTCAGGATTGAATGTCAAGATCGTGATTCTGATCCCAGGTCTTTCCGTTACTTCATTAATGAAGGTACTGTGTCACAGTGTGGGAACAGTGAAAAAAAATAGTGAATGCTGATGCTTCACTTACATTTATAAACAAAAATCTACCATAGTTATTATGTTACTAACATAGTTACTATTAGTTACCACTAACATAGTGTGCTACTTTCCATGGTGAGCTAAATGTGATCCACAAATTCTGCACATCATTATGTTGCTGCTCTCTCCACAAGCTGGCTGCTGGTGCTACTGGTGCTAGCAGCTAGAACCCCTCCCTTGCGAGGCTGGATTGCCTGCCACATTAATAAATAGGCTATTAATTACACAGCTGACAAGAACTTCAGAAGAATGAGCTGGAATGGTGTGCAGTGTCAAATTTCCCCTCCAATTACAGCTGAATAAATCTCACTCTGCATATCTCACCTCTAGATGCTGGTGCACTGTTCAAAATAACTGCTTGAACCTGCAATGTCGTAGGTCCATGTTGTATGCAATAAATCCTCATTTTAAGAACTCTTGTTTGAACTTCATGATCAGTTGCATCCACTTGGAGAACTGCAGTGGTATGGGATGACATTCAGCTTCACAAAAATGGAAATGCACTCTCTTGGGGCAATTCCTTCTTTTGTTGCTGAGATGACTGCTGTGAAGAAGGGAGCAAAATGTCCAGGTGCCAGTAAAGAGCTGTGAACATCAAAAGAGAGAATCTCTGTCCTACTGCAGCCCCTTGAAGCCACAGAAGGAGCTCTGTGGACATGGTATTGATGCATGAATCCACACAACGGCTGTGTTGGTAAATCAGAGTCTGACCACACTGGTGTCCCGTGCTGCAGAGCTGAGCTGTGTCATGCACGGACCTCTGAGCCACAGAGCAGCTCATGGCTGTAGAACAGGTACTGTAAAATAGGCAGGGTCTTCAAGGTCGTGTCTGCCTGCAGCCCAGGCCATGGCAGCTCTCCAGCTACAATGGACAGAAAGCAAGGGGTGGGGAGCCAGCATTTCTGAGCTCTCCTCCCTGCCCTGTGCAGCTGACAAAGCACTGGAGGCAATGAGTGTCACTGAGTCATGAACTCTCTTCTGGGGACCTCTTCAGAGACCTCTGGCAGATGGGGAAGCCATGGAGAGGGCCTGGAGCAACACTCCAGGGGCACCCCAGCAGCAGAATGAGCCCTGCCACAGCACAGGGTCCTCACCCCAGCTGGGTGTTGCTGGCTGCTGCCCAGGCTGTAAGTTCAGGTCATTCAGGTGACCTCTTGTGTGCCTTACAGCCTCCTCTCTGCTATGTCCCCATAGAGGGTCTTATTCTATATTGTAATGCTTTTATGACTGTATTGTTTTGAATTATTTTATATGGTACAAGGCAGCTCAAGGAGCCCTTCTTGTCATTGATATTTCACCACACCTCACCCACTTGTTACACACGTTTACTTTAATGTGGAATTAAAGTAAATTTTTTTTGCATATTGGTGTTACCTTTTTGCAGGCAATGAGAACGGTCATTTCATCTTTTCACCAAGTGCTGGCTCCAACACATCTCGTCTGATTCTCGCATCAAGGTTTGACTATGAGAGTGGACTTGATACAAACTGGATTTACAGTCTGCATGTCCACATAACAGATGACAATTTAGTTTCTGCCAGGGACAAAACTACACGCTTAATTAAAACTGGAACAGTGACTTTAAGCATCAGAGTTATCCCAAACCCGACTACTGCCACTACCACTACAGTAAGTTCACTAAAACTTATGTCCAGTTCTGCATTTCTTTTATGGACTAATCTCCACAGGAGTGAAGAAAAGAGGATAGATGTATGCTAAAGGAAAGCAAAAACCTGGAGTGCATCCAGTCCTGGGAGGTTCTGAGTGCTGTGCTCTTACGATGAAGCCAGAGGTGGGTGATGTGCTTAGTGTCATGAAGGATTAGTCCCAGGTACAGAGTCATAACATGTGTTCTGTATTTCAGTTTCTAAAACAAAAAGGGCAGGAAGCCAAAGGACCGGGCACGCTGCCATTACCATGCAACTGGAAAGTTAAAGATTTTGGCAGCTTTATTAATAAGGAAAGAGCAGGGATTAACCTTTGCCTGGAACCTTAAAATTACCTCATGCAATTTGCACTACCTCTTTTTTTATTCATAGCTATTCACTCCCCCAGCTGCCTTGCAGTTCTATGTGCTTCTTTATCATTAGAGCACATTAATCTGTGGCTTCCAAAGTTGAAACAGACAACAACAAGAAGTAGAAATTCTCATCACTTGAAAGGGTCCTTTTCCCATCCCTGAGGTCACTGTCGAGTAAAACTTGGAGCAGCATGTCAAGAACTGAAGCAGTTGTGCACAGCCTCAGAGTGTCGCTGAGTTCCCAGCAGGTTTCAGACAGCAAATCCAGAGGGGTGGGATGGGTCTTTCCTGAGCTCCCTGCCCGTATGGTTGTCCATAGCTGAGGTGAGGAAGCTTGCACAGCTTTTGGCAGCCCGGGTGGGATCTAACCTTGCACAGCCTGAGGAGCTCTGGGCCTGTGTCCCAGCAATACAGTTCACTCCTCTGCACAGCCATCCCAGTTGAGCTCTGGCTTACCAGTTTAATTTTGATTTCTACCAGGCTGGTGCAGGATGTGAGGAGAGCTTGCTTTTGTCTTGCCTGTAGATGTGACCCAGCCTCAGGGTGCAGACCACTCTTTCCCTATCCTTGTAGCAATCACCAGTCCATGCCTTGCTGCACCACCTTCCATCAGGGAGAGTCCATCCATTCCCTGCCCGCCCGCAGATGGCATTACCCTTCTCTCTCTTGCATGCAGGAATGGAAATATGAGTTTCCAACTGAAGTGGTAAAAGAGCCCTTTGCTGTAAAATGTTCTGGATCTTCTAGAGGCTACTGGTAACTGAGCCAGAACCAAAGGATGCTGCAAACAGCACATGCAAGTCTGGTTGCTTTGCTATGAAAATGCTTAGATCCAAAATTTCAGACTGATTAATAACCCTGTTATTCTCTAATACTCTTTTGGGAAGGAATAAATGATTTTTTCACTGTCTTCTGCTCCCCCTACTTGATGTGGAAATGAAAAGTTAAGCTGAATAACCTTATTCTGTATTTCTTTCCTGTGCTTTACCACAAATACAAACAGTCTCAACCACATACCACAGCATTAAATCTGTCTCCCCAGAGATATCAGCCTTCCACTTTCAGGCTATTTTCCAGAAGAACACTTCCATTACAGCAAGTTCTCCCATCACTACTCTTTACATGTGTTCAGTGCAGCAACTTGATGAGTCAGATACTGGAAAGCTGCTAGTGAAGAAAAGAAACCCCATCACAAAATGTCACTTGTGACTTCAGTCCAAGTGAGGATAAAGTGGTGGTGGTGATATTGAGATTATTTGAGAGTTTCTCTAAGGATTGGATATATCTTTTTTTTTTTTTTTGACGAGACTAAATGGGTTATTTTAAAATTATCCTTAAACTGGAAAGAAATAGATACCCTGCTCAATTTCATACTCAATGTGATTACAAATGTCTTACAGAAAATTAAATAAAACTTTAGTAGGTGATCAAAACTAATAGTACCACACTAGGTAATGAACCAGGTAGAGCAAATGAGTAATGTCTGAAATGTGTGAGGATAGTTTCATGGTGGGACCTTAATGAATGAGCTGCTAGCACCAAGTGATGTGCCAGCTCAGAGATGTGTCTCCTGACACTCAGGAAGATGTGGGAGATTGCAACTGCTCAGGAAGTGTGGTTTTCCTTTCTGGAACAAGTCACTGGGTGAAAAAGAGGGAGTTTCATTTCTTTCTATACAATAACCCAGTTCCTTAGGGTTCAACTCCTCTTACAAAGCAGGCTGGATGATCACTGCAGTGAAGATGACCTACTTCCAATTTTGCCTTAGGTAACAAGAAAACCTTATCTCAGTGATGGCAGTGTTCCCTGGACTTGCCCACCCTCCAACAGTGTGCTTACAGGCTGCCTCTCAGGCAACCTGAGGCTTTTAAACTTCTCCACGACATGCTTCTTTAATATAAGTTATTGAAACACGATCTGGAACCTCCCCTTTGCCTTGCGGGTGGGCTCCATTTCACCTGCCTTTGGTTGCCCCAGGAGCTCAGTGGTCCATCGCAGCCGTCGGAGCTGCCTCGGCAGCCGGCGGGCAGGCACAGGGGATGAGTTATTGTCTCCCTGCAGCTCCTCTGCCCATCACCTGCAGAGCCCCGGCGCCAGCTCGGCCCGGGTGCCTCAGCGCAGAGGTTCTGCCGGATGAAGATGCTGTCGGTGTCAGAACGCAGCCTCGAGGAACTCTTCCTGTCTTGTTTTAAAAGCCCGGCCTCACCGTGGTGACCAGAAGGGAAAACCTGTACTCCGGGTCGGCGTGGTACGTGCCCTTCACCGCCTCGCTGGGCGCCCTGCTGCTGCTGGGGCTGCTGGGCCACCGCGGGCTCCCGCTGCTGCTGCCGCGGCCCCGCGCCCGCGCCGCCCCGCCGTGAGTCCCGCGCGCCCCGCGGCCGCCGCCACACCCGTGATTTCGGTCTTTTCACAGCCGTGTGCCCCGGGCTCTAGTCAGTGCTGACATCAGCCACCGTGGTACTTGGTGATACGAAATCAAGGAAATGTGTCCAGGGCATTTTTTGGTGGGTTTAGTAACATCAGCGTTAGCAGAAGGTGGAAGTGGAATTAGCAATTATGACCTCTAAAGGCGGCTGTGCTCGTGAGGCTCAGTCAGAGCCTTTGCCAGACTCTGCTGACCACAAATATTTTGGTTTGTATTTGACCCCCACTCCAAGGGAGCTCCCATCTAGGTAGTTACTGGATGCGTTTTCCTCCCCCTCAGCTGCAGATCCCAGTGCTCCTTGCAAATATTGGTGCTCATGCCAAATTCGTTGTTCTGGCAAAACTTCTGCTGATTTCCTGGAGTTTTACCCAAGCCAGTTACAAGGCTCTGGCCCATAAAGCTTCACAGGACCTCTGAGTGCTCGTGCTTGGCAAAAGGCAGGGAAGCACCTGGGACCAGCTCTGAGTGACCGTGGGAAGTGCAGAGATCCCTGCTGGCTGCCTTCTCCCCGGGCTGGAGCCAGGCTGCCTCTAAACTGACTTTGTACTTCACAAAACACAGATAAGCAGTCCTTTAAGTGGCTGGGATTTAAAAAAAAAAAAAAAATTCTATAAGCGTTCTCAGGATCTGGACATCAATTTAGAAGTTAGATTAAAAATAAGGAGGTACTGTGTGACTGAGTGTAGTTCAAATCGTGTGTACAAGGCATTTAGCAGCTTGTGATAAAAATGACAAATGAATCTAAGATACTGCTATTATTTATTAATTGGGGAAATGATTTATTGGGAGCCAGGCTTTCCCATTAAAAACCAATTTCTATGTTTTCAAAAACATTTACAGCCCTTCAAATATTTTAAAAGATATTCTCTGAGCACATCAGATCCAAAAAATTGACCTTCCTCCAAGGATGGAAAAAAATGACAATATCTGAAAATATATTTTACCAGATTATATAAATCCATTATGCTATCATCAACAAGACTTTATTATTTTAATAGCATTCCTTCTTGAAGAAGAGTTAGAGCAATGCACAGGGCTGTTTTCTTGTTTGAGAGCAGCATTAAATGGTAAAAGCATTCTGTGAAAGCAAAACCAGAAACCAAACAAATCAAGCAAATCTCAGAATTCAAGGAAACACATCCTTCTTGCCAAGTGAAAGAAAACAAAAATCATGATTTTTTTTGTGTAGGCAAAACTATGACATTTGCTAACTACACTCTTAATCTTCTTTTCATTGCAGGAAAAGCTCTCCAGGTGTGTACCTCTTTTCTGTATTTTAATGCTTCAAAAAAAGACATTGTTTATGATTCAGTGTAAAATATGTAAATTAATTTCTAGATATAAATTTGACACCGTAGAAGGGTACTGAGATTAGATAATCCTGGCCAATTATGCGAGGCCTGACAAAGTGATTTCATGGCCCTTTTACTCTTCAAATCTGTCAACTATTAGGCAAAACCCAAATTCAGAGTGGTCTGATATTCTGGTATGGATGCTAAAGAATTACTGTATTTTTCACATATAATTTATTTGCTATCTGTTAAAAAATAATCCCATCTGTCTATAGCACCTTCAAGAGTCCTCTCCACTCTAATTCCCTGTTCTCTGAGCCCTTCATTTGCTCCCTTGACACCATTACTTCACGTGCATAAAGATTTATTTTGAAGTATTGGTGCTTTTGAAGGAGTTTGTATAACTTAGCTGGGAGATAAACTGCACATGGAAAAGCATGTTTGTTTAAAGCAGTCTTGTTCTTTTAGTCCCATTATGTTTCTGCTAGAAAACATTCCTCGTATGGGCTCGGTAGGACCCTGCTTTTGTAATTCCCCTTTCCTCAGTCAGTGTCTCTCAACTGGAAAAAACACAGGACTAACAAACCCCACAAAATTAGCTGTTCTCTTGGTTGCCCAATCTGAGGCATTTCAGTGTTGGCTGGTTTCCAGAAAACGATTGCTTTTTGCTTTCTGAAAAACTGGTTCCAAATGCTGGGCAGCAAAGGCCAGACAGAACAGGTTTCCCATCAGGGCTCAGGTTGAGATCCACACGCAGCACCTCAGAGTTTTGCAAAGCACATTTGTGGCCAGGCACAGCTCTCCAAAGAAAGGCCATTAAACAAATTGGCAAGGAGTGAGCAAGAAGAAATCATAGCAAGTAGTTGGGTATCATCCACAAATCCGTGCTGTCGAGATGCCCATGGCACTGCTGCTGTGTTTGTTTGCATGTGGGATGAGTTAATAGTGTGGCAAATTCACACACAACCAAACTGTTCTTCAATCTGAATTTTACTTGACTGAAAATGCAGCTCTTCCATGTTTTGTCTCCAAGCTGATATTTGACACAAGCTTTGTAACTACAAACCTTCACAGAAAACAATAATCTACATTTCTAGTTCAGATATTCCCAAACGTGAATTTCTGCTTTTGTTTGTATTATTTGGAAAGGGAAATTTGTTTAACAAACCGTTGTTATTAATTCATTACTGACTTTTCAAGGCTAGACTTTTGATTAGTCACTGGCAACGGTGGATTCTCACTCAGCATTTGAAAAGAAAAGGCTCATTTAAGAAGTCTCAGCATTTGAGTAGCAAGAATGTCTATTTCTTTGAGGAAATCTTGGCTTTAGTGTCTATTGTCACCATCAGAAAATTCTGGTTATTAATGATGTGCGTTTTCCTTTCTCTAGAAAAGAAGAAGCCTAAGAAAGAAGTGCTTGTGGTAAGTACTGCTGGCCTCAAAACAAAGCCCAGTTTTGCCAGCCCCATCATGCAATACAACCATAGGACCCTTTCTATGAAAGGTGTCTCTTTTCCAAAGAGAATATAAAAATGATAGGCAAGGAAAAAAGGATTTGCCCTCGAGTGCAAAACATTTCATTGTCCCAGCTGGCCCCTGAGTTTGGAAGCACCACGGGGGTGAGGGGTGCTCGCCTGCACTGGGGCCCCTTTGCTCCCCAGCGCCAGAACGCTGCACTCAGCAGGTCAGACAGGCTGCCCACAGCAGTGACAGGGAGGTGGGACAGGGTGGGATGCAAGGTGGGATGACAAGTGTCCCAGCTTCCCTGATGGCTGTGGTGCACTGCTGAGACACCACTGACCTGGGCAGCCAGCTCTGAGTGCAACCAGTAAGGAATGCCAGCATACCCAAGCTGTCAAGAGTTTGGCCTTGATAAGCTGTTTGCAGCAAAACGTCGTAGATGTTTCCACTCTTGGAGAGGTTTCTTTGCTCCTGGATCTTGGGGCTCCTTCCTTTTCATAGACATAATTGCATAAAGGCTGCAATGCTCTCAGGCATGTGGTGTGATTCCCAGAGTGGTCCTTTGCAGGTCCAGGAGCTGGACTTTGATGATCCTTGTGGGTCCCTTCCAGCTCAGGATATTCTGTGAATCTGTGCAAGGCACTTTGATTAGTGAACTCACTCTCCCCAAGTTTTTCAGAGAGGGGATTCCCAAGCCTACTCTGGGTGGAGGAGACCCTCTTGTGGTTGCACTCGTGGAGACATTTAGCATGTCAGACCTTATTAATTCTCCTTTGAACATCTAGTGGCGAAACTCTACACCACAAATGGCTCTTGTTGCCAGTTTAGATTAAACCTAGCCTAAAGGAATGCAATACACAGGTCATACAAATCCACCTCCATTCACGTAGGTCACCATTTCCAAGTCACTGCTCCTCCTTCTGACTTAACTAATTCACAGGTTTCATTTCACGTTTTATGTTTCTTCACAGACAATGACAAATCTAAGCACTGTCTTTGATGGAGAAGCCAGAGACCCAGGTAATAAAAAGCAATTAACAGGGGATATGAATATCAGGCTGGAAACAAACTGGATTAGTTGATTTAAATATGGTTCGACATTGGCTTTTCGTATTTCATATTTCGTATTAGCTGTTTCCAAGGAGAATGGGAACTATATCTCACAGACAGTGAGAATCAAGACAGTGCCTTAGTAACATTTGTAGTGGCCCTTGAAAGCACACATCTGATGGTCAGACTCTTCCCTACTCCTCTGCTAAACTGGAATCTATGGATGTGGTAGAGGAAGGTGGGAGGGGAGGAGGAATTTGCTGCAAGTCTCTTGCACTGGTGCTGCCATGGCTACATGGCCTGGCGGTTCTCATGTCTGGCAAACGGCCAGGAGGTTAATGTCACTGCAGAAGTGCTGCCTTCCTGCACAAACCTCCTCCCTTGCAGCAGCAGTGCGTTGCTGCTGTTTTTCCAAGGCTCAGGCATCACTAGGTGGGGAGAAAAGGGAAGGCCATCAGCTGGCAACAGCTCCTGGGTGTGTCACCAGGCTCCAGCTATGCTAACTCTCAGCATATCTGATTAACCACCTGGGAAAAGCGAAAATAAGGCAAAAGCTACAAACCTCAGGATGGTCTGGGAGGTGTGTGCTTATCCAGCTCCCCGGGTGACAGCCACTGCTCTGCAGCAGGGCTCATTACAGGGATTTTTTTTTTCCTGAGGGTTGATCTGGCTTACCTCATTCCTCTGAAACACAGCCCCTGCCTGAGCCCCTTACTTTGATGCTTGGCCTGGAATTAGGGTGCCCAGCCCTGTGTCTAATGGCTGACGGCCCCAGCATAGAGATGGGGGGCTGGTAGAATGTGAAAATCGGTCAAAATAGGTTTTTAACAAATAGATCTGAAAATAGGTCTGAAACAATAGGTCTAGAAATCACCCAGAAGAAGGCAGGCTTGTTTCAAGGCTTGGATTCATCTGGCCAATTTCCAGCCAAGTGCCTATAACTTGTGTTTCTTATTAGCTGGCTCAGAGCTGTTGGATGCCTTGAGCTAATGGGAAACACTAGGCATGGAGACTTCAGTAAAATTAGGGTAAACAAGTGGGACCCTACTGTGCAATTAAGCCCATCCACAAGGCTGCTCGAGGCCAGTTTGATCCAGGTCCAAGCTCACCTGCTATTTATAAAGAGATCTGGAGGAATGGGCTCTAAAATCCCTGCTTTTTTTCCCTGTGGGACTGCATTTGTAATATATTAAACATGGACAGTCTCTAGGCTGCTGCAAGAGCTGCTTTCCAGTGTTCTTGCAGGACAGCTGGGGCTCCCTTTCTCAGTGAACCTGACCATACTGGACTTAAGGATATCTGAGCCCACCCAAACTGTCTTGCAGAGCCACAGCATTTGTGTCAGGCCTGACACAAACATTGAGCTGCCACACAGCTCTGGGGTGACAGCACAGAAATGTGTGCTCCCTACTCCTCCCCTCTCTTCTCCACAGCTCATCCCAAACCCGAGAGGTTCAAAGGCTGCTGGTTTGGAAACGAGCTTTAATAATTACCAGGACATCATCTGTTGACTATGATTAAGAGGGATGGTCAGAAGCTGGTTCCTGATCTGAGCTGCTTTAACATGCCCGCCTTGTGAGCAGTCAGAAAAAACAACATGGGAAGAGATCCAGTTTCATCCTGAGTTGCTCAAATTGTGTTAATGTATCATAAACCATTAATTCTGATACAAACTGAAACATGTAGTAACATGTAACCACTGTTTATTTCCAAGCCTTAATGGTCTTTTGTTTGTCTCCTATTACTAATGATTAATTACAGAAAGTGCCATTATAGCTCCTAATTCCCGGTTTAGCAAGATACAGTGAGTTAGACTGTGAGGCAAGCACACTGGACACACGTGAATTTTTTGACCTATCTAGGTAGCAATGAACTGAAGGAGAAGATATTTTCTTTTAATGTACAAGTAGAAATTACCCATAAAACCTGAATAGAGTCAGAAATATTTCTGACAAGGAAAGATAGCCATGTGTGCTAAACAACACAAATTTAACAATATTTTGTATGTATGAGAGAATCATGTACTTGTAGGAAACACACAGTACTTCACTCTTTTAATGGGAATGTGCATGGCAAGCCTGGAGGAAGGCATTTTGTGCAAATGGAGAAGGAATGCATGCAGCCAAGACCCACTGGATCCCCAAATCCTGAGTCAGTTCAGATGAGCTGAAGATGTATGTAGCATATTGTGCTCCTAAGCAGGTTTTTCTGCATCTGGTAGGCAACTCTACATGACAAAATAGGCACAGACATACAATGGTCATGCTCAGTATGGCTAAAGGCAGAAGTTTTATCCTCACAACTATGGATGTGTTTGTTACACCACCCACTTTACTCCCTGGTAGCTGGAACTTGGATAGAGTTATATGGTGATAAGAAAGTTGGGTTGTTTTTTTTTTTAATGGGAATGTTTTAAATATCCCTGTTCCCTGAAATGCAGAGACAATTCTTACAGTGGCAGAACAGCCAACATCTCCTCTGAGTGGCCACTGTGACACCCAGGTCCCCACAGAAATGAGGATTTCCCTCTCAGGGCCACCTCCCTAGCTCAGCTGAATTCCAAGTGCTTCACGTTTCTCATTTCAACCCCATGCTGAGAATGGTCATGTCTTAATCTGCTAAAGCAAGAACGATTTTAATCTGTTGTCTTCTTGTTCTTTCAAGTTACGGGCAGAATGTACGAGTTCAACTCACGGTCGGGGGCCCGGAGGTGGAAGAAGAGCAATGAGCCCCTTCAGCCAGCGCTGGCTGAGCAGGGGACATCCAGTGCCACAGACAGGAGAGGCCAAGGCACAGACAGAGCAGAGGCACCAAGCAAAGAAGAGCCTGCAAAGAAGAGGAAAGAGCTGGCTGCAGCAACAAAAGCAGCTGCCAAGCCCTCAGCAGGGCAATGAGAAACACCAGGCCAGGCTGGGCTGGGATTGCAAAAGCAGAAAGAGGGTTATCCTCGGGGTTATCCTCGCCAGCCCCTTAGGGCAGGAACTGACTTCCTCTCCCAAAATGAACTCTGCGTTGCTATTAAGCCAGAGTGCATGAGACTCCAAGGCACCTCCCAACTGACCCCTGATTTAAACAGCCAAAGAATCAGATGAGATTTTTCTATCTCAGCTGTAAAACAAAAGGTGGCCGTAAGGTTTGAAACCAGCCCCAACGCCAGGATGAATCTGGATGTAGCTTTGGCAGGTGCATGTAAGAGCAGGAGAGAAGAGGAAACAAAGCAGAGTCATGGGCAGAAGCATTCAGTGCCCACTGCCTCCTACAGACAGTGGTGGTTTCCCCCTAGAAGAGCTCTGCACCTGCAGCAGACAGGGTCACATCCTCAGGCTGCCTTTGGGAATGGCAGCATACACAGATGTGCATACACAGATGTGCTTTCTCACCAGCAAATGGGGTCTCCTGTCCCTGCTGAGCAACCAAATGACTGAAAAGCACATTAGGGTAGAAATGCTTGCTGATAAAAGATAAAAATATTTTCTTTTCTTTCAGTACTTTATTTCAGCCCTTCCTTGACCTCCCATCTTGCTGTAGGAAAGACCATGGCTTGAAAGCAGTTCTGGAGAAAACACAGAGTTTCTTGTGGTATCTCAGGCTTTCATGTCAACACTTTCAGCTTATTTATCTTTCCTAACACTAGAAGCATTCAATATCTTCACCTTTGATATTTCCTCTGGCACATTTAATGCATTAGAGAATCAAGTGGAACATACTCAAAAGAATAATGACAGTAAACACATGGGGTGAAATAATCTTTTCTGAGTGTGAGAGTGTATAATGTCTAAGAACCTAATATAAAATCAGCAAACCCTACACGATTTTATAAAATTGTTTTAATCTGAAGAAAAATAATTATAAACGATGACTTAATATTTCATGTCTTGGCTTGTTGTCTTTCCTGATTGCAAAAAAGTTTTTTGACAATGAGGGACTGTTATCAGGTAGCAAAAGAAAATCTCGGTTTAAGTTGAGCAGGGGCAGTCAATGAAGATTTTATTCAGTCTCTCACATACATTGTTTTTTGTCATACAACAAAGGACTTGGATGGAGAAATCCACAGTAATCTCACCAAGGATCCTACACTTCACAAAAACACCCGTCTTGGTGCTGTGACTCTCTGCTGTGCTCCAAAGGAGTGTCTTGACTCAGGAGCAACTTCCCTAACAAACACAAATCATCTTCAGTCAAATTTCATTGCACAATCAGAAACCCAGTGTGTAATGAACACCACAATGATACAGATAGGAAAGAGTGATTTATACTCTCTGAGTACGTTGTTTACTGTGCCCATGGCAGTTGTCATAGCATTGTTTGACCCTCCGGCACCAACAGGGCCAGCCACACATTTAGTGGTCCAACCCACCATTGTTTGCATTTGTTAGCTGTAAATTTAACACATTAAATTTCTATGCATGTGGTTTTCCAGTGACAGAGAAACTCAGAAGTAACTGGTAGTGCTGCTGTAACTCTGATCTTCCTAGCACTCGGACACCAAGCTACCCATAGGCATACCTGGCACCTCCAGACATTAAATTTTGTTACCTGAAGAAGTTAACTGCATTATTTTCATGACAGGAAGACACACAGGTTTTTGTATTTACTTTCCTGGGCATTTCTCTAGGGCAGCTGCTTTGCTTCCTTGGTTATTCTCATTCTACCTCAGTGATTGAGAGAGAAATACATTTTTTTTTAAGGGAAGGCAGAGACAGGCTGCAGTTTCAGCCAGGAAACTGGCAAAGAGACAGATGAATACTCGTCTTTCTTTACTACTGTTCCTGCTGCTGACCTGCACAAACTTATTTCCTTCCTCCTTAGGAAAAAGCCCCAACAGCAGCATAACCTGGTGTCACAGCAGGCTCTGAACTCCGTGTATGCAAACACAATGTCGTGGCCAGTGCTGCTGGTGCCACGGCTGGGTGACAACCAATGCTGGTGGAGCGGTGCTCACACATTCGGGTCTCTGAACAACTGGCAGCTCAACAAAGAGGAGCCGTGGATACAAGAGATGCCAGATCCAAGCACCGACACTGCCCAGAACGACTGCACCCCGCTGAGGTGGGTTTAGCCGGTGTACTCAGCAGTGAGGGGGCAGGTTTCAGCAAAATGAAGCATCCTGCGAGCCCCGTGCAGCTCTCTGCGGGAGGGAACGAGCGTGCTGACCACACAGCACAGCCTCACCTTCCTCCCACCCATCAGGTGTAATGCTGATCTCCAGCTCCAACTCCTTCTTCATCCTGACCTTCCCTACGCATAGGGCTGCTCTCCTTGCTTGGGATCTACAAAATCAAGGAATAAAGAGGTTTTATACGAGCATTAGCTTTGTGCTAAAGTGACACCATTTTCCTATCAGCTACCCCTACTACTATCGATGTTCCTCCCTGGGAAGGAATCAAGAATAAATTCAGGTCTCATTGAGCCAAAGCACATCCGTTCATGTCTCTGGCTTGTTTTTGGTAGGACAAAAGCAGAGAAGGTAGAACTTACTGACCCAGATGTACACTTGTTACTTATTGTATGAAACGACATGTGAAAAGATACTTTGAATATACGTAAAAGCAACATATATATTATCATAAAATAGAGATTATAATACACTGTGCAGCACAGCTTTAAATCCTAGAAACCTCTTCTAATTGTCAGACAAGCTTTTGTGCTTTTTGTATTCTGTAGTGTCTTTTGAGAACACAATCAGTGTCTAGAATTGCTGCTAGATGGACTGAGAGCAAAGATTAAGTGCAGCTCTACACAATAAAAGCGTTTGATTATTGGAACAATTAGCTAAGACCATGGGCCCTTTCCATCATTTGCAGCCTTCAGAAGTCAAACAGCTGCTGTGTGCTGTAGAGGGTCAGACTAGACAGTGGGAACAGCCTCTCTAGTCTTCAACAGCTCTGTTGGTCTCTGTGAACACAGACACAAGGTGTGAACTTTGGTGCCATTTATTTTAGAGTGATGACACTGATGGGCTGAGATGAGAAGAGGAAGAAAGGCACCTGGTGGTTCAAGCAGAGTGGCTGGGGGCAACAGTTCCTGACCTACAGCTACCTATTGCATGTTATGCAATAATTGTATCTGAAGTCTGCCAAACTCAGTGTGAGTTCTGCCACAGCTTTTGATTGCTGTGTCTCCACCTATTGCACAGCTCTGAAGTGCTTCCAGACCTGTGGATTGACATTGCTCTGAAAGTCTCAAGATGGATTAGGAAAGAGCACAGGTCACTTTTCCCGACGGTCTAATTCCCCCCAAGCAGTTTATGTGTGATCACGTTACTGGGGTTTTTGTGCTTTTCTCCTAAGTGAATGTATTTTTAATGCATAAATGCTCTGCTTTCATGCTGGTGTTATAAATAGCACTTGCAATAAACATCAGAAGTCTCAGCTTCTGGCGATGTAACTTCATTTATACCAAGGAATATAAAAGTGCTGATAGTGTATTTCTTCATGGTCTCAAAGAGACCTACACACGAGAACAACTTCAGCTGCAGAGATGGAGAATGTCTGCCCAGGGGGCTGCCACTTTGTGACTGCTCACTAGGAGCAGGAGATGGTGCTTGGATCCCTCAGAGAAGGAGAGTCAGACAAGGGGAGAATCCTCCTCCTGAGCAAAGAATCTGGCTGCTAGGTTATTTTACGAGACCCAGATTGCAACACCATGATGTAACTAACATTTTAACAGCAAGGAGCCACAACTGCATGTTGCACATGCCCCAGCTGATTAGTTGTCTGACACCCCCCAGCCACAACAGGCCCTTGGTAAAGCTCCAGCTGAGAGGCTGAACACAGGCTCAGCCCCCACTGGGCTCCATCTGCACATTCCTTGTCTGAACTAGTCCCTGCAAGCTCTTCGAATTCTCACAGGGGAGAAAGAGACACTGGGGGTGACTTATTAAAAAGCAGACATCTAGAATAGATCAGATGAACTGTGCCCTGAAAGCAGCTCTTTCTGGACGCCTAGATCAGATATCAATGCCTACAGAGTACACACAAAGGTAAATCAGCTGAGTCTCAGCCCAGGTTGCTCAGGTGAGGGCAGGTCTGTGCCACTGCACCAGTGCCTGAGGAAGCTGAAAATGAGGGAAATACTGAGCACGGAGGTCAGCCAGGCTCTGCTGCTGCCTGCTCAGATCCCAGGAGGAGATGGGGCACCACCCACGCTTTGTCAGTGTTCCAAGGTCTGCAGGATGCTTTCTGGGACCTGTCTTGGGGTAATTCTGCATCTGGAAGCAGATGTCATGAGATGTGCATCAAAGCAGCCCAGTAGAAAAGCATAGGCCTTGCCAGGAGATTAAAGAAGACAAATACAAGCTTCAGAAAGTTTCTGCAGTGGGCCCTGTGTTAATGAGTGAAAGACACACTTGCAAACAAAATAAATAAATACATCTTACTCTGAATTGTATTGCAAGGATGGTACCACTCTGCCGTTCTCTGGTACCAAACTTCAGCTGCTGTGGGTCAATAGATGCCTGGGATTTGATTTTGGGGCAGGATCTGTGCTTAACTTCCGAAGCTTGAGAAGAGCAGCTGGTGAATGACATGGGCAAGGCATGGCTTGGTCTGGCCGTGCAGTTGTGCTTCATTTTCGATTCCTTCCAGTGGGTCCCAGCTGTGGCCACGCAGACTGGAGCAGCAGTTCTGTGTTTGCACAGGGCAGACCTGGACTGGCCCCACCGTGCCCAGCACTGCCTGCTGGGCAGCCGTGACAGCCAGCTGCTTCCAGAGGGGCTGTGTGCATCCCAGTGCACATGGACTTCTCCCAGGCAGGCTCTGCAGGCTGGTTCCTGTCCATGGAGGTAGCAGGGCTGGTGGAGCCACAAGTTGTTGTATTTGTACAGCCAGGGCAGCTCCGGGCACAGCACCCTGTGAGGGGACAGGGTGCAAGGACAGGGAGCTGCTGGAGAGGGGCCAGCAAAGGGCAAGAAAGACAACGAGGGGTCTGGAGACCTCTCATGAGGAGAGACTGCAGGAGCTGGGCCTGCTTAATCTAGAGAAGACTGAGAAGGGATCTCAGCATAAATATCTCAAAGGCTGATGCCAAGAGGATGTGCCACCTCAAAATTAGGAAGAACTTCTTTATGCTGAGGGTGGCAGAGCACTGGAACAGGCTGCCCAGGGATGTAATGGAGTCTCCCTCTCTGGAGACATTCAAAACCCACCCGGACACGTTCCTGTGTAACCTAATTTTGGTGACCCTGCCTTGGCAAGGGGGTTGGACTACATGTACTCCGAAAGTCCCTTCCAGCCATAATTATTCTGTGATTTTGTAACAANTGACACGTTCCTGTGTAACCTGATTTTGGTGACCCTGCCCTGGCAAGAGGGTTGGACTACATGTACTCCGAAAGTCCCTTCCAGCCCTAATTATTCTGTGATTTTGTAACAACGTGAGCACCCCTAGCCACACCGGCCCCAGGGGGAGGAGTAGCCCCAGCACCCCCCTCCCTGGCCCGGTCCCGGCTCACTCCAGCCATCTCTCCTTTCCTGCAGGTACGGAAAGCGCTGGCAGAGCAGGGCTCTGTGCCGTCCGGTCAGTGACCGCTCAGCAGAAACTCTCTCCGGGCGCTGCTGGCAGAGGGGAGGCAGGGATGGGCAGCTCTTGAGACGGGGAAGCGGAGGCGGGGCGTTCCCCCACGGCTGCGGGGTGTGCCAAGAGCCCCGCTGAGCCCTGCTCCGGCTGCCCGGGCTGCCCCTGCCTTCCCCGGGGCTCCGGGCTGCCCCAGCGCTCCCCGGGGCTCCGGGCACCCCCTGCCCTGGAGCCGTAACACCGACCCCAGCGCCCGGCCGGCACAGGCAGCACCGGGGGCTCCCCTCGGGCTGCCCCGCACACCCGGTACCGGCACAGGCAGCACCGGGGGCTCCCCTCGGGCTGCCCCGCACACCCGGTACCGGCACAGGCAGCACCGGGGGCTCCCCTCGGGCTGCCCGCACACCCGGTACCGGGACAGGCAGCACCGGGGGCTCCCCTCGGGCTGCCCCGCACACCCGGTAGCGGCACAGGCAGCACCGGGGGCTCCTCTCGGGCTGCCCCGCACACCCGGTACCGGCACAGGCAGCACCGGGGGCTCCTCTCGGGCTGCCCCGCACACCCCGGTACCGGCACAGGCAGCACCGGGGGCTCCCCTCGGGCTGCCCCGCACACCCGGTACCGGCACAGGCAGCACCGGGGGCTCCCCTCGGGCTGCCCCGCACACCCGGTACCGGCACAGGGCCCGAGCAGCCGAGGGGCGGCGGCTGCAGGGCCCGTGAAACAGGGTGAGGCAGAAAGAAAAGCAAATTTGAGAAAAGCGAGGAAAAAAGAGCTGGACCCTAAGGCACCATAGCAATGCAGCCGTATCCAGAAAGGGATGATCCCCTTATAGGATTATTCCATTGCAGAGCACACTGGGTCACTCCAGGAACGATCAAATGACCTATTTTCTGTTTGCTTTGAGCTTTTCCCTTTGCCACGCTGAACTGGACCCGTTCCTTGCTGTTTATCTGAGACAAGGATGGGTGCTCCCGTGCTTCATCACCTACTCTTTCACATCCGCCCAGGCTGGATGCAACCGGCAGGCAGGGAAGGATGTTCCAGCAGTTCTCTGCACAGCCATGGACACCAAAGCGAGAAGGAACCATATTCAATCCATTTTCACGCTGAATTTCTAAACGCTCCTCCCTGCAACATCCAGCCTGATCGCATCTTCCCACTTCATGCAAGCAGTATAACCACACTGACACCTAGAGAGGAGGCTGAGGTTTCTCTGTAAGCTACCAGCACCAGGGCTAGCTGTTTAACACACTTACTCTGAAATGTCCTTACAGATGAAAAAGCATGCAGCCTGTGGCAGAAGCATCTATGAAATCAGACACCCCCGACATTTCAGGGGGGAAAAAAAGCAGTTTAGGAAAGTGACAGCGTTTAAAGAGATCAAAATGGACACCACTTTCTGCCAGTGACCTTCTGTCAAAGGGTTCTTCCTAGTCTCTATACCAGACTTGAGTAGTATTTGCTTGCTATGAAATATTAAAAGGTGAGGACTAAGACCCAGATACGAAACCTCACCTACTCAGCCAGTACCCAGCTCTGAAAGTGTCAGAAGAAGTTTGACACCTTGTTCTGTCAATCACTACCCCAAACACCTCCCCAAATATCTGAACACCCAATTTGAGCCTGCCCAGGGAGATCCCTGCCCATTTGAGCCTGCCCAGAGTCCCACCAGTGTCCAACAGCAACATGTCAAGCTCAGTGACACATAAACCTCGGTGAGGAATTTCCCGAACTACTTTGCCTGGTGCCAGGATGTGTTTTGGCACCCTACCGACCCCACTGGTGCTGGAGGGGACGAGAGAGAAGCGGGAAGTGAGCAGAGCCCTGGTGTAGCTCTCCCTGTGTGTCTGCACGGGGTGGATGGTGGCCGTGGGACAGCTGACAGATAACCCACTTTAGTGCACCCTCCAGGGCCAGCAGAGCTGCAGCTTGCACCTGACAGACACCCTTTTGTACCCTCCCCACCACTGCTGCACATGGAGCGAGGGAGCCAGCTCGGATGATCAACAACGAGCTAAAGGAACAGTTCAGGACAGTGTTTCAGTGTTGTTCTGACACTGAGGTCAGGACAGGGATTCCCTCGTGCACAGCCAGTGTTGAATCAATACCACGTTCTTACATGCTCCTGAAGAGATCCTGCCCCATCACTGAACCAGAAGCTTTTTCCACAGAGTTAAAAGAGCATGAACTTACCCACTTAACAAAATAAAGCAGCAGGGTGCCCCAGGGTGCCTCCAGCCAGAACGTGGCTGTAATCACTCTGCTGGCTCTTCTTGCATGAAAGATTCACTGTCCTTTCAGCTTTGTTAGCTGTAGGTCATGACAGGTGCTTGCAACCGAATGGTAGCTCAAGGGATTAATCCAGAAGGGACTGATCCTTCCTGCCCATTTTGGGGCACCAGTGCGCGTGCATGGCAGGTAAAACTCCATCATTCCAGCCTGGAGGCCTATTGCACTTGCTGTAAATCCACACAAGTAACGACTCAGCTCATGAAAAATGAGTTCATGGTCTCTTGAAGAAGGAAGAAGAGATCTTCCAAGTTTCCAGCAGTCCTGCTCTATTTCCAGCAAGAAAATGTTGAAAGCTTTGAAGTGCCTACATTGGCCACGTGTTAAACCAGACAACCAGTAAAGTTCAAAATTTAGTTACTTCCTTGATTAAGAGCTTTCAGGGCCTCAGGACAAGAAGGAAATGCAAGACCTTTGGCTGTTTTACTTTAGCAAAGTATTTCTCAAATTAATTTCTTGGTCTAGCTTCATTCTCAAGATGCTCTTCATGGAGCTGAATGCAAAAAGCCTCCTGTGCCTGCCAGTCCTTTCTCATTACTTTTGATGCACAGTCTCTGTGGAAACTAAAGCTAAAAATAATCACCCTCATCTCCTCTACTAGCACATACTATTTTATTCTCTAACCATAATTGCTTGATCTACCTGCATTCATGGTCTTCTAGGAAGAGACCTTCCCAGTACCATGCCAGTTTCTGGGTAAGTCCTCTCCAGGGGCCCTGCTGGTGTTGTGCCTGGGATCACAGCTTGTCATAAAGATTCCTTGTATGCTGCAGTCACTGCTGGGGACCTCTGAAAACCCCAAGTTTGGCTCTGAGCTGCTGCATCCTGAAGAACTCTATCACAGTTTTTCTCCTTTAGACTCACTATTAGAATATTGTGTCCTTTACTCTCCTCTTCTGCTTCTGATGAGGGATCTTTTGTTTGCTGGTCAGCTCAAGGTGAAACGTCCAGTTGAACTGCAGGCAGTTTCCATGGTGTAATCAGGACCTGTGCCAGGGCAGTAGAAGCACACCATGTCAGTAAGGGCCCAGAGCAACCCTGGCCTTTTTGAAGGGAGGGAAATCTCCCAGTGCAATATTCCATGAAGCCCTTCTGTAAGAGTGGGTCAAACTCCGTCTCAAGACATCAAAGTCACCTTTTGCTGTGTGCAGACTAGGCTGGTGCATGGTACCAGAAAAAGATTTTTTTTTTTTCATTAGACAGCCAGCATCTGTCCTTTACAGTTCACAGTCTTGTTTCTTTGCTGGACAGCAATCTTTATGTCACTGCAGGCAGAGACCTCGACGAGCCACTAATGCCACCCAAATGCCAACCGAAAATCTGAGCAATATAAGAGAATCTACAAAAAAACACCCCCGAGATCTTCCATGCTACAGCCACCTCTCTGTGGAAGAAGAGGTGTGCCATTTCAGCTCATAGAATCAGACACTGTATAGAATAAGTGTTCTCTAGCTATGCTAGAGTGATTATGAAATGAAACCTGAGGATACAATTCCTGTATTAATGTGATTGTTGAGGGAGCAGCTAAAACATTTTGTTCTGCTAGAGCCAGTGTAAAAGCACAAAATAATTTCTCTGATCTGAAAGGTGTTTAAAAAGAAAATACTACAAAACTTGGAAAGGAGTACAGTCTAGTGGCTCATAAAGGTAATAGTGAAATACAGTATTTTCAATTCAGAAAAAGGGAAACAAAAGCCCCAGAAACATAAAGCAGGAGAATCTGGCAGAAGGATTAGCATGCACAGTGCAGCCATTCACCCCAGAGCAAAGGAGAGCTCTAAGGGAACCTGATCATATTAAATGTGAAACTAAAATTAGATGCTTGCAAAAGCAGATTGGGATGCAAAAATTAAAAATAGCTGCTGTATCTGCAGAAAGTGGTGGAGAATTAGATTTGAAGTCACCAGAGGAAGATGATTTAGAGAATGTTATGTATAAATGAGAAAATAAAAAGAGCTGGGAAGAGCAGCACGTATAACAACAGATAGAATACGATCCCAAGGCAGGGGGGCACAGCACATAAAATGACAACTGCCTTACATGACAAGAAATAACCCAGGGGCTTCAGCTGCTGATCTTAGGCCACAGAAAGCAACAACAACAACAGACTTGAGTGTGGACTACTTCAAACTTTGAGTTGAATTGAAATGAAACAGGTGAACTGAGTGAAGCTTGTGCTAACACCAGTTTTTACTCGGATCACGAGTACAGGGTCAGCTTACAGCCTCCTCCATGGCTGCATCGAGTCCAAGGGCTGCACAGATGGGTAAGGAGGAAATGCAGCTGGTAGCTGTCGTGAAGTCACGAGCCAGGAAAAGACAGAGCACGTTTTATGAATAAATGAGGAGTTGCTCAACTGTTGGCAGCCTGTAACAGCAAGTACAAACCACCCATTGCTGATAGGGTGCAGGCACCTGCAAGCAACAGGTACAAGCTCCTGGCAGCAACAAAATCAATCAGATTCCATGGGCCTGATGGACTATGAGAACCAGCTGTCCAAACACACCCCCACTGTTTGCAAAAAATGCTGGTGTAGCAGCGTGAGAGGGAACCTGCTTAGAGAGCTAGAAGAATACTTTTACTGAGTAGTATGGGTTTGGTCCAGGAGGTAAGGAAAAAAAAAGAAAAGCCTGAGGGAGCATTCCAGTGTCAGCCAAGCAGAACCCACAGTGAAACATTAACTGAAAACATGGATAGCACAGAATAGGATCAGGCAGAGGCAGATTTCCTCAAGGAAAAAATGAAAGAAAAATATAGAAAGGGTTGGCACTTCTTTTCCTAGCACCTAGAGGGCTTGTCCTGAAACAAAGGGCAAAACCTTTGACTGTGTCCATGTGGGCACAGGTTTAAAGCATGGCACAACACAGCTCCATCTTATTGCCTTCCCATCTTGGGGTGAAGAACGAACTATCCAGGCAAGAAGAGTGCTACTGAGTACAGGCAAGTTTTTGGAAGTTGCAAGTGAAAAGTATAAGGAAAATTTCTAAAAAACACAAGTCTGACATTTTAATTTCTTTTTCCCTGCTGTAAATATGTAGCATCTGTAGGAGGACAGTGTTTATAAGGGTTCACTTGACATGCTAGAAGGGAATTCCACATTTGAGTCAGTCTCTAAAATGTAATTCTATAGTGTTGCTAATGTTCGTGGACTGGATCTTAAACTTGAAGAAACCTCCCTCATCCCCAAATATTTAAGGGATGGGGACACACTCCTACCTTGTAGCATTCTTTTGACTAATTAATTATTCAGCTTAGTATTTCAAGATGATTAAGCAGCAGAATCTGGCTTCTGATCCTGGTCTCTGTGGCAACTTTGCTTTAGGCAATACAGCAAATATGTTAGGAATGAACACAAATACTGCCACAAGAACAAAAGTAGATGATCCACGATGATCCAGAATGTTTGATGTGCCATCATGACTTGCTCGAGTGGGGCCTTTGTGGAAGCATCAGGGACTATCTCCAGGCAGTTTCCAAGTGTGAGGCACCTACAGCTCCCCAGGAGTTTGCTGTGGGGCAGGCAGCCAAACCAGCACAGAGCCACACAGCACGGCCCAGCCTCGTGGGCTGCTCAGTCCCAGGCAACAGGGGAAAACAAACAGGCTGCAGCTGCCCTGTGTCCATGAGCAGCTGAGGAACCCACAGTCCCACAGCTCTTCACACCAAGGTGGCATCTGTCTTCTTTCTCACCTTCAGTGAGAGCTCCACACCCGCAGCTTCCACTGCCAGCCGAGCGTGCAGCAGAGCCAGAGCCCTGAGGAATCCCCCACCCATCACAAAGCCCTGTCTGGCTCCAGTACGATCAATTCCAGCAATGCTGCTGGCCTGTCGGCTGCTGGTTCAGTGTCCCAGCCCCAGCACGAGGGGTTGCTCACTGGGGTGACAGGGCCAAAGGGACACAGACCCCAGAGCGACTCCGTTCTGAATGGCTCCTGGGGATTTGACATTGCCAGAGCTCTCTTGGATTTGACTTCCTGCTGCTTTTCCTGCAGGTTGGTGGCAAAGCTCTCAGCCAACGCTGACACCGCACCAGCTCCCACGGCAGGGACTCTCCTGGGAGTTAGCACACACGGAATATACACTTCCCAGCATTGTCACGGGGCCTGACGGCCAGATCACCGGGCACAGCAGCCGAAACCACGACGTACTTGCTTCCTTAAACACCTCCTGATGCTAATGGAGTCTGTTCTTCACTGAGGAGTTCTTTATTGCTACCCCATGCTGACCCCTCAGCTTTATTGTCCTTCACTGCCACCTTACAGCCTTTTTTCCCCACTGTGGGTTTCTGATCCAAATCCCCCTCTCCAGCATCACACCAGGGATCACACAGCACTTGACTTGCTAGGGCTGCATAACTATAGCCTGCTACCAGAATAATTCCTGCAGTATGAGAGGATTTTTATGAGCTTGCTCCACTGATGGCTGCAAGAAAAATTGCTACCAGCTGAGGATTACTTACCTGTAGAGAGCTGGCAGAGATCCAGGCCCTTTGTTCCCTCAGTACAGAGGGATCAAGCACACTGCATCTCCTGATAGCAGTGGTGATTCTCATGCAGTCAAGATAAAGCTGGTAAATCAGACAGCCTTCCCCTCCCCCACCACAGTAAATAAGAAACTGACTGTTTTGGTGCTGCCAGCACAAATATGATGTTAATTCAAAGGCAAAGAGTGCTCAGCCCTTTGTGGGTGTCCAGGGTAAACGAGAGCAGCTGCTTGCTCCTGCTGCACGATGCTTTCCTTTCATCATAGGACACGAGCAGCCACCGAAGCCTGCGCTGTTCTGCATCAGTCCCTCCCCCTACAAAGGGAAACAAGCTTCATCCTAATGAGCCAGAACTGCCCGTGGGGTTACTTTTCCTTTTTAAAATCTCGCTTGCTGTGGACTACACATCACACTTACCTTGGCCTGTTAACAGCAACCTGGCTCTGCATTTAGCTTTGTAGACCAGATACGCAGGCAGCCTGAATTTCTACAAAACACAACCACTTTCTTATGAGTCTCTATTTTACCAGCTATAGTCCTGCCTGCCATGTTCCATCTCCTTGACTTTTGAAGGAAAGCACTCCAGGCATGGGATGCACCTGTTTCTTCTACAAAAAGCATAAGGGTAAGTTTCAGCCCTAAGGAAACTAGGGATGTGTTTTTGAGAACATATGAAACTTACGTTTTTGTTGAGGCAATCAGTCAGTGTGCTAAGCTTTCCAACTCTGTTTCACTTGGTGGCTACACCCCAGCCATCAACGAGGCCTGTATGGATCTAATCCATTACTGCTCTCATGTATGCAAAAATACTCACAACTACCATTTTATAACTAGGCTGTGCCAATGACTAACAGGTCTGTTTGAGACAAAGTAGGTAAGGACATCAGAAATAAACAGGAACATGGTTCTGTTAAAAATACTAAAGATTAATAAAATGTTATTTTAGCCACATCATGTGTATCCTTAAATTCCAAAGATTGAAAAACCTAGCTAAGGTGTAATTACCATATTTTTTTCTTAGACAATATGAAAATAGGAGTTTTAGAGTTTAGGATGAGACACGTACTTTTAAATAAATAAACATGCACAATGATGCAAGCCAGTGAAAATTGCACTTATTACCTCTCCCAAAAGGCAATTCAAATGAAGTTCTGGATAGTTATAAGTTATAAAAACCCCTTCTCTGAGCTGACAGAAAGAAGTGCTGAGCAGCACGGGGCAGCAGTACCCTACAGGAGAGATACCTGGTCCTCTTTGCAAGAGACCACAGGGCCCCAGTGTAAAACCCCTCCTGTGGCACAGGTAACTCCTTCAGCCAACACGGGCAGCAATGGCTAAAGCCCGGCCCCGGGAGCTGCAAAGCCAATGCAGCTGCAGCCACTGCTACAGCAGTAAAGACCCAAGGCACGTTCTTTCAGCAGCACTCACACTGACTTTATTATACCCTCTGAGACTTACTATCAGAAGGTCAACAGCTCTGGCAC
The DNA here is from genome assembly GCA_013397915.1 of Daphoenositta chrysoptera. Taxonomy (NCBI): domain Eukaryota; kingdom Metazoa; phylum Chordata; class Aves; order Passeriformes; genus Daphoenositta; species Daphoenositta chrysoptera. Next base: position 576,543 of record VZRO01006733.1, read on the forward strand.
ACTGAACAACTACAATTTGCATTATACACACACTATTATGTCTATTTTTATCATAAATAGTTTAAACAAACCGAAAAACCTAAACCGCTTTCTTATTAGGTTTGTCAAAACATTTGTTCTGGGCAATTCACAGGGAGTCAGGCACCTTAATAAAGGAGTCTGACACCTTAATAAAGGAGTCCACATGAGAAGACCCAAATATTGTTCCCAGTGAATGAGCTCAACAACATCAATGAAGAATTTGACATATTCAGACATCTCCCCTTACATCCTTTCACACACAAACTTAACTTATGCACCTCAAAAGTAATACAAAGGAGCCTAAGGCAGTACCAGAATATATCAGCTTTGATTTCTACAGTATTTGTAAGTGTTTTGGGCCATACTTTATTTTTCCTTCCTCCCCCACCTCCTTCAAGCATTTAAATCATCTATAGCACACATATATAAGTTCTCATATTGGTGAGACTACAAGCTATGAACTCATTCAAGAGATCTCCTTGTTCAGAGATTGTCCCAAGCCAGTAAAAAATAACACCATACTAAACCATAGAAGTAATGTCCTTCCTGACACACCAGCAGCAGATTTGGTACAATGATCTGAAAGGAATATCTGGAAACCCACATATCTAGGCTGCAACTTTGACAGAGCTATGGATCCTACCCAAGTGACTTCTCAAGGTACCAGTGATAGGAAGAAACTAAACTGCATTTTCATGTACCCTGGGTGAATTTACTTTCCATTCTTCAGAGAAGTCTTGTCAGAACTAAAGATGATGCAGTAATAACCCAGAAACAATTGCTTCTCAGCCATCCTTCCTATAAGGCTAATTTAAGAACCAGAAAGGGTCAGCATCCAGATAACCTCCAAATTTTGCTCTTCAAAAACTGTAATATAATGCTGCACAACCTTGAAAGATGTAATATATTTCATGATAATTAAACACTTCATTTGGAGTACCCAAGATCTTATGTCAAACCATAGTACAAAATGGAAGTTTGTATGAATTATCAGTTATTATTGAAATGAATTCTAATGGCTCCATGCTCCTGGTACTGTGATGTGAAAGTGGAAGCACTTCAAAATATCAACTTGTTTTATACTCTTTCAGTTGGACTTTCAGAAATTCTGTTCCATTGGCTGTGCAAGTTGGTGTCCTTGTATACAAGCCAAACATTTCCTGCCCATAAGATCGTATTCAGCAAGCCAAACACCTGTAGGGTAAAGAAAAAAAAAGGAGGGGAAAGATAGTATGAAATTTGTTGTATTTGATTTTTTTTTTTTAAACAAGCCAGAATATGCCTTCAAGGCAAACCAGAAACAAGCACTATCTTTGACACCCCTTTCATTTGGACACTTCCTCAATCTTCAGAGTACTATAAGCTATTTTAGCCATTTAACAGTTATTTGTTTGACCAGAGTCAAACTTACTCTATCCTTGGTGGCACAGAAATAGACAAATTCTTTTCAGTCACCAAGCATCTCTACATATGCACTCTCAGACTGCATGACTAATTATTATTGGGCCTATGAATAACAGCCTGAGTTTTGAAAAGCAGGATTCACTAGGAAGGTTCATCCAATAAGCCTAACTTGCTCTGCTATGAAGGGTTCTTTGTATGAACATGAGCTTCATACTGTTTCGTTACGAGGAACCTCAATTTGATGTGTAAAAATGCTCACAGTTGAGTAAAAAGCTAGGTTCAGCACCAGCACAGCATTTCCTCCTTACTCATATCAGCCATCAAACCACTTGGGTGGCTCAGGAAGATATCTGAAGTTGCTCTTGGCTGCAGGCATAAATAGACACACAAATGCTTCTGGAAATGCTGCCTGAAGCAGCTCTAGAGGTAGATCCTGCAAATTGCTTTTCCTTATTTTCTTTAGAAGAAAACTTGTTTCCTCCAAGAAGTTATTTGCCCAGTGTTTCACCACATTATCATGTACCTGAATAACTAATAACCCATAAAGACATCTTAACACAGAGCAACACATGCAGTCAGTAGAACAGGACTCTCAGGTACCATTTATTGTTTTCCAATACATTTATTGTGCCCGTGTGGTGGAAGGCATACATACCACAGACACATTCAGAATTCTCATGCTGGTCACAGAAAGAAAGTGGCAAGTTGTCCCTGGTGCTTTGCAAGATTCAATTCCTGGAATAATGCTGGCTCCTGTGGACACCTTGATGTCAGCAAGAGCCTTTGCCCAAACAAAAGTACTGACCAGCCACAGAAAGGCTGTCAAGACACTGATGACCAAGTCCTACACAAGAGAAATACTCATTAATAGGTTAAAAAATGAAGGAATATACATGACAGCAAAGTAGAGACAGTATCAAGAGGGTGGTGGGGATAACTGCAGCAGTGCTAATGATCACAAGCAAATTTAGTCATTAACAATGTTATAATTACAACTCAATGTTGATAACCAGCTACAAAACTATATGCTTGTGCTTGATAGATGCAAAAGTCAATCTTAATCTTTGTAAGAAATCTGTTTCTAAAATCAGATGCCTAGCACTTATTTTATGAGAATTTAAGCCAAAGTTAAGTTGAGGGTGGTGGGAGAAGGGCAGAGGATTTAAATCTGGATGCCTGATATGCTAAAATTTTGCTTGAAAGGTCATTAAGTCCATTCACAAGCATGCTATGAAATTTCTCGTTCACAGCTTCAATATTGAAGGTGACTAAAATTCACAAGGTTATTATTTCCCTTGGCCAATTGCAGAAGGTGCTGTATACAGAGAAAACTCTCAGATTAACTGAGGAGGAACCTATGGAACAATATTATATTCAAGTGCATGATACAAAAGAAACTTTGTGATGAAGGTACTGTTCACCTGAAAAAGCAAAAGTTCATTTCACTGCTTCAGTAACTGCATAAGGTGTGATGCCATGGATGGCCAAGGGCTTTGAGTCCCCTTTTCTGCTCGAGTGCTGTAGTGACCAGTCCGAGATCTTATGCTCACACTCCATTTAACTTTTGTAACTACTGGATATTCACCAATTATTCTCACATCCGCAATATTTCTCATCTCTTCGTAGTTTCAAAGTAAAAACATTCAAATATCTTAGCATTACTTACAGTTAGTGGAAACTTGTTATTTTCCTGATACACGTGGTTATATCCAATATATACCACAAGGGCAGTAAGGCAGTAGAGGAACACCAATGCTGCCAGTGTAACAAAGAACTGTGCAGAAGAGGAGAAGTTGCCCATGAGGTAGACATCAGTCCAAGTACCACCACAGCCTTTTGGGTCTGGTGCACTAAACACAACAGTATTCAACCTGTGAAGATTATATCCGTGTAGTCAGAGATTGCTATACAGTGGGAACTTCATAGAATTATGTTTCATGCTTCACAATAACAGCACTTCAGCATTCTGATTGTGTAAGTTTACTCTGAAACATACATTATATATATATATATAAAAATATAAATAATCAGTTATGCAACACTAAGGTTGTCAAGCTACCTGAAGATTGTGCCCAATCCTACACTAAGATATACAATAGTACCTTCAGGAGAAAAATCCTAATCTCATTTTTAGAGCAGCTGAACAAAAAATCCCCAATTTGGAAGCAGACTTAACAACGTTATTTTAGAGACTAGCAGTTAAACAAGGTGATCAGGACTTAAAAGGTATTAAAGCTACAAAAAAACTCAAGCATTGAAGCCGAAAAAATAAAGTCTATGTGACTAGCAATGACCACTCTGTGACCAGCACAGAATTATTTCAGATCCCCACTCTCGCCTCCAAATGCTGTTACAATGCTGGGTCTTGTCACAAAATTCTATGCTGTTGTAGTGTTTTTTACTGGCTGGCCACTGAATCCATTTCTATATTTATTTATGTTCTTACGTTTATTGAACACGTATGGAACACCAACCCTGCACTCATCGTAGGTGTGCAGCTGCAAGAGCAAAGAGGAAGCCTTCTTCCTCCTGCTCCAGGAAAGGAGCTTGTCTCTACAAGAGCACTGCAATGACACTGAAGTATTTAGGTTTTTTGTGCCCAACACCCTCACCAAGATAATGGTGGAATAATCTGAAAAGACTTTTCCATTCATGCTTTGAACAAAAATAGGATAATGGCACATTCAAAATAACCTTATCTGGGCCTCCAAAGCAGCTACAAATTGGTGAAGAATTAAGCTGTTAAAATTCATTGTGTTGTTTTGCTTACTAATTACTTTCTATAGCATTCATGCACTGCTAGACTAGAGCTTAAGGTAGAGTCAAAGAAAGCATAACATTATTGCCCTGTCATTTCTACCCACTGCTTTCTATAGGGCACTAACAACTACAGTTCTTTGAACAATTACAACTAAATGTTCATTTGTTTCTGTTCCAGAGCAAGCCAGAAGTTTCACATCTTCATTTTTACAGTAAGTACATAGTCATAAGGAGATAGATGGGGAAAAAGGGAATAATAAATAATTATCAAGTAATAAGTGAAGAGCTAATGCTCACCTGAATGGATAAGCAAAAGCAGCTGTAATCGTTTTGTTTACCACACCTTTGCAGGAAACTACAAGTGTAGTTTCACCTTGAAAGCCTCCACACGTGGCAAAAGCAAAGATGGCAAGAATCTATAGGAATTGATACATAGACACGTTAGTGCACACCACTAGAGCTCAAAGGAAGCAAGCTCAACATTTAGCTGAAATAACTAAAGAAGGCAAGAAATAGCAACAGTTAGCAAAGCTGATGTATGAAGCGACGTCAAGAAGAAAATGCTGAATTTCTAAAATCCAAAAGCATAAGCAACGCTGCAAACCAAAGCCCATCTGAAAGTGCTTTCTGTTTATTTTATTTTCAGTTGCACAGAAAATTTTTTGGGAGTTTGTATTTTGTTGGGGTTTTTTTTAATGCTAACAGCCAGCATATTTCCAGCCAGTATTTCTTGCTGTTAATAAAGGAAATATTTTTACAAGTCTCACATATCCACAACCATAAATTCAAGTAACTAGAAAGTATGTGCTCAGAGTATCACACATCAACTTGACCCTCTAAATAGCTCTTATCTTCCCTTTTTTCACTATCCAGACCCTTAACCCCATTAGAACACACAGACTCACAAGCTGCAGTAACATGCTCATAATTAACACATTGAGTTTATGTATCTGCAAGCCACGGGCCCGGCTGAGGAGCAGCCCCGTGTTGGATACCTGGGGCAGGGTCTGCCAGCCCAGCAGCTCACACCTCTCCAGGGGGCACAGGAGCAAAGCCAGGCCGAGGGCAGCAGAGGAAACAGCCCCCCGTACCCCTCCAGCTCCACTCACCCACTCAAGGACCTTCACAAAGCCCAGAGGCTCCAAGAGAATGCTGAAATCCACCTTCAAGCCCAGCATCATGGGAGAGACCAAGGCAGCCAGCAGGAACCTGGACCAGCACCAGCTGACTGTGGGAGCATCCCCAGCACCTCCATATAGGGGCAGCCTGTGCCACCCCCTCACCTGGCGAGGGGATGGACACACCCAGAGACCCAGCTGGGGCTCTTCAGCCCCAGAACTTGTCTGTGGGCTGGGGGAGGGATACAGCGACTGTCACAAGGGGGAACAGCACCGGCCTTTTGTGCAGTGAGGCAGCAGTGACTTCTTCCTCTCCCCGTTCCTCAGCCCCTTCCTCTTCCTCTCTCCCCACCCAGCACACTTTGGACAGTCATATGTGCCATACCTTGAGCTTGATGATTTGATGGCAAACAAGGCACAGGCACCTGACAATCCATGTGCTTGCCAAAATAGCATCAATTACTTTTTTAGGTAATTGTGTAATATAGGTATATTAGGTAATATAATTTGGGTAATTATAAAGGACTTTTTAGGTTTTAATTGTTTTCTGTGACTGCACTTTGTTGCTGATATGTTAATCATCAGTAAAAGCGAAGAGCTAAAGCTCATGCTGAAGAGGGTTTGAGGACTGTCAGAGGGGCTGCCTTCTTCCCTCTTCCCTGGCCAGAGACCATGGATAGCCAAGGTGGCCACAGGCACGGCACTTGCTGCTGCAGTTTCCTGGCTCTGATTCAAGATCCTGTGGGAGCTTCCTCTGGGATTGCTGAGGAACCTCTGAGGTTCCTCTGAGGAACACCAGGGTGTCTGGTGCTGCCCTTGGGAAGGGCTGGCTACAGGAGGCCGTGGCTGTTTCTAGCAGGATCCACCGGATCTGGCAGCTTACAGCAAGATCTGCAAGCGGATCCTGGCCAAAGGTCCTGGGTCCCAGCTGAGCCCCGTGATTGCTGCCAGGCAGCCTGGAAGAAGGTGCAGAGGAGCCGGCAGTGGAAGAGCTGGCTTTGAGCCCAGCTGCTGGGTGCAGTTAGGGGGTGCTTGTGCCGAGGGGGGCCAGCAGCCCCCCCAGGGCAGCCGGAGCGTGCTCAGCTGTGCTGGTGCTGCTGTGCTGGGGCTCCCGTCCCAGCGCTGCCGGATCAGCCCTCCCCGGCTCCGACGGAGCTGCTGAGGGGGTTGCAGCTCTCCGGCGCTGGGGCTGACAAGCTCAAGTGCTCCGTGGACCTGACAGCGACAGGTCAGGAAGGAGTGCCCAGGGCTGGGGAGGCCGGGGGCTCGGCCGAGCTTTCTCTGTGGCAGATGTTATTGCTGGGAACAAGCCGTGGGAGACCAGCCTAGGGCAGGAGGGCAGGAGGAAGCTTCCAGGCTGGGCAGGACCTGTGAGAGCGGCAGCCACGGCAGGTCCGGCTGGCCCGGGGGCGCTGCTGCAGACTGCCCGCATGGCCGCGGGCTCCGCCCTTCTCAGCCCAAGGAGAATTTCTGACCCCAGCTCTCTGTGCGACGACCCAGAGAGGGGCTGACATCTGCCTGCTGCTACGGATCCTGAAGGGAGTCCAGGTTAGAGCTGTGGAAAGGATGGCTCTTTCCTTTCTTCCACTGCTTTGTTAAATAGTACCTAGATCTCACAGAAAATCCACCCTGATCTGGACAAGCAGTGGTGAGGGTTCAAGCCACCTTGGTTAGCTCCGCTGCCTGGAGAGCCAGTGCCTGTAAGGAGTAAAACAGGAGTATAAAACCAGGGACAGACCAAGGTGAAATATCTATTTGCTCAGCTTCTTGTCATCCTCCATGCCAAAAATAATCTGTTCCATATGTAAGTGGCATATACAATCCTAGTCCAGCCTAAATGAGCCAGGTAACTCCCTGTCCTGCCATCCAATATGCCTCTGTAATTTTTTCTCTCTTCCTTCTTCCATATATTCTAAAATTCATAAACCCTATTCATAAACCCTATTCATAAACCCTATTCATAAACTGTATAAGAAATGTATCTCCCTAAAAATACATACAGACGCTTGTTTGGTTGCTCTCCTTTTCCACCCATCAGTTACTTAAAATAATTTCATTATTTAAAGCATTTTTCAAAAATGCTCTTTGTCCTGATGTATATGCTTTTTCTTCCTCAAGTCTTTTCAAATGTCAGATGTCCAGTATGGATGTACTCTGAACTATATACAATGTTCTAGCTGTGGGCTTGTTAATTCAAAATTGGAAAAGGCTCTTAATTTTTCACTCCATATAACTTATCTTTCCCCTGAGGTCAAAGGTATTTTGGAATATTTCTGCTAGTGGATTTAATTCCAAAGTGATGCCAAACATTTAAAATACAGGTGGTTCTTCCAAATGGCTAATTTCATAACCTGAAACCAATTCTGGATCAAATCTCTGCAAGGAAGAGTTTAAACAGGAAGACTGTATATTTGTTAGGAGCACTGAAAAAGTCCACTGCAAAAAAAAGAGTTATTTTTCTTGGAAAATCAGCTTGGCTTAGAGAAAAAGTGACTGAAGTATACAGAATATGGAACAAATGTGAGAAAAGAGAAGTTAGTAATAATATAAATTGGAAGACAGACTATTGAAGAAAAGTGATAAGAAAGCAAATGTGCCACAGGACCAGTATATGGACCACAGGCTTGTGGACAGCAGCGATGCATTTCTGAAACAGAGGAGGGACAGAAGAGCTTATAAGCTTATACTAAAGTAAACAGAGAGAAATGTGGAATCAACTAAAGAAACAAAAAAAAAAAAAAAAAAAAAAAAAAAAAAAAAAAAAAAAAAAAGAGGAAAAAAAAGATTAAGCAGGGATAACCAATATTCTATTCTGTATTTGGGAGAAAGCAGGAGATTATTAATATGCTAATCATGTAATAAATCCTTTCCACTCCAGCAGGGCTCAGGGGACTGCTGAGTCACATCTGCTAAAGCTTCTATATCAGTTGTGAATAGCCAGCACCCCCAGTTTGGGCAGGGCTGATAAAGGAGTTCTCTAAATACAGCCAGTGATTGACGGGCACCTCTGAGTCCCTGTTCGAGATCCAGGTGTCTGAATGCTGTGGCAGTATGGGCCTGTCCATTTATCTCTACTCCTGAAAAAAGAGATGGGGTGACTGATGCAGAACCCTCTTGGTGGAGAATTAAATTAGAACAATACAGTTAATGTCATGCTGCGTGGTCATTTGGGAGTCAGTTTTTGATGGTTAGCTTAAGCTGATCAAAAGACTGGACTGATAATACTTGACACTGTAACATAGTTTCAGCTTCTCTGAGGTATTTGGCCTGGTATTTGATGACTCTAGAGGGATATAAAACTCATGTAATCACTGATGTTATTAGAAAGCAGGTAACTGACTGAGCTTTAACTGAAAATCAATATTATTAGTGAAAAAAAAATTCTCAGTATACCATCCTTTGGAGGTTAAAAAAGGACAAAACCTGTGGTGTCTGTATAGCTGGTGTGATGGTGTCTGACAAAGCTGTGGGAGAGACCAGTGGGATTCCTGGCTACCCCAGAGACGGGTGTGCAACAGAGACAGCAAAGAGTTTGTGCCCCCAAGCGAGGAGAGAGGGGGCTTCCCCTGGAGCACTGTGCGAGTCTCGTTTCCTGATGCCTGTGGGCGATTAACTCGAACTACCTGGACGATTAAGAGTCACAGAGAGCTCATTTTCTAAGACTGAAAGAACCTGGGTGGCTTAGCAAAATGAAGGGTGACTGAAGGTATTGCTGCTGGCTTGAACTGCACAAGGGAGCAGACAGAGGGAAGGCAGAGATTTATACTAAGAGACAGTTTTACCAAAAGGATCCTCTATGTAATCAAAGAATATAATTTATATTGAACACAAAGTGTGAGATTCTGAAAATATCTTCCAATAGAAGACAGACACTGAAAGTTTTATAGGGAGTTCAGAATACTTGCAATATTGTTGTTTGTGATAGCAGTGGAAAAAACCCATTCATGGTGGTGTTCTTTGCCCATCCAATCCCCTACACAGTCCAAACAAGGATTAATTCCGGGGAGTCCTGAGCTCTGTGTTTACAGATAAAGCAAGAGTGGGTGATTAAGACTTATCTGGCAGAGGAGGAACAATTGCCCAGGACTGCTCTGTCCACAGCACTGTCTATTCAGCAGGGCTGAAAACATCAGGTGAAGAAAGTGCTTTTCTTTCTCACATAGTAAATAAAGCTTACTTGCCACAAAACTCTCTGCAGATAGTTTCTTTTCATGTAATGAGCTGCATTTTGTTAGTTCTCTATATGTTTTCAAGTATCTGCATAATTTTATTTGCTTGTGCACTCTAATGTTTTATGTCTTTCCTCTTTAGACCTGTGCGTATATTTATTATTCCATTTATTTCTTGTTGGCTCGCTAATAACATTGTTACACTGTTCCTTTTCCCCGACTTCCGTAGCACACCTCTGCCTTTTCTCCAAGACTTTGGAAACACTGTTCAATGCGTTTGATCTTTGCTGAAAGTCCTTGAGGCATATTTCACCCCATGTGCCATTCATCTTTCATATCCAAGCAGGACTTAAGTTCTGTGGCTAATACAAGTTAGATTTTCCAAGATACTGCATCATTAAAAAAAAAAAAAAAAAAAAAAAAATTCTAGGCATTTTACACTGCTTTTATGTCGTTTACTCATAGCAACTTAGTTATTTCTGAACTATTACGAGTACCCTTGCCGCCTTGAATTTAAATTCTCTACTACTGCATGTGAAAAAAATCTTTTTGTTCTCCTCGATACCCGTGGAAGGCACTGAAGGGCAGGTGGTCGTGTCCTCTACCCCCCACATTTCTGTGTACATTTCCAAAGAGTGAGAGGGAACACAGCCCTTCCCGGAGAGGCAGCAGTTCTTCTGGAGGATGACTCTGAGCAGAAGTTTCTCGTAGCTGCTCTTGTCTCGGAAATGTGATTTCCACATGGGATCACAGTTTACAAACAAATCACTCTATAGGTGTTAGCTGGGTTCCGTGGGACCTCCCTGTGAAATATGCTGGTGTGTGCCTTGTTCTTTAAGTACTCCTTGGAAAACCACCGCTGAAGACAGACTTCTAGAAGATAAAAACTAAATATAAAGGAGAAAGAATATGATGTATGCAGCTGGAATAAGAATTCTAAGTTGTACTGTAGAGTTACGAATCTTCAGGCAGGGTTGATGCAGCTGCTTTTTGGGAGGGTTTGTCTGGGCATGCGGGCGGCTGCAGGACCGTGCAGAGTCCTGTTCTACCATCTAGTGGCACGTTGGGACAGCGCACACGGTGGAAATCGCCCATGTTCAGGGTAAGGAGGTCTTTGTTAATTTAATAAACGATTACTAATTTATGTTTGTCGTCTCTGAAACCCAACAGAATTTCCTGGATGAAGGCAAGCCATTAAGAATGCCAGGGATGCTGATTTCCACAGAGTGGAAAGGGGTAGAAAATATTCTCTGCTGCAGCCAGACCACTGAAGTTCAGTGGGGATGATCAGTAGTGTCTCTGAATGTGTTTAGTATCGCATGTGATCCGTGCCTTACAGCAAAGCACAACTCTGTAGTGCTATTATAAGTTTACTTTTTGATGAATCTAGAAATCAGTAAAGCCCTTCCCTTTTCCTTCTCTTCGTTTCTTGACAGTAATCTCTGAGAACTAATCTAGTAAATTCAGTTTCGACCATATCATGCCACTTGAGGCAATATCTGTCCCTCATGCTTCAGCCCACCCCTGGGTTTTCTAGTGTTTTACATGTTGCTTTTTTGGCACTGACAAATCAACATGATCCGCCCGTGGCTGCACTCTTTTCTGCAGAAGGTTATACTGTCACACATTTGAACTGATGAGGACAAAAAATAAACCCATAAATAGGATTTTTTGGTACCAAATGGATGCAAAAAGATCTTGTGCTGGCACAAAGCAGGAGGTGTTTTCAGGGAACATCCCAGGAGCGTCTGAACACCAAGAGTACAATTCTGCTCCCAGCAGAAAATGCAGGGCAGGACAAAATGCCTTTGGAGCTCCCAAATGTAGCAAACTGGACTCCTGAACTGGACTCAGGATCAGCTCAGGGCCCGCTGTGCCACACTGACTCTCAGCACTAAGGAAGCTTTAAAATGTGCCCGTTTATTTGACGGATGGATGGATAAAACACAGCATCCACTCTACCTGCTGAACTGCTGCTGCTATGCTGCTGTGCAGCTAATGCTGCTATAAAACTGTTTGCATTCTTTACCAAATCTCATTAGAAGTTTATGTATAATTAATTATACAACTGAGCTGAAGACATTACTTTTTTCCCTTTCTTTATTTTTCTTGAAGGTTCCGGATTTCCCAACTGTTGACAAAGGATGTGCTAATGACATCATTATGAAGTTCTGTTGTTTACTGTTTTCTTCAACAAGTAGTAATTTTATTGACTTTGGCAGAGAGATTGGTGTTTTGCATGATTTCAATAGATTTTGTTACACAGAGGCATAATATAAACCAAGATGTTCCAGAATAAACAGGACTATTACTACCAGATGGAAATAGTCATGAAGCATTATTGGACTTGAAAAAACAAAAACATTTTAGGAAAAACATTTTAGGAGTCAGCTTAATCATTTTGAAAACAATATCTAAGTATAAAGTACTGTTTTTGGAGAAAACAACGGAAGGACATTAATAGTAATTATTTCAGATCTTGCTACTTTATCGTCTATGCACATATTTAGAATATGCGAGCTTAAAAGACTTGACAGCACACTTGAGTTAGTGTTGTAATTTGAATCTGAAATGAGATATTTCTGATTATAACACAAATCAAGGCAGCTAAAACTCAGAAAATAGTCTGGCAGCAAACTTATTGAACTTAGGAACAGGAGATGTTGGCTGACCTTATCTGTAGCGCTGGTCAGATGATTAATTGTGATTTTTAGATGAATTCTAAATTTATTCTGGTAACAATAGCTTATGCAATCAGCAGATAATGAGCCCTGGCAAATGACGGGTTTCTAACTCAAATCCGGGTCATGGACATCAGGCCACAAAATAAAAATTAATCTATTCAACAGGACAAGTATTTCTCATTCTAAATGGTGAGAAAGGAAGTCTGTGGACTTGGGTGGAATAACTGTACATGAATACAGATGGCCAAACAGGTAATATTTGTCTGCTAAGTGAGACACAATAGATATTGTTACAGAGTCCGTTAAGAAATTGAAAGCAATGAAATGCACTGGGTAGATCACATATTTTAGATCATAAATTGCAAAAATACATACAGGTTAAATAAAATGCAAACAGCTATGAGAAGTAAAGTGAAAACTGAAACAGAGGACATTAGAAAATTAAAACATTGCTATGTAGTTAATTCAGTAATTATCTGACTGCACTAAGTTCTCTAGAAAATGAAACACAAACTAAAGAAGTCTCAAGCAGCCTATATAAATGAAAGAGCCTTTCTTCATGTCATTAAATGCAAATGCTACTCAGTTCATAAATCCTTAGTCCAGAAGTTCATAGCCTTTCAAATGCAAGAGTGAACTCTCTTTTGGTGCAAGCCCAGAGTTTGGCCCAGTTCATCTTCACGTAGAAAAAGCAAACTGTACTCTTGGCACTGTAATTTGGTAGCTACACGTTTAACAGCTTTCCTCAAGACTGCCTCAGCACTTGACATTTAGCAGAAACAAATCAAGAAGGCACAAAGTGACCCTGGCCTTTTCTTGCTCCTTCAAGTCAGGGAATACATTGGGCCCCTACTGGTACCTGCCCATCACAGTGCAGACTTCAACAGGAGCACGACTTCTGGCAGGAAAATCGAGCAAAGGAGGATACTGTTTGAGAGAAGATACTGCAATGTTGGTAAATTATCCTAGGAAAGCAATATCAAAAGGAAAACAGAAGAAAAAAATCTCCTATATATGACCTGACAAGTCCAGATTTTCAAGTACTCAGACTGTAGAAACCTGGCCCTCACAGAAAGAATTTTAGAAATCATGTATAAGAGTTGCTTTAAGGTTTTTCTGAGTTTAATTTTTTTTTAAAGTTTTCCTAACTTTCTAGACATTATTAATGTGGCGTGTGGCCACATTATACATTTTACACGTGAATGCAGTGTAAAATCTTTTATAAAATGCAGCAGAAAACCTTCGTTTCCTAGGACGTCCAGCTGCAGTAACTGCAGTGTGACCAGGGGCCTTCCTGGACTCTGAGCCAGCTGATGTGGTGTTGTCTGACCTCCTGCTCATAAAGCCTCAGCCTCCAAACTCTGTGACCTGGTCCTAACCATCTCCAGACCACTGTCACTCCTGAAATGTGTCTGGGAATTATTTGGGAGCATGTGCAGGTGTCCAGTTCCTGCCCTGGAGTGCCTCACCATTTTGCTGACTGACAGCACTCACGGGCAGGTGGCTCCCCTTGCCACTCTTGAATTTTTCTCGTATCGAAGCAGCATTTTTGTGGGAGGGCTGAAACACCCATAGAGAGAGAGGTTGCCTGGGATTTCCTTCTCCTTCCCTCTTGCAGCGACTCTCATTGCTCTCCTGCCTCCCCAGGCGCTTTGCTGCTCGTGTCTCTGCTGCAAGCCTGGTTTCTCCCTTCAGCCATCACCTCCCTCCTTCATACCGCCTCCGTTTTTCACAGGTCTCTCTCATGTTAATCAGTCCTGGGGGAATTTTTCCAGCCTCCTGTGATGGGAGATAGAAGGCAGCAGGAGGCTGGCAAGAAGCCAGCCAGGCAGGGGAATAGCAATAATGCTGCCTTTTATGCTCCAAATCCATTTTATTGTAAGCATCCTGCTGTACAAACCATTTCACGAGCGATTCATCATACTCGCAAATGAGCCCTTTACTCCGAGAAAATTTTGAACAACAGAAAGATTAGAAGGAAGATCTATGTTGCTTAATTATGTGGTCACTCTGGGGTCATTTATACATAGTGGTGCTGTTGCAATGTGTCCTTCAGCAGACTCGAGCCTGTCGGCCGTGCCCAGCTGAGGGACCAGTGTCACCTGTGCCCGCCCGGGTGCTGCCACCTCACTGCCGCGGCTGCTGCGGCTCTGGGTGACAGCGGGCAGCTCAAAACAACCCAGCCCCGGAGCCGCTTCTAGGCACTAACACAGCTCGTGTTTCAGTGCTGGAAGTGCTGTGTTTTGACGAGCTTCCTGGGGATTTTTCCAGTAGTTGGTTTAATCAGTCCTGCTGGTAGCCTGTCAGCCCCAGGCAGCATTTCGGTACATAAAGCTGCAGCAACCTCTGAGGCACAGGCAGCAAACTGCCAGGCTGTCCCAGCTTGGCTGGTTCTGCAAAGCCATAAATCCACTTGAATTTCCTCCCTTCATCCCTTCTGCACTGAGCATGCACCAAATTCTTGGTTATACATAGTGCCTAAAATTTCTACCTTCTCCATGCTTTCCTGTTAACATCCAAAACAGACGGTTTGGGTTTTTCAGGAGCTCCCTCAAACAGGTATATATAGGTTTGCCATGTAACATATGTGCACATAATCTAAATTAAGATATGAATTTCAAGCACCTGATTAAAATGCATATTGTTGATGGAAGGCAGAACTTAGGCTCTAAAAGTTTTGACAGAACCTTCTGTAAGATTAATTTGATTTTTTCATTAAGTCGTTACAAATTAAAAATAACAAACGGAATAGCAAATGGACTCCCTCACCAAATCCTGTGTGTTACATATAATTTAAGGCTTGGACAAAAACTGCCATACTTTTAGATATCTTTCCCCTGGTTTTGAGGACTGCCAGAAGGTATGGACATACACTGACAATATAAATTTAAAATTCCTCACACCACACTCGCGACACTCTTCTTTTGCACTCAGTACATAATTACTCAGCAGCTTCCTTTTTATTCTCTCTTTGCAGATGCCCATTGCCAAGTGAGCGGGTTTAATGGCTTGGCACGAGATTCAAGGGGTGCTGGAGATGTCCCTGCTGAACTGTGACTGAAGGTCAGCAAGCCGTTTGCTGCGATGGTTCATTCCGTGCGGAGCACACAACTGGCCCTTGCAGCGCTCAGCACAGGGCAGTGCCCACCTCGGGGGGCAGGGGGGCTCCCGCTGCCTCTGCCGGCGCTGGCCCGGCCCCGGCGGCCCTGCCCGGGGAGGCGGCGGGGGATGCGCCGTGCCCGGGGCTGGCAGCGCTGCCCTGGGCTCGGACACGGCTCCGTGTGCCCGCTCTCACAGCCCCCTGACGTGCCCTGTCCGGCTGGCAGCGCTGCCCTGGGCTCGGACACGGCTCCGTGTGCCCGCTCTCACAGCCCCCTGACGTGCCCTGTCCGGCTGGCAGCGCTGCCCTGGGCTCGGACACGGCTCCGTGTGCCCGCTCTCACAGCCCCCTGACGTGCCCTGTCCGGCTGGCAGCGCTGCCCTGGGCTCGGACACGGCTCCGTGTGCCCGCTCTCACAGCCCCCTGACGTGCCCTGTCCGGCTGGCAGCGCTGCCCTGGGCTCGGACACGGCTCCGTGTGCCCGCTCTCACAGCCCCCTGACGTGCCCTGTCCGGCTGGCAGCGCTGCCCTGGGCTCGGACACGGCTCCGTGTGCCCGCTCTCACAGCCCCCTGACGTGCCCTGTCCGGCTGGCAGCGCTGCCCTGGGCTCGGACACGGCTCCGTGTGCCCGCTCTCACAGCACCCTGACGTGCCCTGTCCGAAGGGCTCTGCATCCTTGGCCGTCGGCCTGGTTGTGATTTTCCAAAGGCACGTGTTCAGCGACGGCTGCCGTTGGCTTTGGCAGACGCAAGGAAAACATTTTGTAAACCTGGAAAATTCCCAGTACTCACACTCTGTCTGACCAATGGCAGCTCCGGACTGAGTACAATCAAGGAGCCAAAGCAACAGGCTGGAGCCTTAGAAAGGAAGGAAGAAGCTCAAGTAGAGAAGAAGAAAAAACAAAGGACCAATTTTTTCCCGCTTCAAGAAAATTCCAAGTATTTAAAATTTAAGAGCTGGTC
Source organism: Daphoenositta chrysoptera (assembly GCA_013397915.1). Taxonomy (NCBI): domain Eukaryota; kingdom Metazoa; phylum Chordata; class Aves; order Passeriformes; genus Daphoenositta; species Daphoenositta chrysoptera. Next base: position 592,762 of record VZRO01006733.1, read on the forward strand.
CTCAAAATGATGCTGTTTTTAAGCCATTTAAGCCATTTAAGTTAAAATTCAGGCTCTTGATATAGCTGAGATTCCTTTTACTTGTTTTTTGATCCATAACTTTTTGGAGGTCACATTTACCAGCTTTTCTCTACAGTCTCAATGACTAAAATCCTACTTTTCATTGTCATGAAAGCTGAGATCCTCACATAATCATATGACTCCAGAAGCTGGAGATAGAAGCACATCGTGTTCCAAGGGACCAGCCATCAGAATGCTGGCAACACTGCAAAATTTCCCTGGAGAACTCGTCCTGCCGTGCTTAATGTCCCAAAGATAATGTACAAAGTCTCAGATGAGCGGGAGGTGCGATCTAAAGGGCACGCTCAGCCCTCTGCAGTTAACCAGTAAGTCCATGGATCACGCACCTCTCAAGCAGGACCTGTCCATCTGGGTAATGCTGACACACATGTTGACCTCAGGACTGGATTGAATTTCCCTCAAGGTGCCCTCAAGAAGAGCCAAGAGCTCTCTTGGTGACTGCAAAAGTGAATGGAAACAAAATCTCAGACCTAGAAAAGGTTTTTGGGGTTGGGTTTTCCTTTTTCTTTTTTTTTTTTTTCCTTATGATAGATCACTTACTCCCCGAAAACCTCTCTGACGTTGGCCAAAAACTGTATCTAATTTAGAAAGCATCTTTTGGATTAAGGTAATGGTATGATATACACAGAGAAGAAAAAGGTATGAAATATTGTTATTTAGAGACAAGATTTCACTTTGGCATGTTTACAGTTCAAATGCTCTAATTTTTCCACGGTGGAAGCATGTTTTATTCTGAAATTTGCCTTATTTAATAATGAGAATAAATTCAAACCTAATCAGACACAAAACACGTAATTTTGGATCTGACAAAGACTTTCAGCCGCGTGAGATAAAAATTAGGTTTATTTCCATTGTCATATTAAGAAAATCAGTCCTTGGCACTTGTCTCAAACACTCTGACGATGCAAAAAATTGCCCAGAAGCCTGTGGGGAGCCAGGCTGGGAGCAGAACCCCTCGACACATGAAGTCATTAAAGGAATTTGTCACTGGGAGAGCTGCTTTGGGCAGAGGTCACATTGCACCCAGCTGCTGCCTCCCCTCCAGCCCGTGCAAGGGCACTTGGGTGTGAGGCAGAGATTGTGCAAAAGCCTGTGGGGGAGCAGGGGGTGCCCACGGATTTTGCAACCAGCCGGCAGTGCGTTTTCTGAATTTCCGTACGTGTGAAACACCCAAATGCGCTTGCCCATAGCCCTCTCATGGACATCAGGGGCACTGCACGCAGGATGCTTTTAGGATGCTGGTTAACTCTTTCGGCTTATTGTAAGAAATATTACTACTGAAAGGAAAAAAACTAAGAGCGGACAATATCTGGGAGGGGGGCGGGGTTTGTCTCCATTATTTACACAGCCAGACAGGTTTCATTATCTCCTGAGTTCTGGGGCAAGTTAGGACTGAAAGTTGTGCCAAGGTGTCATGGTTTAGCCTCAGGCAGCAATTAAGCCCCACATGGCCACTTGCTCACCTCCCACTCTGTGCTTCCATTAAGATGAAGAATCTTGAAAAAGTAAAACCTATGAGTTGAGGTAAGAACAGTTTAATAACTGAAATAAAGTAAAATATAATAATAGTATTAGCAGCACCACTTTTAATGGAAAAGACAGGTAGAGTGAAAGGAATAAAATCCAAGGAAAAAAACCGTGTGATGCCCAACACAATTCTCACCACCGCTGACTGATGTCCAGCCAGTCCCTGACCAGTGACTGCCCCTCCCGGCCAACTCCCCCCAGTTTATAGACGGGACATGACATCCATGGTATGGAATATCCCTTTGTCCAGTTCGGGTCAGCTGTCCTGGCCATGGTCCCTCCTGCTTTCTTATGCACCTGCTCCCTGGCAGAGCATGGGACACTGGAAAGTCCTTGTCTTAGGGGTCAGCACTGCTGAGCAACAACTAAAACATCAGTGTGTTATCAATGTTGTTCTCATACTAAATCCCAAACACAGCAGTGTATCAGCTACTAAGAAAAAAAGTTATCCCAGCCACAAAACCAGGACCAGGTTGACAGCTCTGGGAGAAAGTGGTTTATGCTGAAAGAATAGTCTTTGACTACTCCAAAAGTCAAAACAGCTGTCTTGGCAGAACACTTCTGGAGAAAGCATTTGGCACAAGCACTGAGTGGGCATTTTGTGGCAGGTTTTGCCCCTGTGATGTTTTCCCAGTGCCTTTCCAGTGGCACGGGTTTGGGAGGAGTGCCCCAGCACAGGGTGGGGTGACATGTCTGGCTTTGGTTTAGCACAAAAATAAAATGCTGAGTGATGGAACACGCTCAGACAGGAAACCACTTTTTTCCCTGTGCAGCTGCTATGACAGCAATGTTGGTGTTGGATCTTTCCTAGCTGAAAGAAAAAATAAGGCCTGATTTCAGTACATACACATTGTTACCTCACTCTGGAAGTTGGTTTCCTACAGCCCCTGTGCACACAGTATCAGCCACACAAGCTGCCAGAGGTGGATGTTTGTACATTTGTCTTCTTTTATCTACAAGATGTACAGCCCTGAGTAAGGAAAAAACAGAGATTTAATTCTGTTTGGTTGTACCCAGTAAGAAACAATGAAGGATTTTCCAGTTGCACTCGAGGTACTTTCATTTCTATTGCCCTTGAAACAGAGATTTATTTAGCCCTGTCACTTGAGGGAATCTGCTTGCACTTTTAACTCCTGTGTTGCCTTTGGGGAAGAGGCTAACAGTCTTCAGTGACCAAAAAGTCTCCTCTGGTCATTTCATGTAGGAAAACTTCTAATTTCCTGACACCAGAGTTGTAATTTTCACTGCAGTCATGATTCCTCTGAAGAAGGTACTATGAGCTCTGCTCAGCCTCACTGGCAAAAAGGAAAAGCCTCATCTTGGCAGATATGTATTTGTTTGTTTCTTCTTTTTTCCCTCACAATTTGCTCTTCCTGTGTTGCCAAGAACAGGAAAGACAAAAAGAGCTATTGTTTCATCTATCCTTTCCCCAGCGCTGAAGGTGGTTTTTAGCTTTGTAACAAAGTGGGAGCAGGGAGTATTTGAGGAGTTGTGTGGCAGCAATGGACTATAGGGGAAAATCAATGCTCCCCATCAAACCAACTCAGCCTCGTGTGCATACCCAGCTCTTCTGTTTCCAGATGCTACATTTTGCTCTAGCAACATTTCCAGTTGTCATTACCAACCTGAGCTCTACGTTTTTCCTGTGAATATTTCAACTTGGTTTACACATTAACAGGCTCAGGTTAATTCACTTCCTTTAAAATGTGTGGAAAAGGAGACCTGCACAAAATAGCTAAGGAATCCTTGTGAAATGGCATATGAGAGACTGAGAACTGAGGTACAGATGGCACTAATGTGACTCTGTGTCTGATCTGTGTCTGATTTATAGTGATTTGTATGAGGCCAGAGTCAGGGACAGCCACCCTAAGGGTTTTCAGTGCCAGGAGAACAAAGCTTTGGGGCTGAGATGTTGCCAGCTGTAGTTGCCACGTGCCTCGGACTCACACTCCCCGGGTTTGTTTGGCAGCTGCTCTGCAGGTCCCTGCCTTGTTCACAGAAGGAGAGGGTGAGGGAGCAGCAGCACCCCAACTCCTCCAGGGTTTCTTATTTTTATTTAAAAAGTAGTTTTTTCCTCGAAAAAACATCATATTTATTCCTGTTTGTCCACATGATATCTCCTCCTTTGCTCGAACTGCTCCCAGCCCCGCCTGCACTCCCACATTAAGCCCACACATGCCACAGTGGCCTCACCAGACTGATGGCCAGTGGCCAAGCTGTGCTGGCTTGTTTTCCAGCAGTACTTTTCCTGGTAGTTCCCTGCCAGCACTGGGAGCCTCATGAAATCCCTCCCTGTGACTCTGCCCACCACAAGGGTGCACCCTGCCCCTCAGGCAAGTCATGGAAAATTTGTTTGTATCCCCACACAGCCGGGGTGGGTCATAACAGCCAGGGGGTCCCTGGGTTGGAGGACGTGTTTCTCCTGGAGCAGAGGCACATCCACACATTCCTCACTAACCACCAGCAAATCCAGCTCAGCCTCAGCACATGAAGTTGCTCAGCAAGCCTGAACCACACACTGACCTTCCCCTGCCTGAAATCACTCCTCTGGGGCTTTAAAGTCCATCTACGCTCATTAAAAAGAATTACAATCAGTGAGAGATCAGCAGTCACGCTGCTGCGGTGGTGACAAATGACATGGTGAGGTGTGTGACACAAGGACTGTCCTGAGCCCTTGCTGTGCAGTCGTTTGTGCTGCCACGTGCTCTGCAGGGAGCCCCGTGGGGGTGGCAGTGTCCCTGCCAGCTGGGGAGCAGCCCCTCGGCCTGGGAACACCAGGGAGGAGGCACTGTCCCCTCCCCTCCACCAAGAAGTGCCCCAGCACAGGAGAGAGGAGGCAGCTAAGAAACTTGCCTGGACCATAATGGGATGTGGGGAAAGCACTCTCAGAACGGCATGGCCCTTCATGTACCTGAGGCTGGTGCTGAAAATGCTGAGATTCATTGATACTGGCTTCTCCCAAAGCTCCAAATCCCATCACACAGTGCCAAGTTTGACCAGGAACCTCGCTCCCACACACTGCTGAACCCAGCTGTGAGGCACTCGGTTGTCACCCTTATGTCAAAACACATAAATGTGCTCTTCTGTCCATGGGGTTACTCCAGCAGATCCCAGCCTCCAGGAAGCAGCACCAGCCTGAGAGCACACCCACCACGGAACAGGAAGGCTTTCCACCTTTGAAGAGGTGCAGGATGGATATATGTGTCCATCTGTCCACAGTGGTGGGGGACATCCTTGTATTTTGTCGTCCTTTGAGAAGGACAAACACATCCTTCACTTCAGGAGATGTCAGCTCTATCTTCCGGCAAGATGCAGTTCTAGAGCTTAACTACACTGTTCCTATGTGGGTTTCTACCTAATCTATTTTATGATCAGTAGAAGTTTCAAATAATTTCCCCGTACAAGACCTTGTGGGCCTGTTGAGAGAAAATGCCAAAGAAAGCAAGCAGCATTTTGGTCAAGAGGCAAAGCTAGGTGTGATACATCGTGCCACTGGGGCTGCAGCTGAGCGCCCTCAGCAAGCCCACGACTGGTTTCTCGTGTCTGAAATCTAAAGTGGCTCAGCCCAAAGCTGCTACCCTGGGGCTGGATTAAAACCAGCATTTTTTTATACTAGTTTGATTGTCAAAATATACTAAATAAATAGTTAAAATAAAAATGGTCCTCAGAAGAATCCAGTTCCATCTAACAACAGAGGAATTCAGAAAGTTGGACAGGAACAGGAGGAGGACACTGGGCTGTGGCCTGAGCCCAGTGCACAAATAAACTAATTAACAGGTAAAATATCTACTAGAAAGGAACTAGGAATAGCATGGTCCAATGATTGATTAATTAAATATTTCTTAAAGGCATCCCTGACTGATGATCTTTGAGCTTGTACTGGATTTACTCCAGAAGTTCCAGACGTTTATATTTTTATGGCAATGAATGTTTTATGACCCTTGAATCACCAGTTTCAGATACAGAATTGCATTCAGACTTCGTTTCCTCTCAATTATATTTATTAGAAATGTTTAGTCTTAATGCTTTTTTTTCTTGACTGTTGTTAATCTCACATAGCTCTGTGAACTTTAAAACCCCCCAATGTCACTTTATTCCTGACTATTCAGGAAAACATTAGGCTAAGCAGTGAGGAGGAAAAAAAATAAGCAGTGGGTGATTTTTTTGAAGAGCAGGCATTAATTCCAGATGGAGGAGCCTCATGCCAAGCTGCTGGGAAGAGCAGTTTGGAGATGATCAGCCAAGAGAAGGAATGTTTTTTCTACTGTGTTTCAAATAATGCACCTCTTGGTCCAGCTGAGGACCTGAGCAAGGGCAGATGTGCACTGATTATACACTGCCTGGTATTAAAATGTTGTTTCAGCCCTGGGAGGATAAAACTCAGCAGCAGTGGCTCTCAAGATGACTTGCAGCAGGGCACAGCATCAGAAAAAAGAGGAAAGACAGACCTCTTGGTGTCTCTGCAGCAGGCACAGAGCAGCACAAGGATCTGGAGCTTTGGAATTCGGACGGGAATGGCACAGAAGGGCTGCACACAACCCCTTTGGTTAAACCCCGTGGAGCAAGAACATGCTGTGCAAATTTAAGTATTATTGTTGCCTTTTTGGCCCTAAGCACCATAAAAGATACCTGTAATGAGCCGAAGTTTGGTGACCTGGTGGGCCATGGGGTAAAGGCCAGGAGCAGCATCACTTCACCCACACAGGAAGGGCAGTAGCATCTTGCCAGTGCTGGCTCTCGAGAGTATTATTGCAGGATACATTTTTACATTTTTATTTTGAACTTAAAACCCCCACTTCATTCCAAAATTAGAATGAATGTAATTGGTTTTTTGTGCTTTCTCTGGTGCAGAAGCAGGGCCAATAAAAATCCCCCAAAACCCCCAAAATGGAAAAAAACAGTTCACACTTCCACTTTTAATTATTTCCTTTGGTTTTCCATGCCCACCAGTTATTCCCAGTATGTATCCTGGACAATAATACATGTATTTCTTAGACCTTTATCTTGCTCTAAACATGCCTCACAGTAGTTCCAGCCCAGAACACTTCTTTTTTTGGGGGGGCTAAAGCACCAAACCAGTAATAGGCCTTTTAAGATTAACTAGTGTTAGTGTTGGTTGGCAATACCAATGTGTGCCTTTAGCTTAATGTTTTTCCTTCCTTTTGGCAGATGTTTTGCACTGCCTTTGGTGATGAGGGAGAGAGTCAGAAATGCTTCACCTGCAGCTTTGAACATGTGCTGTACAGAAAGCTGAAAAGAAACTTATCAAAGGTGCAGTGATGCCATTGCCTGGGGTTCCCCAGTTTTCTTTAGAGCACAGGCATGAAACTTCCACCCACAGCCCAGTCTCCACTTGCCTGAAGCTTTCCAGAGCAGCTTTACCTGTGAGGGATTGAACTTTCCACTCCCCAGAAAGCCAAATTTCAAAGCTGTTGTGAACTGATGATCACAATGTGTTTTGGATTAGGTCAGTTTAAACATTTTGGGTTTAAATAATGCAAGAATACTTAATTTATATTTAAATTTTATTTATTCTTTCTACTTTTTAAATTCTAGTTTTTAAAATTCCAACTGTAGATTAACTTCATATTTGAAGAGTTATTCTGACAAGTTCAGCATTTCAACAGGTCAAAAATTTTCTCAGTAGCTATCAAATGGGCAGATTCACTTAAACCAAGCCTTTCTGCAAACTGTTCTGGTTTTAGCAAACTGGTGTTTTTTAAGGAAAAATATGTTTCACAAAAGAAATTCCAGTTCTCTGCCCAAATTATTGTATAGAGGCTTTTATAACACTCAAAGGTCAGTTTGTTTTCTTGGAGAAAGCAAGATCATATTTTCTTTCACTCTCCTAAACCAAAAGGAAATAAAAATAGAGAAACAGTCTCCTTTTGGGACTAAAAATGCCATTTTGTAACTCTATAAGCACTATAGAAAATGTACTAAAGTAGCTTGAAACTTCTGTGGCTGAGCTGGTGAACCTGAAGCTGTGGAAAAACCAAATTCCCAAAGCTGAGACATTTGTTTCTCACTGGCTCACAGAAGCCAGAGGTGGCCACCGGGCTGCTTGTGAACACTTCCAGTGGGCTGTGGCTCCGTGTGGGGTTTTTGGGTCGTTGTTCAGACCTCACTCGTGGAAGCCCTGCCAAAGCTCTCAACATGCAAAAATCACCCTGAGCTTGGAGGTCTGCTCAAGTGAAATTGAGCTTTTCTGGCCCTGGGTTTACCCTCAGCTTTCCAGAGCCAGAATTTCATCCTGGCTGAAAGCCCTGCTGCTTTGCCAAGGTCTCGAAGGTCCTCAGGGCTGGGGTGTGACCAAGCCCGATGTCCTGCAGAGAGTCCCTGAGCAGAGGGGACGCTGCTGCTGCTGCAGGGACTGGTGCAGGGGGGCTGGTGCGGTGCAGGTGTGTGGTGCAGGTCTTGGGGAAGGAGAATAAGCTCCTTTTTCTAGGGCCCGTTGCAGTGGGAGATTATTTATCCCGTGAGACAGACCGGTGCATGTCCACATCTTGCCAGCGGGGGAGGAAAGGGAGGAAACGGAGAGCTCAGGCTGGTGGGGTGTGATGCCAGGAGGATGCTGCTAGCAAGAAATCACATCTACAATGTGAAACAAATCTGCGAGGTGGAGCAAGGGGCCGAGGCTATGTCTCAGGTGCCAGGCAGGAGGGCAGGAAGCTGTGGCTGTCAGCCCTGCATTCCAAGCCCTGCTCTGCCCGGGCTGTGCTGTGAACAGGCAGCCCCAGTAAATCCTTCTAAGCCTTGCCCTGGTGACAAGAGACTGTCTCTGTTTAATACTTGTTAAAATTCTGGCATCAGTGCAGGAATCCACAGTTTTAGCACAGCGTGGGCAGCATTGAGGGAATCCTGTAGGCTTGACGTACAGTTAAATCTGTGGCTTATCTCAGTCAATTAATTATTGCATCCTTTTTTGATGAATGAACAGCAGCACTCAGGGTCAGGGTCTCCGTGCTTTGAGATAAGAGATGCTGTAAAGGCCCACTGCAACGCCACAGGGCAGGCAGGAGAGGGGCAGGCAAGAGGGAGATGATCAAGCTGGCCCCGTGGAAGGCCAGGCCTGCTGAGGGTGCCCAGCTGTAGGTGTTTGCAGCCAGCCCTGTGTGAAGGCTGGGAATGGTGCACGACAGGCAGGACACAGAAATGTGCTTGCACTGACCCCCCCGAGGCACCAAAAGGCACGTGCAGGAATTGTATTTCTGCTTTAAGCAAGATGCTGTTTGCTTGTGAGTGGGGCATGGGAAATGCCATCCAGGCTTACAGACAGACTGCCTGCTTGTGGAGGCTATTGGTCAGCTCACTGAAGACTGCCCGGACTTTTCCTGGGTATGTGCTCATTCTCCTGCATCTTGGAAGAACACTAGAGGGCATTTCTCAAACTGCTGCAGATGCCCTGAACTGATGATGCTCCAGGGAGATGAGCTGCTCAGAAAATGAGTATCATTTACAGGGTACCCAGGGTCTGCTCAGCCCCTCAGTGAAAGCTGAGGGTATGTGCTCCTTCCCACTCACCGTGTTCCCAGCAGAAAAGTCCCAAGTCACAAACAACTGAAAATAGCAAAATGATCTCATAGATCAGTTGCTAAAAATACAGAGGAGAGTCTACTTACAAACACTGTGGCTGTGTGGTGTGTTATTCACCCAGTAGAGAAAGACATCAGGGAATCCTGGATTCTTCCAGTTCTGAAATTATTTTTCCTTTCTGCTGTTGCTGCTGCCCATTTCTGACCAGCACCAAGCAGACACTGAGCCCACTGGAGAGGATCTTATCCAGAATGAGATGCCAATGAACGAGGCAGGAGTACAGAGCATCTCCCAGGGGCCACGGGCTCTGCCACGCCTGCCCATCACCCCAGGGGTGCCCCGTCCTTTTGGAGTCTGAACCAACCTTTTGGACTTACCTCTTCTGTGAGTGGAATCCCCCCGGGGCTGCTGGGCTGCAGGGACAGAGAGGCCTCTCCTGAGAGCAGCATCTGGGCAGCAGCTGCTGATGGAGAGGACTTGCTGACCACAGCCTGGCATCTCCCGGGCAGCCATGTGCTCAGAGTGTGCCCAGCCAGCTTCATTTCATTTCCTTCCTCCCACCTCCTCTTGGACAGGTGTGGTAGTAAAGACAAAGTGTATTTCAGTAAGTTATAGGCAAGATTTTAGAAGCTGATAGGTCACCAGTGAAAGCTGTACAGGAAAGCTTAACAGGATTCACAAAGCAGAGCTCGTCCCTCTGGCTTTTCTTACATGCAGACAGAGGGATCTGGCATCCTCAGAGCTGCTGCTTCCCTACAGACTCCTTTGGTCTGTACAACTTTGCTTTGCTTTGTGTCTGTCCTGCACAGGTGAACACCCCCAGGCAGAGCTCTCTGTTACCCCGTGGGGATCTCATGGGCCCCAGGGAACTGCTTGTGGAGGCTGCAGTGGGTGTCTGAGTGTTTCTGCAGAAAATGAACACTCCTGTCTCCAGGCAAGTAAGCAGAGCTGGAGGAACCAGGGAGCAACCAGGGCAGGCCCTGGGAGGTGCATTATGGTGCATTATTCTGATGCACTATAGGAAATCCCAAAATACATCACTCATTTGCATTTGAGGCTCCTCTCCCAGACAGGTTTGTTGAGCCACCAAGGGTTGTCAGGTCCTGGCTGAAGCAGTTCTGTGTCCAGGATGGGTGACCTGCTACGTCTGGGCTGTTCCCAGGGTGGTGGTCCCTGCTTCTCCTGTGACTTTACTTACCTAGCTAATGCACAGATCTCACTTCTCCTCTGAGGCTGTGTTTCTCCAGCCAAATATTCCCAACACATTCTTTACCTAAAGACATTATTTTTCATCATATTTTTCGTATTGCAGTAAAAGGATTTGGACAGCATCAAGTCCTGCTCAAAGCTAAAGGGAGAAGGAGATCCCAAGTGGAAAAAGGAGATTGTCCTCAACATTTCAGTTCAGAGCACTTTGCTGGCTGGTAGTAAACAGTAAAATTGGGCTGGTGTTTTTTCTTTAGATATTTTATTTTTCCATGTCTGTTGAATAAAGTAAACTATCATAATGCAATATTAATTCCTCCAAGGCATTAGTACAACACTGCAGTTGGCTTTAAAAACTCAAATAATATATAGCTGCCAGATAATTAACTATGTGGATTAAAAACTGGTTCTTTCATTGATCTCAAAACATTGATCATTGCAAATCACCAATGAGCAAGACCACATTGAGCAGTGATGCCACAGGATTGGGACCTTTTTGCCACAATTTATTTGTTCATTGGTGACCTAGACAATGACATAAACCTTTCATTGATAAACTCTGTGGGAGACATGCAAGTTGAGGGGTAATAAAGAGGGACGAAGACAGGTTATTGTTATGCAAACCTGACTTGCCTGATCACAGTCCCATGACAGCCACTGGCAGGTAGCTAAATACCAACTTACACAACACCAGAGGCAGACATGCAGTGTCTTGGCAAGCAGCAATTCAGAGACAGATCTAGGAGTAATCATAGATGATCATTTCACCATAAGCTGCCAGCCAGGTGGTGGCTGAAAAGGCTGCTTACACAACCCTTTCATGTGTAAAATGCAGTTATCAGGAAGAAAAAGGGCAAGGATCTAAGTACACAGAGTTTATGAAAGATCATAGCCCATGAACAATTACTAGTAGAATGTCCTTAGTATTTATGGATATTTCCTTCTATAGTTAGAATATATACACATCTATATCCATCTGTCTATTCATATATTGATAGATTTACACCTTTGTGTGTGTGAACTGTACATATGTGCATACATGTAAGTGATCCCTATACAATCAGTATATGTAAAATATCAACTGCCAGTGCTCACTTGATGCTCAACATAAATGACAGAGGCACCTATACTGGAACTACTGTGTTCAATACACCCTTGTTTCCAGTGTAAAGGTCACCAGGTTTATATATTTATCTTTTTGGGACATGAGACATGTCCACAGATGGACATCCTTGCCTGTGGTTTTAAAACAAATGACTCTTCACTCAAAAGTATTCTGGAGTCTGGTTTAATCCAGAGTCCCTCGTTGAATATAATTTTTTTGGGCTCCAAGGATGAGCACTGTGCAAACTAGGTTATCTTTGCCTCTAGTCCCCAGTGCTAGGGGCTTGGTGGGGCTGTCTCTTTTATTAAGTCCAGCTTTCCTGTTCATGCAAGTCCCTGACAGGCACCACCAGACAACAAGCCTCCCATAAGTTGGTCTGTCCCTTGGTAATTGTCCCTCTTTAATTCAAACCTGAAGAACAGATTTGTCCCAATGGCTCACTGCTTTTCCTATCCCAAGGTACTCCACTGCAGAATCTTCTGCCTTTCACCATCGAGCACTGTACTGCAAAAGGACAAAGACAGCATGAGAACAAGAGTCTTTCAGAAATTCCCTCAGTTATCTGGAGTTGGATTTTCCAATTTTTCAGAGGACTTTTGATCTTGTGGACAAAGGCACAGTAAGACCAAGTGAGAAATTACAGTAGAAAGAACAAATTTAAGCTCCTGAGGGAGATTCTGATTGAGAAATACAAGAGAAAGCTACTTTCTTTGAACTCCTTTGAAGGCGTCAACAGGTGTGTGGATATAACCTACTTCAAATTCAAAAATGCATTCAACAAGATTTATAATAAAGTTTTTAAGGAAGCTAATAAGTTTTGAGACACGAGGAAAGGTCCTTACATGTATACAACATTGATCAAAGAAAGTAGGAAATTACTCAGCTTTCTCAGAGAGTGAAACTCCACTTGGTGATCTGTGCTGGAGCTCCTGCTGCTCAACATGTTAAACAGGGTAGAGAGGGATGGGTAAGTAGGTGACAGCTTGCTGAGCTATGCAGGGTAATAAAGGTGGGAGATGATTGTGAAGAATTGCAAAAGGACTTTATGAAATACTGTGAATGCAAATTAAAATAGGAGATGAAATTTGGCATAAACTGATGTGCACAGGAGAAAATAATCCTAACCTCACATAAAGTGACATGTTATGATTCATCTACTACCTCTTAAATAGAAAATCCTGGTGTTACAAAAAATAGCTTCATAAAAATGTCAGTACAAAGCACAGTAGCACTAAAACCAAACAAAACCAAAACTGAGCAATTCAAATGTCAGGCAAGAACAGAGAGTGTAACACAGAGCTCTACCCCATTATAGGAAAATTACACATGGGTGGTTGATGGTAGTGGTACTTCCCAAATTCCATGTGTTTTAAGAGAGTAGTGGATAGAGAAAGTCGTTTGGAAAAGAACCAGAGGCCTTAGCTGACACACAGTGTTGCCTTTTTCCTGGTCTAAAAAATTAAAAGTTAGACACAGTTAAAGGGAAAAGGGGTTTTTACCTCGGTATTTATTTAAGGATCCTTAGGTGCACCCCTCCCAGGTGGAATGCACACACATGATAGACCATGTACACAATTTATAGGCCTTGCAAATTAGCATTTCTGTCAAAGACTCCCCAGTGAGAGGCTCAAATGGACCCCTCATCCCGAGGAAATCCCCCCCGGATGGGCCTATCTCAGTCTACAGGATGTTCTAGAGAAGACCTTGGCTTCTCAGGATAGCACAGGACTTTCTGGCCTCCAGCTGGAGGCCTCCAGGATGTTTGGTCTCCTGGCTTAACAGAACATTTGGTGTAAGCTAAAATATCAGACTTAAGGAATTACAAGTATGTGGGCTAAAAGCACTGAGGATACATAAAGCTACATAAAAGGGTATATAAAAGGGGTATAAAAGAAAAGGCAAAAAATCATCATGGCATTGTCTCTGTTGTCCCGGGGACCGCACACAAATGGCATAGACTTTGTTCAGGAAAGAAAAGCCATCTTTATTAATTAATCTATCCTTTTATAAGGTGGTTCACAAAGATGGCAGGAGGCCGTTGGTCCTCTGACCAGCCACCCCTCAGCATGACTGGCTGAGACTCTACAACACCTATTTCAAAATATTTTCCAAATGAACTATAACAAACTTAGAAAACAAACTGCAGGTGTTAGATAGAAAACTTGTTTACGAAAACCATCTCAAAAACCATCTCACTGTTTCTCATGGCTTGTGTAAGAAAGATACAATCTCAGAAATTATTGCAGAAAGCTGGAACATTTTTCTGCTAAGGCTTTTCAGCACCCACAATGGCATCAGCAGCTCGATAGCCTTGTCTTTGCTGTGATGTTTTAACAGCCATCCCAGAGACAGCACTTGTGTCTAACCAATCGATTTGGGAAGGAATTATTACTTACAATCACCCCACAACCCCCAAAATCACTCCCTCCTCTCATGCTGGTTTACAGCACACCACATATTCAATAACCATATGGGCTCTTGTCTCAAAATGCCTTTGGGCAGGACTCTGTTGTAACAGGGAAGAAACTACTGAAACTTTTCCCAGGTCTTGCCTAATCCACTATGGGCTGTGAAAGACACACCAGGGATTAACCATGTGTGCTCAATAATCATGGAACAGCCATGGGAATAGTCTGCACAGCTATGTGCAGGGCTGGAGCTGAATTAGGCTCAGCAAACCCACCCTTGGTGTTCAGGGTGGCAGTGGGACAGGTTATTTCACAGAGTGTTGGACTTTTCCAGCAGACACAAGACCCAGGATTGTGGTCTCCATGAACTCAAGAACTTTATCTCGCTAATCTGTGTGCCAGTGCAGCCCCTGTCTGATGGGATTACCTGTGGGTAACCCACGTGGAACACGGGTGAGACCAGACTGTCAAGAAGCACCTGCAGAAACCAAGCTAAAGTGCTTGAGTATTCAGCAGTGCTTCACTAATGACTATAAAGGTTCTAAGTGTATGTTTCAGTATAGGACTTCTGCATGGAAACCAATTTTCAAGAGAACAAATCCTTACTTTTGCCAGATTGTCACACGTCTATTAACATTTTCATGGTCACAGCTCGGACACAAAAGGTAGCAAAGGGTCACCTTTCTCTGATTTTAATGCATGAATCTATTTGCTTTTATCTGAAGGTGTAACGATTGCAAAACCTTGTACAGAGGTGAAATCTTTCTTTTTATCTTCTGGAGATTTACAGTAGCAATAAAAACAAATAATGGTCTTCAGTCAGCAGTGCTGGAGGTGATGCTGCAAAACCCACAGTGTGGGGGAAGAGCTGGAGCTTTAACGAGGTTTGCCACTGGCATTTGGTTTAACAAGCAGCTACAAGCCTTGAAAAATGGATGCAGGTAAGACTGGGGCACACTAACAGACCACTGCTTTGTAATCACAGGGTCCTGGCAACACTTTGTTTTGGTTGAACAGCCTCAATGTTTTCACAGCAGATTACAGGACAGACTCGAACCTGCTCAGCTGAGACAGAAATGGCAGGGAGGCCCCCCCACCCGAGGGAGATCAGTTGTCATGCTCTGACCTTTCTGTGACTTACAGACATATCTCTACCCAAAGCCATTTCACCCAGAGATTATCCTCTTAAATTGCTGGGGTATGTCATCCTCCTGACACATCCAGCAACGAGCTGCAATTCCTTATGCTTAAAATAGGGTGGCATCTTTTGGAATAGGGAAAACTTCCTTGAAAGGGAAGAGCACACCAGCCTTGTTCTTCACCAGAAAGCTGAGGAAAGCACATCCCATGGGCTCTGAGGAAAACAGCTTATCTCTTCTCCTGTTTGCAGGAAAGGGAATCAAGTTTGAGGCTGAAGTTCTTCCCTTTACCTTACATGAGATAAGGTTCAGTCCATGCAGTTAATTTGACACATGTATTACTTTTATTACTATTTTGGTGATATGATTACACGGACATTACAGAACAAGTTTCCTCATCTCCTTTTGTATAGAAGAGCTGATGTGGAAGCTTTAAATAGTTACATTAATAACCAAAATTAATGACAAAGAAGTAAAAATGTCCAGCCCTCAGAACCTTCCATCCTTTATCTACCCACTTTAATTTCTTAAGTACTGTAATTATATGAAGATTCTGAAGTCATTTCCAACAATTTGTAATCACCTGGCTATTTGCAGTGTGTTTACTTGACACGAGCATTGGATCAACTACCTAGAATCAGATCCTCAGACCTCACAAATGGTCAATGAAGCATAAGTATAAATACATATATTAAAAATTAGAGTATACTTGTGTAAATTTATCTAGTGATTCTGTGAAATATCTTGGATTGATTTCTGTATCAATTAAACTGCTGAGGAAAAAAAGGAGTTACACAACCCAAATTTACTGATTTTTTTTTTCTCAATGGTAAACAAACAATAAACTTGCCCTTGAACTGAGAAGTTGTATAAGAGGGAAATAAAAACCTTGCTAGAGGCCTGGCTCCCTATCTGTCCTTAAAAGACCTCTGCTCCAGCCAGAAACAGGGGACACGACTGTCATTCTCATGCCAGGAACCTCACCAAAACTGGAAAATTCTAGAAATTCTGTTCAAAAAGCAGTTAGGAGTACTCATGCAAAGATTAGTAAGGAAATTATACGGAACAAAATATGTTACTCAAGAAGAATCCTGCTGACTTCACTCCCATATCTTCTCAATTGCTCTGGATTGTATTACACCAGACATCAGGGTACCTTTCAACAAAATATGATGCCACAGTAAAATACTTTTTGGAATTACTCTATTGCTAAGTGCTTTCCATCTTTTAATTAATTAAAAACAGACATCTTTCTGTGAAGGGTGTTTTAAAATCATTAACAAGGTCAGTTGTGCTGCCAGTCAAACAGGAAAAAACCCC
>VZRO01006733.1:610279-640840 GCA_013397915.1 Daphoenositta chrysoptera
CCCCCCCCAAAAAAAAAATAATTAAGTGCCCAGTTTGCTTTCTCTTCTCTAGAACCGAGCTGGTTGTAAATTTATTTAACCTTCACTGTGCCCAGGGCAGCTGAGCAGCTCTCTGTAAAGGACTGCAGTGACAGCTCTGCTCTGTCTGTGTTTGGCAACAACGAGCACAGGAATGACTTCTGATGCCCAGCACCTGAACTTTAAGACACAGATGGCTATGATTTTCACTGCCAGAACTAAACTTTATTTCCATGTGTATTACATACTGGTATTTGATGCCAAGTACATTAAAATTATTTTAACAGAGGATTTAAGTGAGGAATAGTTATTCTTCACTAAACAAGAAGGAATGTAAAAACCTATAAGAAAAGAACTGTTTAAGCTTTGTTTTGATTTTGGCAAACCAAACAGTTAAGTACTCTTCTGTTCTCTCCTCAGATCTTTCAAAGTACCAAAAAAGTATTTTTTTTTTAATAATCATGCAGCTGAAGAAAAAAAATAGTCTTACAAAATCCATTTCTTATGCTAAATATGGTTACAAATCAGAGTATTAAACACAAAATTTGCAATTCCTATTTTTAAATACAAATACTGTATATTATGAAATGGGGATAATTAAAATATATCAATGACTACAAATCTAGTAATTTAAAGCAAACAAACATGCTGTTTGCTTTCATGTGGAAGAATCAGGATATTGTATGGTTCAAGCACTGCAGTAATTTCTGTCAACTCCTTGATGCCCAGAATGTCAAACTGCCAAACACAAAGAGACAAGTGTTCAGGTCTGAATAGCACCAGGTGTTTTTCTTTTTTTTCCCCTTTAAAAGTTATTAACATCTAATAAAATGAGTGATGTTACAACTTTCTGAAAGTGACATGCACAAGTAGAGAATTTGCTTTGAGTTTCCAACTAATAAGCTGAAAGTTTTAGACAATACTGAACAATTAAAATGTATTTCATGGTACACATGAAAACAGTGCTTCCACAGTATATCCTCAGTTCTCAAGTACAAAAATATCAGTTATGGGTAGTCAATAGTTATCAAAATTTTTATTGTTACAGAATGAAAGCAGCATTTACTTTATTGTTTTTTAAACCATACATCATAAAATTCCCTAGTACACATGTGGAGGAGTGAAATAGGCTCTGTACTATTTACCTGCTACTGATCCTAAGTCCAGATTCAAAATCTTTCCTGGCCAAAACCAAACAATATAATTAATAGCTAAGGGAAGGCAGTTCCTCAGTGTGAAAGGTCAGTATTTAGTTTTACTAAAACACTATTCTTGAAACAATACATCAATTAAATGTATAATTACATACACTACAAGTGAAAAACAGGTTTTTATTAACAAGAACTATTGAGACTGGGCATAAATGTCTTAACCACAAACCCTGGAAATATTATGGATGCTTTGATGTGGCTCTTTTTGGTGAGAGAATAAGAACAATGAAGTATGGCTTTTCAATCTTCCTTTAAAAGCACATTTTATAAAATTTTGTAGGCTTAAATTATTTTAGACCTCTAATATTTTCCAGTAACATCATTTACTAATAAGAAGCATTAATTACATCAGTATATTAAGCAATTGGCTGACAGGTGATCACCAGTAGAACAGGAGCTGTTTGCTTTTGCTGTTTTTTGTTTTTAACTAAGGGAGGTACTTTTCTAGTGAGAGCCATCCTACAGTACTATCACACATTTCAGAGGTTACTACATAGCTTCTGAAATAAAATCCTCAACAGTTTCATTTTCCAGCAGATACTCTTATCAAGCATATGCAGAGAGCAAATACAATCGAGTGCAGACAGTTCAAAAGTATCTCTCAAACACCTTGTTTTACAGTTACCCTCTGCAAAAAAAAAAGCCCCTCCTCACACCAAATGGATGGGGAGAGAAGGGGAAACAGGTCTGCCATTCATGTAGGAGTTTGGCTAGCATAGAGTTTTATTAAAGTTGTTAACAAAAATAGTTAAACATTTTTACAATTTAACATCCAGTCTGACAAAAGGCAAATCAATGAAAAAAATACAAAAAAGTAAAAAAGTGCACTACCCAGTCCAGTATTTTGCTTTAAAGTCATGTCACTTACAGCATATGAAAAATAAACCCAGAAGTGTAATTACTTTAAAATACACCGCTTCCATATTTCAGTATTTTACACATATATTCTATAGTGGAAGAGGAGATCTCTTAAAAACTTTACTCTTAAAATATTGAGGTGCATATACCAAGTGGGATAGACTTGGCAAGTTAAGTTGCAGTAGAGAATCCTTTCAAATTTGGCATTTCACTTACACACCTTACTGTGCCAGCAAGGTCTGTAGTACCTAAACCTTCTAGTAAGAACAGTAATTTTGTTTAATGCAGATTTACTAATAAAGACAACTACAGGAAATGGTGAGGTCAGCAACTCTATGGGATCTTAAGGAGATACGAGTCCTGATTCAGTTGTCAAATGGAACAATGTCACAACAAACTTTTAAGGCCATGTTTTATTTGCTGATTAATGGACAAAAGGCAATGGATTCCCCCCCCTACATATTTTCTTGAAAGTCTGTGCTCATAAAAATCATGAAAAGTTGGAAAGACTTAATTATTGAAACTTTAAATATATTTTACACAATCTTGTTTGTACAAAAATACAAGTTAAATATAAACATAAAGCAATCATGATAATTTTATGTAAATCCATTTTGTGATATTCTGTTATATATAAAAAAGTTTCTCAGCTCTGTCTCATTTGTGAAAAGATCAATACCAGATTGAATCACTACTGGCAAAGGGCCCTAAAAGCACACTTTAGCATTAAATACGTTTTACAATGTAAGTACCGTTTCCTGATTTCATCTTCTAAAGACTGGCAAAAGATAGGGCAGTATGTCCATAAACCAACAAATAATTTGGCTACAATGTCATAAAACACAAACACACGAATCTGTACAATAAACCAGTAGCTATGCAGTACGAACTAGTTACACACACATACACAGACATGGAATGGAACTTAGTGAGAGGCCGTCTGTAATTCACTGTTCTTCAGCCTGGCATTTTGTCTGACTTCATCAAACGAATACGACTTCGTTACCTTTCCATTCTTAAATACTGTGTGAAGCAGATCCTGCAAGAAACACCGCTGTTTTAGCAAGAGTGAGTTGGCAAACACAGCTTACACAAGCAAGCACACAAATCCAGCCTGGTAAGGCTGGAACTTCAGACTGTCGAGATACTAAACCTTCACAGCTTCTTCTGACACTTTCACTAATGGTTCCACGGAAGAAAGGGCTTGGGCCACCCTGTGCACAGACAGCAGCTTTGTGCTGAGTAGTGCCTGGAGTGAGGTACCCACACCTGGCCAAACCAAATACAGCTAAATACACCTGGCTAGAGCAGTTTGTAAGAAGGATGATTCTCTACCAGTCAAATACAATTCAATTACAGAGGTTAATTAAATACTTCTTTCCTCTAGAAAAAAAAAGGAACTTAAATATCTTTCTTCACAGTGCCCTTTGCTCATGTGTTTTGTAAAACAGCGTATCAGGAAGGGCTGGCACACAGCACTTTGGAAGGGCAATAAGCACAGCTGGCAACAAAAGTCAGCACAGCAGCAACACTGAGCAGTCCCTGCCCTTGGTCACCTCCTGCCAGGACCTGTGGCTTTAGGGCAATGGGCCCACAGAAGGGTAGGGTACATTTCCCTGTGGTTTCCAGGGAGCCCCAGAACTGCTACCACACCAATGACCCTCTCTAATAATCTGGGACCAAAAAGATTTTAATTAATAGCTTCACCTGTTGATAGCCCAGGACCAAAGAAATTTTAATGAATCATTTCATCTGTCAAAAATGAAGAGACAATATATCGCCTAACTTCAGAGCCAAAGTCTTGTAGTTTGTGTTGAGGAGATTTCTCACCATTAGGTCCTTCCCTCTCTACATACATATGAATGTTCATCATTAACATATGTACATGAATATGTGCATAGATAAAAGTTTCAAATATATACAAGGTCCTTGTGTCCACAGCAGAGTATCTTCAATGTGTATAACTCAGTTTTTTTTCAAGTTGAAATTTCTCAGAGAACTCAGTTTTATGCTTACTGTTATGTAAAACAGTGTGCCTCGTAGTACCCCTCTGCCTAGCAGCACAGAAACAGCTTCTGTCTACCAGAAGAATTTCAGCTTCTAAAAGCAGAAGTGCAATTTGACAACTTATTTTCAGTCCTCTTAAATTGGGAAGAGACTCAACATGCAGTTTAATGTTTCATTGTAGCACGCTGAAAACACAACACATATCAAACTGAAAGCCTGAGATTGGCATAAAGTTTGTGCTTATTTCACAGAAATAGCATTCCATTTTGCAATTGTAAAGAATTCACAGGGAAATTGAATTCCTGGTTTAAATTTACATCTTTTGCAAACTGTGGAACCATTTTGTGTACAGGGCATTAACTCCTGAAGGAACTATTTAAAAATGTCTCAGTGGGGAAGTAGAAACACATTTTAGTTACAGCTGTCCCTGTTCTACCTCCAGCTATGGTCACTACTCAAATTGTGCAATGAAGGCCAAACCAAACTACCCAGCCAGTATATATTCTGCAACACTGAGACTTTAGTTTTGGGGAAAAGCAGTAACGTTCTCATGTTTCTGAAGACAAACAAAAGAGAAAGGTCTGTAATTGTAAAGCCTGAACATTCTACTGCCATTCTAACATTCTGCTGTTACTGAATTGGGTACTGAGGTGATTTTTAAGGTAATAAGATGGGAGCTGAACAAAATGACAACAGAAATAAATTCTGAAATTAAGTTATAACCTGCTTTTCTCAGTTTTGGCATGAAGAATGATGTAACAGATTTTGAAAATTCATACCTGCCCATACTCTTCAAGATCTCCCTTGCCTTCCTCGAGTGTCACATACTCTCCAGCAGGTGTCCTATGCAATGACAGCCGTCCCTTCTTTGATCTTTTGTTGGGATCAGCAACAGGATCTTTGAAGACATTTACCTAAAATGAAGAAAGGATTTTTTTAAGAGGAAAGGGCTTTGAGGGACCTAATGCAGATGGTGGTAACGTAACAGGAAATGTCAAACAGGTTTTTAAGTGGGGAGGCCTCTACTGAAAGCAGAGTGGTAGAAGCTGTACAAAGACATACCCCAAGGCCGTTGGTCACCACGTAACTGCATTTGAAAGAACAGTTTAAGAGGTCTCTGGTTAGTTTCTGCAACAAAGCTCCACCAGATCCAAAGGCAATATTCTCAATACTCCATTTATTCTTCTTCATTCCCTCCACAATCTAATAAGAAAAAGAAAATTATGATGGAGCATACTTTTAGGCCACGCTATTTTTCCATAAAAATATTATACTACTTAAACAAGATGCTTTTACAGACAATTAAGCCAACTAACATTCAGTTTCCAGGAGACGTACACAATAATTTGGTCAATACTTGGCAGTGTGTGCATTTTTATTTACAGTTCCAGCATGGAACTGGACAGCTTTTGCTGTGACATAATTATCACACCAGCACATACACTTCCCAGACTAGGGTGGCACAGTAATGCAGTGCCCAGAGAAACAGAGCTCAAAAGAAAATAAAAGACTTCATGGGAGTATTTCAGAGCCTTCCAGTTTCTCAGAATTATGGGAAGCCTCGAAGCAGAGCCTGTATCCTGAAATAATGCAGTCATCCTGCTCAACTCCAGAAAGTTATTACCATCTCTTCACAAATGATCTGAACAGAGCAATTTTCTTGAAAATCACATTGTCTAGAGTAAGATTAGCAATTTCAAAGATGGGACATGAAAATACATAAAGCTGCTCAAGGAGTTTGCTTTGCCACCTTCTCAGGCATGTACGGATCAATGTGAACTGTGCTGCTAGCAGCAGTCAAGGTAAAAGTTAGTGTATCATTTCCCTTCCCCTCATTCCATCCAGACAAATGTGACATCCTCTAGCCTGGAGTGATGGCTGCTCATTTAGTCATGCTCATAAACGGCCAAGATTTGTTTCCCTGACCTGTTACTCTTAAGACAGCCTGAAATGATGGTCATAGCCCCAGAACAGGAGTTCAAACTCTCTTCTCCTAACATTTTACTAACAAAAGCAGGTGACAAAACCAGAGTAGGTGAGATAGCAAAATACCATCCATCCAGAAAATAAGGAAGCTGAGAAGCAAAATGGAAGGACATAATCTATGGGGAACATAGTTTCAAAAATCAGCATAGTGAGAGATCTGGTAATATCTTGGGCAATCTTAGCCTCCTGCATCAAGAAGAAACGTCAGAGTAACACTGAACAGGACTGTTTCAGGAGCTACTGATGTCAAGCTGCTTTTTTAAGGGACAGCTAAGGCTCATAAGAGAGGGGGAAAAAAAAGAAAACCACAATTCCATTTCAGACCGTGACTAACTGGTAGTGCAAACAAAAGAGCACACTAGTATTCTGTTTATGCACTTAGTCACATGCAGACTGTCTTCACAGATACTCTGAATACCTGACAGAGGCCAGTCAACAGGACAGGTGGACAGCAGAGACATAACCTTCTGAAGGCATGCTTGGAACACCTTCCCACTACATTTCTATCAGATACTTCCCCAGGAAAAATCTTATCAGTGAATTTCCATCACTCCAATGGTACCAGCTTACTCAGCCTCACTCAGCAAGTCAAGCAAAATGAATCTCAAGCTCTACCACCACGACTTCCACTTAAGAGAACCTTTTAGAAGCTTTGTAACCTGAAAAAACACCCTCTCAAATTTGCGACCATCCTGTGGATTTTAGCAGTAGACATCATACCCTCTCAGTGACTGAGAGGGAAAGGAATCTTTATTTTCAGGTGATTAGATTCTCCTGGAAGCAGTCAAAAGAACTACTCGGGGAAGATAAAGGATTGAAATTAATTAAATTCTCCTTTAAGCATCTCAGAAGTAACTAAAGTTGACAAAGGAAGGGTAAGAAAAGGTATTTTTTTTCATACCCTCTACTTAAGCATAATGCCTAATACTGCCATAAGAAATGAGACTTAACTGGGCCTGGATATGGACTCTACTTATCTGTGCTGTCTTTTAAAGAGGCAAATGCAGGAAAACTCCACCTGGCCTCTGGCTCTGTCCAGACCCTGGGCAAGCCCCAGGCTAAGTGAGCTGCTGGCCAAGCCCGAGCCCATGTGTTCTGCTTGCCTCGTGCATTGCAAAGGCCAGGCCTGACACTGAACTCACCTGAACACACCTGCAAGATGCAGCTCCCTGGTGTAAACAGCACCCTGCACCAAGGCCCGTGGCACTGCACGGCCCCTGAGAGCTGCAGGGTCACAGAGGTGACTGCAAGTACAGCCCAGCTGGCCATGGCTGCCCAACCCTCTTGCCTGGGTGAGAGGAAACGAGAACCCCCTTCAGCTCCTGTTCCTGCTCTCGTTTACTGATGGTTTGTTCATCCCGTGCTACAGGCACAACTCCTCACCTGCCTTGGGGAAGAACTGGCTTCTAGCTGTCCACTCTCTCTCAAAGGATTTCCTTACTTAGACTGATCTTTGTCTGGTGAGAAGGGGAAGGGAAATCCAGACTAAGCTGAAAGACAGCTCTGACTGTACCAGTGACCTACAGTGAGGGCACAGACACTCTCACTTCCTTAGGTGTGGGAGAGATGGCAAACAGCAGCATTAATAGGGAAGAACAAAAGGGGGAATTCAGAAACAACTGAAGTCTCCTCCAAAGGAAAACAATACAGAAGAATTCTGTTTCACCCTTTCAAACCTATACAGGGAGAACAATGCAGGTGTCAAGGTTTTGACCAGCTTCCTCTGACCATTATGAGCATGATTAATACGTCAACTGTGACTCCAGATTGGAGGATTTATTTTGTGTAAAATTTAAAGACATCTGGAAATTGAATGTTCAAAGAAAATCCTTTGAAAGTGTAGTATATTGTGGAGTTAGCAGATTGGAATGATTTTTAAAAGTGAAAATGCAAAGAAAGTCAAAAAAGTTTCCTTACCTGTTCTACGAGCATCCCCTATTAAAACAAAGAATTTTAAAATCCAGTTTATACTCTGAGTTGTTTTCTATATTGTTGTTTCAGCTACTTTGGATAGCTAAATGAGACTATTGGTCATTACCCATTCTAGATTTTCCTACTGTACCCATTACCTTTCATCTGATCTGTAACAATAAATCATGCCTAGAATTGAGTGTTGATGTGGAGTAATTGGAATAATAATCCTGCAAAGGCTACAAGAGGGGAAAAAGAAGATGGCCACAGTGATACACTTGTATTTGTTCACATTAACTCCTTTCGGAAAAGAATGAATAATATTTCAGTGTTGGTTTGGTTTTGGTGGGTTGTTTTGTTTGTTGTTTTAGGGTTTTTTTAACGGTATGCTATTATCCAATCTTCTAAAAGTCAGCATGGTAAAACCCGGTTTTGCTGACATAGGAGGATGAAGAGATTCACAATATTTAAATAAAACTAAAATTAGGTTGCAAAATCATGGTCATTTTGTGCCAACTTAATTTGCTCCTGTCAAATGAGAAATGTCACTTTCCTTCCTGCCCATTTTCCCCATCTCTAAACAAAAGTTTGTTTTCTCCTGTATAGTGCTGGTGAGTATAGCCCCTTTTTGGGGGACAATTTAATTCACTAAACCACAAAAACTGATCTCTTTTGGCTGAGTTAGTTTGCTGCTACATGTGTGGTCTAAATTATTTTAATGACTAGTGGTTCAACGACCAAAGCTGACATGAGGCACAGCAAGATCAGTGTCAGGAAGAGATGAGAAGGTGCCACCAGGCAGCAGTGACCTGGCTGCTCTGAATGTCTTGGGGAACTGGATCTTCTGCTCTCTTCTATTACATGTTATGGGAAGACTTCTCATAATCAATTACAGCTTCATAAGGAAAATATGTAAACAGGCAGAGCACCTGAACAAAGAATTGCTCATTCTACCTCTCATCCTCTCCCATTAGCTGCTGCAATTGTTTTACTGCTCTATCTAGAACTTGGAGATCAGAGCATCTTTCACTCTAATGCAAAGGTTTCTATATACTTGCTTTAATATTTTAATTAGAATCAATGCTATATGACAGCCTTGAATTTTGTCCAGTATAGCTCAGAAAAAGCAACCAGAGTTCCTTAAAGAAAGAATAGTCCAGTTTCTGTCCACTCACAACTCATGAAAATCTCAACCATAACATATTTTGCCTAACACAGGCATGAGTCCTGTTAGACTGTTGTTCAGAACAAGCACAAATGTTTTTCTTCTGTGTGGGTTTTGTTTTCTCTAACAGAGTCTCTTGCCCTGCTATGTAATGACAAGACTTTCTTTCCAGCTATTAACCTCTCTTGCTTGTGTTCTGTTAAGCATATTAGCATAGTTGTATATTGTCAAAAAGCCATCTGGGACAAAAAAAATAAAGTAGAATTTACTTTAAAGGCCATTGATGGGGAGGGAAAAAAATGCAAAGCATGACTGCACTATAGTTGGTCTATCAGGACACAATCTCAGTATTAACTGCCCTCTAGGGATCCGAGTGACAAATCTGAATTCTGTCATTGAGGTTCACATTATGTGCCCATGTTAGACATGCAGATAGCTTCAGACTAACTAAAACCCAAAACTGATACCTCCCTTGCTCCTAATTTTGAGAAGCAGCAGCTTTCTTGGGAAGAACCTAAGGATGTGCCAGTCTAGAAAGCTAAGACAAGTGTCAATAAATTCAGGTAAAATTAATCTTAACTTTATTCAACTTATTTCTGGTTTTGAACTCTAATACAGCTGAAGATGAATGACTCAGGACAAACCTGACAAAATTAGGTTCTCTTCCTCTCACATGCCCTTTGTCATCTGTAGTTACTGCAGTGTATACCTTTATAACCATATTGTAGTACCTAGTATCTACCTCTAGTCCATGCTGGTGAATTTATTACTTGTTTCAAGCACGCAGAATCTACTAAATAATCAATTTATGTCTTGGTAACATTGCTATTTTGACTCAGACTATAGCCTTATCTGTTACACATATTTTCTGGGTTTTCAAACAATCCTTATTGCACTAGTTGCCCAAACAAGGAACTTGCCTTCCTTACCCTTGGTTTTAAAAACTCTCTTTCAAAACTACACCTTCAATATGTGAGGACAAGTAGACTTCAGATAGTACATAACTAATGAGCCAAGCCAGCTAATTACTACAATTGCTGCAGCACAGTGATCATGCAGTGAGCCTTAGACATCAATGAAATTACCAAACACTGCCAGATTTTGATCTCAATTAGACTTGACAAGCATGATGAAAGCAAACAAAAGGAGAGACAGTGGAAAGAGAAGTGTTATAACAGGGGGATTAGAAAATGCCTTTTAGGGTTTTTTTATGCATCTTAATAATTTCCTGTGGAGTTTTAATGAATTTATTTTACGCATTATGATATCACTGTCAGAGTGTGAATGAAGGGCAGGGGTGGGGTCAGCAGTCTCTGCTGCAGCATCTGACTATTTGTAACAGAGTCCAGATGAAATGTCAGCCGTGCCAGCGTCACCCTGACACAGGAACAGGATCACCTACCTCTTGCAATGTGTTGATATCCACACCATCCCCTTGAATAACTCTGAGATATGGTGGCAACAACTTGTAGCCTTTTGAATTCTCTGTAATGGGAAACTTCTTCCCCAAGATCTCCAAGACCTATTGAAAAGGGAAAGGAGTCAGTTCAAAATGAAAATAAAATCCTGCCATTCTAATATAGAAACGATTTCCACATTTGAGTCATGCTTTTCCTAAATAATTGAAATAAATTCATAAATATACCCACATAATCATGCTCTAAATCTACCCACACAAAGAAAAAGCATGCCAGCCATTGTGGTGGAAGCCCTTAAAGCAGCCACAGACAACATGGTCTTTATGAACTTGCACCTGAGAGCTAATCAGAACCATGCTTCCCCCCTTTCTCCCTTTGCTTGCTGCAAATTTTTGTTATTAAATGTGTCAGCTGAAGATCCTGCTCTTCTTATGACCTCTGTTAAGATAGTGGATGAGGCTTTTAATTCTCTATGATTATGTAAGCCACAAATATTTGAAATGAAACACTTCAGCTAGGAGTTTTTCTTATTAGCTCTGATAAAGGTCATTCAGAGTGCCTATTTGTGATATGCCACTTATCCCAAAGGAAAGAAAAAAGAAGTGTTTACACTGTATAGATCTAATTTGGTAGAGCATCAATATAACTAACAGTGCCCCTAGTTTCTTATTGAGACAGTGCTGACAGTTACTCACATTCAGAGGTATCAACAGCTTTTATTATGAAACTGCAACAATCATTATGCTTTCTAAAGAGCAGTGAGGCAATAAGCATTTTTCAATGTGGAGTCAGTGCCACTGACTTAAATGCACATCTTAGAAAAGAGAGAAGAGGGCTACACATGTATTTGTAGCACAAAGAAATGAATTACATTAACACGAGATGCCAAGATACCTAAACTTAGTGGTAAGAATTGTTACTGGCTGGCATTTACTAGCACTCAAGTTGTTTCCCATTGTGTTTGTTATTAAGTAACAAAAGTTTCTCTTTATAGAAGCATTGCAACATCATTACATCAGCAAAACTGGTAACTTGTAAAAGCTTCAAGAACCATACGCAGGAATGGGATTGCTGAAAAATATGAAACTATTTGGATTGCAAAACAGTTCCATATCTATATTGAGGTGAAGTAAACATTTACGTTTTTCGTAGGTTCAAATTAGCCAGCATCAAATATATATGATGGATATCAAGTTAGAGCATTATATGTTTGCTAGCCAGTCATTACAAAACAAAAACTGCCCTCCCAGTCTTGTACACAAATGGCTTCAAGAAAGGATTACCTTTAGAACAGTGTCAAGGGGATTCCCAGAATCTGGTCTAATAATAAGTGGTGCCTCTGGACTTCGGGCTTCAATTATATGCCGTAGGTCATCACCCCATATTTTTTCACAAGCATTGTAAATGTCGTAGCTGTCACTAACCACAGATACAGGCACTGAAGAAAACTGTGTTACTATGTGTTCAAAAGCATCTTTTTCATGATCTTTCCCCCAAGCTGTTATGGTACTGCAAAGGCAATTGAAAAATTCATATTAGAGTTGCATTTACATGTCATTCTGTATTTCCTACCAGCAACAGTTCAAGACAATGATAAGCAGTATGATTACAACACAGCAGAAACTATGTGCTTATCAGCTCTGTGTTGCATGGATGATAAATACACTATATACTAAATAAACAGACTAAATTCAGACAGCTAGGGAACTACAGATGCAAGAACAGAACATCTGCTCTGACAGCTTCATGCTACAACGTGGAAAGTCAAGAACGAAGCACCACACTGTATGTTAGTAAAGAATAAAGAAGAAAACAGAATTTATTTTCTTTTTTAATAGTGATATAAAATGAATATTCTCACTTATACAAACATTCTTCCAGAGGAACCTCAGAACATTACCACAGGCCACAGGCGACCACATAAACCAGAGCTGCTGAGAGCAGTAGTAAGTTACTACTTACATGCAGTTGATCTGCAGTAGCTGCTCTGAACGTGTTTGTCACAAACCAGCTGAACATAAATGCCTTTAGTAACTTGTGTGCAAAAAATGCTCTCGTGCACAGCATAAGAGTCAACGGGCATTGAATTTTTACCTTAAAATTCCAGCATTATGTGCTGTGTGGACAAGTCCCAGATCATGGTAGTGGGGAGACAAACAAACTTCATTTCAAAGAGGTTGGGGCAGTCCCAGAAGAGCCCTGCTGACATGCCAGGGCCAAGCACCATGCTCACACCACCACCTTGTACTGTTCCACAATCTCCAGTACAACAATTCTGTAAAAATTAGGGTCTCTTGTATGAGACCCTTCTTGTGTTTTAACTTGGAAAGGGCAACTGCAGTCTGTATTTGGTGGTGCAAACTTCAGGTAGGGCAGTTTCAGCTCTCTCCTCTAAGGCCACCACTTCAACACGCTGTACAAAAGACACTTGATCTTGACTCCATGTGTTTGCTTTTGCTTTCATTACAAACAACTTTATAGTAGTTTGTGTCATCAGAAGTTTTAGACAAAAACTGTCATGTCTATTGATCAAGCAGGAGTTCTAAAACAGCATTACAGCAATGCTACAGAAAGTTCTATGCAGCAGTGCTCCTTTAAAGATGACCACTAGTCTACAAGGGCTATTCATGCAAGTCCTTCCACCACCTGCCTTGCAATCTGGCGTGAATAATATTCGAAATCAATACCAAATAGTTAACTGGTTTTTGTGCTCAATATGAAAAACACAACCTTCTTTTATATTCTCATTCCAGTGTGTAGACATGCAACTGAAATTCAAGGATTTGCATTCACTCCCAGCCTTGTACAGGACATGGATTTGAAAAAAAGCAAGAGCTCTCTCTCTCAAATGTCTGAGATCAGTTTCCTTACTCTTAAAAACTCATTCACAATTCTTAGTGATACAGCAAGGATTTACAGTTACTAATTAGACTGATCAGAAACTTGAGAGCAACTGCTTCTTCTGGAGGGAGAATATGAACTGTGAGAGTCCAGAATTGCAACTTACAGATTTTTTCAATTTATGATTTTATATTTAAAACAAAATTTGAAGTTCATAATGTAAATCCTCAATATCTATCGACTGTAAGCCTTCAGGCTTATTCTAACAAGAATTACCCAAATTTACTCAGAGGTTATAGTTAAAAACATTTAAAACACATTTATAGCTAAGAACAACCATGCTACTTATGTGCCCCTAGAACATCTAGAGGCATCAGCATAGAACTGCAGCTTCAGCAGCTGGATCAGCTATGGCTAATACTGTATGGTATATTTCTGGATACAAAGATGGGTATGAAAAGAATTACATTTTGCTAAGATATTTTGAGAAAGGCTTAGCCTAGTATCTTACCTGTGTTCAGCAGCTGGAACAGAATATCCTGGAACTGGATCTTTTGTACCATAGTACTTTTTAATTAATGCAATTCCTGCTACAGTGTCTGTTCCTTTGAAGTTCACCAAATGAGCTGAAGCTCCTATTCCTGCAGTCTGAAAAAGATGCAACTTTCAGTTTCCATGCCAAATATAGAAGGTAAACCTAGTCACCACCTAGCACTAGTTTGGAACAGCAAAACTCTGACTCAATTCCCATTTCACCAATACTCTCTTCATTCACTTACACTGGGAAGACAGACAAAACTCCTCCCAGTCCAGTGCTCACAGTTCAGACATTGTACCCACGCCCAGCCCAGACCTCCCCCTCCACATGTAGTCCAAACACAGTGTTCTGTGCATTCACAATTTCAGTGCAGAACAGGGACACAGAGGTTAATAGACATGCTACAATTCTTCATAGTTAGGAACAAATTAGACTTTTCAAATTATGGGACAAGCAGTATTACCTCTTGTGAAGAAACTCCTCTGTAGCCAAAGTCATGCAGTTTATATTCCAGTCCTTCCAAGCTGCCAGAAGTCTCCAGCAAGTATTTGGCCAAAATCTTTTTCTGCTCTCTAGAGTTTGTAGCCACTGTGATTGGGTACCATGACTGGACAAGAATAGTCTAAAACAAAACCCATCACAATATTAGGTGTATATTTGCTTAGAACTTAACAATGCCCACTTGGCATTTAAACAGGCACAAAAAGGTCTATTTATTTTCACTTCCTGTTCAGAAAGTACTGATGCCTCCAACAGTTTGCTTTAGGGCTTAAGTAATTAGCCTTTAAAAGGTAGGCAAGGTATTGACCTTCTCAGGAATTACCACTCACAAACTGCTGATACACAGTTCCCCCCATCTTCCGTTTTTATGGATAAAAGTACTGCTGTGAATTTCCTGTACAATTATTATGATCTCTTGCCAAGTGGGGGAAAAAGGTCTGTGTTAGAGGACTACAGAAAAGAATTAAAGCAGAAAATGAAAGTTGCCAGAGATTTCCCTTAAAGCAATACGAGATTCAACCTTTAATATAAGTGCATTAATATTTACTTAGAAAAAACATGTTAAATTTTTAAAACTGACCTCAATCCAATTTGTGAGCCAGTAGCACTCTGGATCTGTGTTTTCTACTGTGAAAAGAACATTTCCTCTGGGAATTACAGAGCCCTCAGGAACAGCCTTTATTTCTATGGGAAGATGGCCATCGTATTTCTGTGCAAGAAACAGTAATATTGTTAGACAATAGGAAAGATTAGGACCTACCTCTCTTTTATTTAACTGCAATGGATAAAAGTCAGGCTATGAGTTACCAATAAAGCTTTCTTCTTCCTAATGTCTTTCAACCCTGAAAATAAACCCACCAGCCCAAATAAATGAAAAAATCCCCATTTAGCAAAAAAGGATGAAAATCTTGTCACTTAAAAACCAGCCACTTTATCAAAACAAACAAGGGTTATCAGTTGTATTCCTTGGGCAAATTGAGCCAGGAAAGCTTAAGCATTCTATAAAAATATGTAAGTTCTACCCACAGAACAAGAAATATTTACTCCTCAGTTTTCTTCAATGCTTTCACATGCAGTAAGCTAAAAAAAGTTTAGCTACTATCTAGATCTTAAAAATATCCATTTGTTTTGCTTAGAATAGATGTGTGCTTTGTTAATTTATTACAGCAGGATCAATTTAATAATTATTTTAGAGAATATTTTCATCTCAATTACCCACTAAACATGGAATCTCATATTGGAGTGTCACTCTTCTGTCAGTCTTTCCTCCCCAAAGGACTTCGTGTGAAATATGACTTTTGAAAAAGAGTAACTTGCAAACAGCAAGTCTAAAAGAGTAATTATAACTTTCTGAAAAAGCTCTGCAAGCTACACTGGCAATACTGAAAGTTTTGGATGGTAATATATTTTGACAGAAAGCTTCCCATGAGATACCCTGTTAAAGGCAACAAAAATTGCATCAATTCAGAGAAATTACAGATTCATAAGTAGCATCAAATCATATTCTCCGGTACTCAACACACATCAGAAATCTCTTCTACCTTACAGTTCAAAAGATAATTCAAAAATGTAATAACCTGAAGCAAATTGTGTTTATATACCACACACTGTCTAGTTGTCAGACTTGGACATATCTGGATGAAAAAAAGACAACAAAGCCTTCAAAAAGGCTCAAAATAGTTCAATAATGATTCAATGAAGGCAAAAGTATAGTTAAGTGAAAAAAAAACCTGAACACATTTCAAAGTTGCTGTAGGTGTTGATTTTGTCCATGGAAAAAGTGGTATGATCATGCCATGGCTCTGTATGACAGCCCTTTGCAAAAATTTTGGATCGACTTAACTTGTACAATTCAGGGCTTACATCTCTATCACTCATCATCAGTTCCTGCCAACTTCCAGCCTTTACACCAGCCCATTGTTCTGCAGGAAATCCGTTCCTTTCTTCCACCCCTTCATCCTGTCAGTATTTACCCATTCATTTACTCTCAGTACCAAGTGATACGTGTCCATTTCAAATTCATTTCAAATTCCTGGCACTTCACTCAGCCACTGCAGCCTCCACTTTCCTTACCACACCTGAGGCAACTGAGCCAGGGAGAACCAGTGGCAGGTGTGTGAACACACACTGGAATTCAGTGAGCAGAAGCTGGGTCTCTGTGTGCATAAAGGGCACACAGAGACTCAAAGGGTACACACACTTCCAGTTTGAGAGCCACCAGCCCCTGAGACCACGACATGAAAATCATCTCTGGGTTTTTTATATGGATACACACACACAGTTTGAATAAGAAAACCTGACAAAGGAATATACACAGAGGGTATGCAGGAATGCTTATTGTGACTAGACTGAAAGTTGAATGGACTTAGTCAAGCCACGTTACAACTCAGAGAGGACAGGCATGCAGCATTAAAAGTGTATTAATTCCGTTTATCCAAAGAGGGATCAAGCTGACTTTAAACACGGATGAAAGCAGTTCACAATGTATAATGTAGCCTAAACACAAATATGGATTGAACTCACATTTGTAGTTATTTGAACTGGATGCAAATCCTCTACAAACCTCTTCATAACTCTCTCTTAGAAAACCATGGGCTTATTTACCTTGCTGCTATTTACAACATTTAGTTGAAATTCACTCTTCTTTTGCACAACTATGATCCACCCCAGTGGCAGGATGACATCCAGATACATTAATAGACAGATGCTCCCAATAAAAATACATACAATTAGATATACAGGGAAATATAAATGCAAAGGACTAAAAAAAGGGCTTTCAAATGCCAAAAAATCCATTCAGCGGAACCCACAATGAAACTTAGCATTTAATTAATCTGCAGAGATTAGTACAGCTCTGATGAATGCTATTAGTCTGAATCTGCTGCTTTTACAGAGAAGAGATGTTTGCAATTACTTGAAATCTGACACTTTTTTAAACAAAAGGGAAAAAGGATAATTGTGGAAAGACTTAACCTGAAAGGTTTTGTGTGTCAGAAGTGCTCAAGCCTTGTATTTCATAATAAAGTTCAACGTTCCTATCTCTGAAAAATTTACAAAACAACTGAACAAAATGTATATTTTCTGGAACTATTTATACACCCAAGAAGTTGTAATGCTTTCTGCATTAGAGTAAAAATTGCAATGTGTAGCTCGGGAAAGCAGTGGGAATGATGCAGGCAGCCAGTGAGCTCTGTGTCACACATGGAGACCTGCCAAGGAGCCCCCACCCACAGGAGCTGGCTGACGGCAGCCATAAATCCTTATTACCTGCAAAGCCGCATTTGGCATCGGAAAGGATGAAAATTACTTTTCTCTAAGGAATTACAATTATATGTATTCTTTGACAGCTGCTACTCCCTGTACACTAAACATGAAAAGCTAAATTTATCCAGTCTTTACTATCAAGATTAAAAGGAGAGACTGTCGTATTTATTCTACAGTAGATTCAGAAATCCTTTACAATGATCTCCAACTATTTTCACAATTTTTTTTTTACCTCCAGAATATAGTTCCATCCCTTTTCATTGAAGACATCATCTTGAAAATGCTCCCTATATACTTCTTTGGCTTCCTTGATTTTCTCTTTGGTCACCACTTTACCTGGAGTTTCAGAAACAGAAGAAAGCTTAGAAACTTACAGTATTCATCAATTGATAAAATAAATAACAAAAAGGGTCAGGCACAGCAAAGTCACTTTGCCTTCAATAAAGACATGTCAAACGCAGAATGTTTACACCAAACTTTACTTTCATTTATTACATAGATTAGAATGCTCAAGAAACCAAGAGGGTAAAATACACTTGTGGCTTGCAGGTGACTCAGGAAAAATTCGAGATTATTACTCTTTTATGACGGTCAAAAACCTGTCAGCAGGTTTAACAGTAGTGCTCTTCCCAGAGGAATGTGTTGATTGTGCAAGTTGGCACATGCAGCAAGGACATGTCTAGTTCAAGGGTTAAGCTGTGCCATTCCAGGGAGAATCCCCAGGGACAGATTCTGCAACCAACCTTTGACTGAGCACTCTGTGATAGGAACCAGCAGAGTAACCTTATTATTTGAATGAGCATGCTACTGATGTAAGGCCAGTCATCTGCCTTAGTTAACAACCCTCAGATTGCTAAACACAAAAGAAACAAAATTATCAAGTGTTTTGTTTATAATGGAATTTCAATGTTTGGCGGAATTGGCAGAGATATTTATTGGATCAAGACAAAAGCATGTAAGATGTATGACCAAAATTTTCCTTTAAAGGTTGGCAGAAGGCAACATGCACTCAGGTCAGAACTGGTGATTTTTGTACATAATGCAAAAAGCAAATAAAATCTTAAAAAGCACCAAGGAATTTTCAGATGTTACTCTTAAAATTATCAGTATAAAAACCATTTTCACATGTAGCTTCTATATTCAATGATCCAAGGTGAGGGGCATCCAAAATTTAAGGGAAATTAAAGAAATTTAAGAAAAATTAAAACTATTATTGCTTTGCACAGTAAACAAACCAGCAAATACAGAGTTTATGTTCAAAATGCAAAATGTATTTTCCATCGAATCTTCTATCTGCTTGTGACTATGCACAGTTTTGTTCTATTTCCATTCATTTCAATTTTGCCCACTGAATTTGGGACATGAACACCTCTTCAATTTTAATACACCATTGATAAAAATCAAGATAGTAGAGAGGTGTCTGGATTAAGACATCAATACCAATTTATGAGGGTCAGCAACTTTTTTCAAAATCACATAAATAAGGTATTATGCATGTCACTGCTTATGGTGTATCAGGATAACCTGGAATTGTTTCAACTACAAGACTACAAGCTTGAGAAAAAGCGAGGTATTTAATTAGAGGAAAAGTTTTACTGGAATTTGAGACAGTTACCTTTTAAATATTTATTCAGAATGTACTGCAAACCATAAAAAACAGTTTCTTCATATTTCAATTTCCTTAATTTGGAATTTTCAGTCTTCTTTTCACGACATTCAAAGTAGGAATATACTTTGCTTGTGTTAGGTGGATATTGCTTGTAGTGTGTAACCTACAGGAAGAAAAACTTCAGTAAGAACTCAAAACATCACTACAAAGCACAGGAGAAATCATATTTGTACATTAAAGCTTAAAAGTTACTCCCAGCTCTCCCAGACTTTTATTATTTATCCGTTCACATTCTACACCACAAGCATTTAGGTTATTTCCAGGTTTTTAACCTCCTTCAATTTTCAGTTCAAAAGACTGTCTTCCCTCTGTTACTCTTTGCTTCACCGTCTTTTTCCCCTGGAGTAAACCTCTCCTCCCCGATGACTTTGATTAACTGGGAAAGACACTGGCTTGGATTTTAGGAGCAGCACTGAACACCAATGTGCCAGGGCAGTTTTTGCTCTCCCACACTTTGGCCAAGTTTAATAGCTACAGGAAGCACAAAATTCCATGCCAGTACCAAACACCTGCTTGTCCCTGACTGAAGTTTTGCAGGTGCCACCCCAGAGCTCAAATAAAATCCACCCAGACTGAAGAAGGCACCAGCAATGGCCTTGACCCGAGCGCCCCATTCCCGAGTGGAGTGGGTCCCTCAAGCCTGGTGACAGCACAGCCAGTTCACAACTCTGTCACTCTCAGTCATGCTTCCCAAATCTGCCCCAAGTTTGTACCTGCCCACAACCTTTACCAGATGGACTTCTTTTCCCAATTTGAAAAAGCTCAGGTTTAGCGTTAAGGAAGCAAGAGACGCTGCTGCCTGTGTGTGTTACATGGAAACTGGTCATACAAACACCACGTTATGCTGAATTTGACTATTACAGCTTTTTTTAGTTCCTGACAGTAATCTAGCCAGAAATTTGAGTAACAGCAGCATTTGAAACAAGTACACTCAAAACATTAAAAAACTTAAACCTGCAAAATTTCATCTCCTAATGTGGAAAAAGCAAACTCTGTGCAAAATCCTTAATTCCATATTAAGCAAAAAGAATACACAATGACAGAAACTTTGTACTACCAATGTTTAAATTACAGAATATACAAATCAAGGTAAGGCATCCCCAAAATTGAAGTTATCAAGAGTTTTGTTAAATTACGATGAGAACTCTGTGAACAAGTCTATACATTCCATAAAGAAGAACTCTTCCTACAGCTGAGAAAGTGACATTGTACATCAGAACAAAACTGAAAGAGTGTGAAACTCATGTCTGATTTTTTCTCCAATTCCCATATTTACATGTTAGAGCATGAATTCATTATACGTTTCTTGCTGTTACTCACTACAAACAGCCTTAAAAATTTATGTTTCTAATAACAGGAATTGGAAAAGGGATAGTTTTATTGCTCCTCCCCTCTTGTCCTGGTTTTTTAAATGTATCTCTGACATATCTCTGACAAATTAAAATATTTGAGAGTTTCCCTTACCTGTACTGCTAAAACTGTATGTTAAAGGATTTTAAAATGACAGTTTTCCTTCTCCTCTCAAATGTCATTTAATTTTAGTATTTCACTCAGTTTGGACAATGAACTAGATCACTCAACTGCATTTTTTGGTTCTCCTATACCAGCACAAGGCTGTTATGGTTGTGTTTCCAATGCTACAAGGAAACATTCAAGAAAGGTCAATTTTAAGATCATTCTATTGTCTTTACTTGTATGAGGTTTACAAGGCCAATCAAATAAAACCCAAGCTTGTCATTGCATGTTTTCTGCCTTCACTTCAAACAAAGCATGGCACCACAGGCATTTAATGGAGCACAAACCCATTCTGTCACAATTCCACAGCCACTGAAAAGCAGAATGCTCAAGAGTAGCAATGTTAGACCCAAAGACAAAACCTGGCTTTTAGATTTAGTTCTAGCTATTAATACATGTCTCACTTTTATTATAATTATAACATGTCCTTTCCTAGTTCTGTGCAGAACTTCCAAGAAGTACATCACACTGCCAGCTCACAGAAAACTCTCTGCATGATATCATCACATTTAAAGGAAGACAAAATCCCTGTACAAAAAACACACACACCCCCCATTCTCTCTTTACTATGGAGCAGACAAAAATAGGTTCCATTTGACATGTCTTTCTAACTAGTGGGTATATGAACACACACACATATATACAAACCCTTTACAAAAAAGTGTATTAAATGCACTCTAAGAAAAAGACCCTGTAACAAATCCTTAGAATGCTCACCCACTATAAAGGTGTGGAGAGTGGGAACTCCTTGCTTCCCACTGGTGCCACCAAGGTAAGTTACAGCAACTTCATGAAAAATTTTTCTCTGTTTTATAGCTGGGACTGGACTTTTAAGGTTATGATTTCAGAGTAAAGGCTCAAGACAGAGCCCAGCAGCTGAAAGTGTACACAGGAGGTGTCCCAGGACCAATTCTCCAAATGAGTATCTCAATTCCTTTTGAAAAGCTTGAGAGCAAACCAAAGCAATGCTGCTGTTCTCACCATAACAGCTCAAACTAGAAAAACTATAGAAAACTATATCTGCATGAGATAGGATACTCAGGTTTCTTTCAAAATGTTTAATTATTCAACTTACTAACTATGGGCAAGTTGCTGAAGACAGCACCCATACTGTAATGAAAATTCGTGTGATCTTCAGCTCACATGTTGAAAATATACTCGACTTTGGTAGTTCAAAGACATCTCCTCCCCCTATCTGTTTCTCTCTGTCAAAATGGTTACAGGCCCAAATTAGCTTAGGGTGCACAGTGCACCCACTGAGTTGGTGTCACCTTTTCTACTGCATTTAAGTACATTTTTTAAGGACTTACTATTCTAGCTCTGCTTTGAAGCATGATCACAAAACACAGTGCTCTGGCTACAAACCAGAACTTGAGAGCTGAAATCAGGCTGAAATGCCAACAGATTTATCCTTTATACAGAATACCTGGGGACACAGCTCCTCCTGACTACCTTGCTGACAGCCTAAAAAACCTTTTCAACCTAAAAAACCCCAGTCAAGTTCCTCAAACATTGCATCACAGGTTTAGCTATCTTTCCTGACGTAAGATTAGATCTTAACCTGAAAATAAATACTAGCTAGTGTCCATAAAATAGTCACTTTTGGGGATTCAAACCTACATAAAAATTTTGTGTTTGACAGAAATATAATTTTATTGATTTAGTTGCTTTAAGTACTTGAAGGAGATAAGGAACTAACTTGGCAAGTCACATGTGTAGTATTCAATTATATTCTTCACACATTAGAATCTATTTAACCAGTGAAAATGCACATCCTTGGAAATTAAAATATTTACATCTGAGCAAACGTTACAGCTGTAATTTTAAATATGCTTCTTTTGACATTTCACAAAGCTAGTTTTATCTACGAAGCTGAGACACCCTTTAAAATACTACTCAATATTTAAAGGCACAATCACAATCTTAAAAGTACCACACTTGCCAATCTCTGCTTACTTGAAGGGGGCTTATAAGAAAGATGTGGACACATTTTTTAGCAGGGCCTAAAGGAGCAACAGGACAAGGAGTGATGGTTTTAAACTAAAGGAAGGTAGATTCAGACTAGATATAGTAATTTTTTTTATGATGAAGGTAGTGAAACACTGGAACAGGTTGCCCAAAGAGGTGATAGATGACCCAGCCCTGGAAACACTCAAGGTCAGGCTGGATGGGGTTCTGAGCAATCTGATCTAGTCCTAGCTGAAGATGTCCCTGCTCATTGCAGGGGAGCTGGACTAGATGGCCTTTGAAGGTCCCCTTCAACCCCAACCATTCTTTGATTCCATGTTCTGTAGGTGTGTGAGAAGTTCAGCACCAGACCTACAACCCCTGCTGACTTGTCTGGCCATCTGATTTGCTCCCAAGCTCTCAGACAGGGCACCACACTTATCAGGAATATCTGCCCACAAAATGTCACAGCAGCTGATTGAGTTAGATGTCATTTCTGGACTTCTAGGACACGTGGAAGTAACACCCATCTGCCACAGTGGTGCTCAGGAAGTTGGGCATGTAGTGAAATGCCTGGTGGTAAAAACAGTGCGAAAAAGGATCAAGGTCTAGGAGTGGGCACAGGTCACAAAAGACACAAAGAATGCCACTGAAAACAAAACAAACCAACCAACAAGAAAAAACCCAACACAACACTATAAGACACTATGCTTCAAAAAATGCCTGATCTGTCCTTGTTGTCAGATGAAGACTTGCATCTCTCTGTATCCTAAAGGAGAGTAGAAAGA
Source organism: Daphoenositta chrysoptera (assembly GCA_013397915.1). Lineage (NCBI taxonomy): Eukaryota > Metazoa > Chordata > Aves > Passeriformes > Daphoenositta > Daphoenositta chrysoptera. Next base: position 633,917 of record VZRO01006733.1, read on the forward strand.
ACAACCAGAGGCAATGTACAATATTTGAAATTAAAATTTGTGACTTACAGATCGAGACAGTATTGATAACTCTGTGCTTTCAGTAAGGGGATGGCAGCAGCAGGACGTGTACAGATGGGCTCTTGACAAGCAGGAGTGACTATAAAACCAGTAGGAAACCCCTTCTCTTCAGGAAAAAAACCCAAAACCCTAACCAACAAACAGAAAACCAAAGAAAAGCCTCTACTGGGATTAAGAGACCCTTACAAGAAAACAACTCTCCCAGGTATCTTCAAAGGCCTTTTGATGTTTAGTTCAAAGGCTGTGGTTTAGGTTTTGTGTATAAAACATATGACAAACAGCCTTGGAACTACTACCTACAAGATTATGTACTATGACTGAAATAGAGCACTTTTATTCCAGTTGTGATAGCTCCTTATTAAATCTAATGTAAATAAAGGTATATTCTGAACAAAGAATACCTCCACAAGGACTACATCCATGTAACTAAATCAAGTTTTTTGAGAAAAAAACATGAAGCACAAATTGCATTTAGATCATCTATCCAAAAAACCCACCCCAAACATTAAGAGTTAAATTTTAAGAAAAAGGCATTAATGGGTATACATCATAAAATAGGGATGACTGAGGTAAACCCTGCATTTTTCTAAGCTAGATAAGAAAACTTTTGACATTAAAAAAAAAAAAATCTTACAATCTACAAGCTTTATTTGACCAGATACTGCAATGAACTTACTTTAAAAGGTTATTTAAGCCTAAATAATTCAACCATTTGAAAACATGGGAAAACCAGATGCAACATGAGACGTTAAGTGTGGCCAGAATCTTCACTGGTGGTTCATTCCTGGTGCTCCCCTAGGTCAGATGCCAACATGAACCATCAGCAAGAGTCTTCCAAGCCCTGTCTACAGTGAAGAAAACAACCCCCAAACATCAATCCTGCAGGATCTTGCCTGTACTGTAACTCTCACGTGGTAAGATGATACCAGTTCAAGTAAGAAAGCACTTGAGCTTTCTGGAGCAATTTTGAAAAATCTATAGTGCAAAATGGGTACAGAACAACCTGGACACGGAGCCCAGGGTGCCACACAGCCAGAGCCATGAAGACCCAGGGACGGGGGGCAGGTCAGCCAGAAGCAGCCTGGCCAGGACACTGCAGGGCTGCAGCACAAGGGCCCAAAGCACAGGCTTGGGCATTGTACTGCAAGCCTTGTCCTCCAAGAGATATTTGGGGGATCCTCACCCCAAACCACAATACAGCTTACTGAGTTAGACAATTTTAGTGCAGTGGTAGTGCTGGTACTTACACTGGGGAGACTTCTGCAAAGCACCCCAAGGCCTCCAGGGATTGTGGTATTACACATTATTTGCAAACACTGTGGTAAGAGGCCATGGTATGAAATACAGCTTTACCTAAACCCTTAGGAGATTTAGCCAACAGACCAGTTAAAAGCAAAGTTTGCCAACAACCTATATGGAAAACAACAACAATGAGGAGATGAGCCAGGACTTAAGTGCAAAGGGACTGCTCTGTCAGGTTTACCTCACTGGGATGAGACAAATAACAGCAGTTATAAGGCAGTTGTGACCCTCTTCAGGAAAAACACCAGGACAGCTGTGAGTCACAGTTATATTCAACAGGGGTGCTTTGGTAGCGTTCAGTGCAATCACAGAAGGAATGCACACCACAGCAGCAGAAACAAAAACCAAACCAAAAGCCAGTATGGTTAAATGGTAAGTTTATTTGAACAAAAGAGGAAATGTCAGAAGAATCAATCTTTAATAACTCAAGAGAAAGGGCATCCAACAATAGCAGGTAAAGTGCAAGACATTTTTAAGTGAGTTTAAAACAAAAATAAATCTAAGAGTCAAGTACCATCTTACTATTCTGATTATACGAGCTTCAAATTACCATAAGGAAAAAAAACCCTTAGAGAGACTTCAGGCCCCTTATTAGAATGCATAAGACTGAGACAAAAAAGAACCAAAGCAAGAATATTGGGAGATATCTGCTCTTAAGAGATGAGAGAGATTGCTAATGGAGGTCATGACTGAATGATGACCTTGTACCACTTCTGATGTTCCATATTTGAGTTCATCTACCATATCTTATATGTTTATTGAAAAATAAGAGGACCAGAGGGGAGAAAAAAAGAAGTTAAGAGATCAGTCAGTACTATGAAAAATAAGGAAAGCACATGGAAGCAATTGAATTCCTACAGAAGCTGCACATTATCAGCAGAGATGCTATACATGACCAGGTCCACATTCACTTAAAATGCAAGGTTAAGTGTAAGCACTAGAACTGAATATATTCTAACTTTCTCAGAGAAAATACAATTCTTAAAAACATTAACATTTTACAGTAGATTTCTTTACCCCTAAAGATTTTCATGGTTTCTGTTGTGGTTTAACCCCAACCGGCAACCAAACCCCACTTGCCACTCACTCACTCCTCCTAGTGGGATGAGGGAGAGAATCAGATGGGTACAAGTGAGAAAACTCATGGGTTGGGACAAAGACAGTTTAATAGGGAAAGGAAAAGTTCTGTGCACATAAGCAAAGCAGAACAGGGCATTCATTCACCACGTCCCAGGGGCAGGCAGGTGTTCAAGGCACTCCCAGAAAAGCAGGGCTCCAGCCTGAGCAGCAGTTACTGAGGAAGACAAATGCCACTACTCCAAATGTTCCCCCCTTCCCTCCTTCTTCCCCCAGCTTCATATGCTAAGCATGATGCCATGTGGTATGGAATATCCCTTGGGTCAGTCGGGGCCAGCTGTCCTGGTGTCCCCTCCCAGCTCCCTGAGCACCCCCAGCCTCCCCGCTGCAGGGGTGGTGTCCGGGGCAGAAAGGCCTTGACTCTGTGCAAGCACTGCTCAGCAGAATCAAAAATACCCCTGAATTTCCTGCATTGTTTGCAGCACAAATCCAAAACATAGCCTCATACCAACTCCTAGGAAGAAAATCAGCTCTACCTCAGTCAAAACCAGCACAGTTTTACATCCAAGATTACCACGAAAGAAATGACAAAATGCCTTATGTTTACTGTTTACACATTTCTGATTAGTCAGCTGTACTACTGCACATGCTGCTCTAAGTTTCCTGTTCCTTAAAGAAAAAGGAAAAACATTTACCTTTTCAACAATGAAAGCCGCAACGATTCTAAAAGGGTTGCTTCCCAATAATTTAAAAATTGGCTGAATACTGTGCAGTTGCAGTGTTCCTTTTGAGCAATGATGTCTTGGGGTTTGTAACAGGACCATGTGACTGCAAATCAAAACTTGGAGGATAAGGAACCTAGATAGTGTGAAGATTGCATCTTACAAGGAGTGTCGAGCCAGAAGTTTCTGATGCTTTCCCACTGGCAGAATTACAGGAGATAAGAGAACACATTCCCACCACAAGATTATAATTAAGGAGAAAAAATACATGTAAGGGCTGCTGTAAAGAATATTTTGCAGTCATTACATACTAGTCAAATCCAGTAGGCTAAAGAGTACTCATGGCTCTTCCTAGCATACCTCTAGCCTTCTAAATAAAGAATACACAGGCTGTCAGAGCCTAGAATAAACACACACTCACGTGAAGTGCTTCAGAAGTCAGCACTCTCCCACATCCACATAGAGTAAAAGAAGTAATTTGAAGTGACAAAGACTTAAAATTCAACATGTAAGGCACACAGAGTTAAAACATATATTTTGGGTTTCCTTAAAGCACCCAGAAAGAAATTAATTCTGAAACAGATCTCATTTACAGTCTAGATAGCAAGTCAGCTCCTCCTAAGAGGTAATTGCATGGCAGCTTATTATAGCTATCAGCTTAATTACGAAACATGCCAAGCAACAGTAATAGATCTCATTGGCAAAAGCAAAATAAGCTATTATTACTGCAGCAAACAAGGTTCAGTCGATAGCCTTTCCCCTTGCAGCTCGTGGTCCATCTGACCCAGGGCTGGTCCGTGCCACTCACGGCTCTCTTCCCACTGAACAACCCAGCTCTGCCAAGCTGATCCTCTCAGCACAGCTTCAGACTACATATGCCTTGGGAGAGTTCTTGCCTGTGCAGAAATAAACAAATACAGGCTAAACAGAGCACCGGGAGTCAAAGAGAAGGAAAATGCAGAGGACGTGTGAGGAGGATGTCAGACCAACGAGGAGTTGAAGGGCACAGACACTCTGGCTGGGCAAGGGCAGAGAGGGAACAGAACCCCCACTCTCACAGGGGGTAAAATTGCTATAGAGGATTGTATAATCTATAGATAGCTAGCTATATGTATGTAGCCATGTGAATTGTGTCTTGCCATAGACACAAGACTGAGCCATCACGCAGCATGAACAGTGATTTTCAGGGAGCTTGCTGATACCCCCTCATTTACAGCTTTCTATCAACAAGGACTTTGACTTCAAATACTTCCCCTTTTCAGCAATACCAAGTCACTAGCAGAAAAATTCACTAATAGAAATGCCATTGCTATACTGAACATAAAGACAGTGAGGTTCCCCAGATAACACTGCATTGATGAATCTCTTGAGAGCCTCATGATCAGAAGAATTAAAAAGACTGCTGTTACTTATCACCACGTTGCACACACACCATACCATATGCCCATGCCCAGACTCTGAGGGGATGGCATATAATTCCCAGCATACAGGAGGAATTATGCTTTTGGGGGATTTGTGGAAGCTTAAGAATATGCAACAAAGTACACAGGAAGAAGAATCTAAGTGATGTAAAAACATTTATCTTGTTATCGGGTTTAGAGATAAACTGTACAATTTGAAGCCCAGCCTCAAAATCCTGGAGCACTTTTAAGTAAGCTCCAGTCTATAATGGAAGCTCAGTACTGGAACCAGTGCACATGCACCAACTGGGAACTACTCCCATCTAGAAATATTGACTTTACTTGCAATCAGCATGATACTCAGCATTTTTTTCAAAAACATTTTCAAGATTCTGAAACTGAAAATTTTATAATCTCTATGATTTAAGAACAAATGTCCTGTGATGCACATGAAGACAGCAAAATAGTGTCAAAGAAGGGGAGGCTGGATTAGCTCTCAACAGGCAAATCTTTGCCTACCAAATTACTTTGTTTCTGAAGTTGCATAGGCACTAAACCAGTAACGAGTTGTCTTTTCACCCCAGATTTCCAACTGCAGCAACAAGAACTGGGACACCAGAGCTAGTACTCAAACTAACAAGTTCTGACAGATATGACCCTGAGACACCAGAACTTTTTTCCTGATGGACAACTGCCTAAGCTAGGGCTGTACTGCTCAGTGTGGTCTGCAGGTACTTTTTCTTTCACAGTTGTTTATTTCTATGTGGTTTCTGTCACCACCATTAGCTTGTATGGATTGGCATCCACTGCAGTTGGATCACCATGTAAACTTTGGACCTGATCCGTGTTTTTTCCTCAGTCTAAATGTTATGTACAGACAGTTCTGCACACACAAACAGATGCTACAGTTGTGCATACAGCACAACTATCTAAAAACAAAAAAAAAAAAACATTAAAAAAAAAAAAAAAAAAAAAAAAAAAAAAAAAGGAGAACAAAAAAGAAAAACCCTAAGATCAATTTTCAGTTTTGTTTTAATTGCTAGTAAGAGTGTTTGGTAACTCCTGTAAAAAGCTTGATGTTGCAAACTACCAGATATTTTAGTGCAATTTTACTGAAAGTGCTCTCACTAAGTGTGTTTCATTGATTAGGAAAGGGCAGTATCATCCAGGGAGAAGATGTTTGCTCATATTACCTAACAAGATAAAAGCAGCTACTTGTTTAAGCATTGTTCAGAGACACTGGAGTTCCTACGATTTAGAAAAAAGCATATGGAAAGACAGACAACTTGCATAGCCCTAACAAAGCAATTGAGGGGGCAACTGTTTTAAATATAATACAAAATGCTCCTAGCTGCCACAGAAAACCTCATCCAAATTCAGTTTTAAACTGAGGAAAAAAAAAAAAACCACCACCACCTCAGGCCTTTATTTGACCTCTTTAAGATTTCTACCACTCCTGGAATGTTACCAAGTCATCTATACTATGAAACAGCAAACAAGACAGAAACAAAGTGGTTTAATGTAACTCCAGTGTGTTGCACTACCACCAATCCTTGAGCACATCCAGAGAATTTAGAAAAAGAAGTGTGCAAATTAAAGTAGATACTGTTTAAATCCAGGCCTGCAGTATTTAATGTGATTAGTAATGGGTAAAAGTGTATCTTCCATATTTGAATAAGTTAGATAACAAACACTTAAACCTAGTTCCTAAAGAGCACTGTAGCTAGATTACACCCTGAATGGAAGCAGCTTTGCAAGGATGCCCTGACTGAGCTGCTCCAAGATTTAGCAGCATCTTCCCACCTTCCTAAAGTCCTTCCCACAAACAGCAACAGTAACTGTTAACTTTCTTTACATCTTGACAGAATGTATAGTAATAAAAACGATAACGACAATAATAATATTAGGAATAACAGTATCACCACAGAGAAGCTGGGAAAGGCACAAGTCAGTGCCTGGAGCACACGGTGCGGTTTGTACTTCGGTAGTTACTCAGTAACAAGAGCCGGTCACAACACAGCTTTCGCTTTTCAGCTCCTCTACCCAGAAGTACCCTCCTCCCTGAGGTTCATCCCAGCAGCCCAATGTTCAAAGAGCTAAAAAACAGACTAAGTGCTTTACAGCGATAGCCAGGAGTGTTCCTGTAGTTTTGCTTAGGCCATCACCAAGCTTTCTGACATTGCGATGCAGCTGCCGAAGGCAATAAGTGACTCCTCCAGCCCGGGGGAGCCGGCACGCGTGTCGGGCCGGGCGGGGGGAGCCACACGCTGCTCCTGCCCAGGACCTGGGGCCGAACGCGGCGCGACCGCGCTGGCGACAGGGCCAGCCTGGGGCCCGGGCAGGCGGCTGCGGGCCCGGAGCTC